>QRFJ01000113.1:60395-165256 GCA_006176705.1 Cocos nucifera | reverse complement strand
CACGGCAAACTTCTTTGCTACCAGAATGCTTCTTTACAGCTTTTTGATGCAATGATATATTTTCTGCTTCCATGGTGTGAAATCTGCTATCAACTGTTTGTCTGACAACTCAGCCAATGCACAAAAATAAACTTCACAAATGTCGAACTTCAGATCATCTTACATCGGAATTAAAGTTCGGTCTGTATACCCCTAGACTTAGATCTCCGTTATTACAAAGACACACAACATATCCTTAGTTCTTCTCAAGTACTTACCAGGAATATTTTCCACAGAAGTCCGTGTTCTTCACCTGGATTCACTGCTATCTGCCTCTCGACATCACGACATGGGCTTATATCCAGGTCGTGTACATTAACATAGGAACATGAGGCTCCTATTGCTGAAGCCATAAAGGTGATCTTGCTCATGTCTCTTTTCTCGCGTGTGAGGGCACATTTCTTAGAAAAGATGAATGCCATGCCTGAAGAGTACTAAACTCCTCTTAAGTTTTCATACTGAAACCTCTTTAGTACTCCTCTATTTATAACCTATCTGTGAAAGTCTAGCAATCCTATTCGGTCTATTCATATAGGACTTAATTCACTAGATAAGGATGCTTCTTTCTAGTCTTTCATGAAGAATTCTTTAGAATAACCCACATTATTAACTGTGATGCAAGATGGGAATATCAATCCCGATAAGGAGGATGTCATCCACGTTACATATACGAGAAATACAGCACTCCTATCGATCCTTTTGGAGCACATGGCCCTCTTCATTTTGATTGAAAATCAAACATTTTGTCAACATCAAATTAAAACGAATGTTTTCCATGCTCCGAGATGCTTGCTTAAGTCCATATATGGATCTTTGCAGCTTGCAAAACCTTGTGATCATCATCACTAAATATGATAACTCTAGCGTGTTCCATATAGATATCTTTCCTCAAGATTATCCATTTAATAATGATCATTTTCAACGTCCATTTGCTATATTTCATAACGGAAAAAGGTTGCAAAAAACGGGCAAGCAATGTGCCAATGAATTTTAGCCATAGCTACTGTACTAGACAAAAGGGTATCCTGATAGTCAATTGCCTTCGCATTGACTATACACCTTTTTCCCACTAATCTAGCCTTGAATGTCTCCCATTTTCATATTGCAACCAATTTTTTCTCTTGAAGCATCCATTTACATCCAGTAGGTACTTCTACCTTCTGGTGGATCTATCCAGGTTCAGGACTTGGTTTGATGTGCATCGAGTTCAATTTCAGACTTCATTGCCTCTAACCATTTCTCGAAGTTGATATCTTGATATACCTCGTTATACGTTTTTAAGGATTCATCACTATGAAAAACCCCATTTACCTATGAGAAAATATTTCCTCTTACAGTCCTCTTAAAAATTTAGTTTACCTAAGTACTTTCAGGGGGTTCGAAAAAAATCCTTTTCGATCTTACGAGGTGGAGGAGGTTATTAGTGTATGGATTGGCTTTAACCTGATTTGGTTTATTTGGTCTTAGCTTCATGCTCTGGTGAGCTTGGTCTGCTTTCTCAATGCCACTTATCTTGAAAATAAAACTATCTCTCATTTTGCCTTTATTTCGACCGTCCGATCAAGCTTCAGTGAAAATCGTCCGTTGGATCAACCAGAATTCCCAAATTGCCCTCCATGGATCGTGCACGAGCCCGGTGTTGCATGGACCGCCGCGTTCTTTAGCCAATCCGAGCACTTTTCTTACTGTGAAAGTCTTGAAATACCCTTTGGTTGGTCCACCGTGCGCCGCGAAAAATGCTGACGTTCAGCGTTGCGTCGGATGATTTTTTTTTTTTTTTTGAAATTCGATTCTGGGCTCGTTTGAAGTCCGTTTTGCTTGAAATTTTTTTCATCTGAACCAAAAAAATAAGATCTTCATATTGGTGGCCTTCTTTCTTACATAAGATTAATAAAAATATTAATTTTTAATAAAATAGATTAATTTATTTTATAATTTAATACTTTTATTAGTATATTTTTATCACTTATCAAATAACCTATTTTATAATTTATAATCAAAATTATAATTTTGTTCTTAGAAATGTATTATAAGTATCAGTCAATTCTTGCTTCTAGGGCACACATATCTAACAGCCCCTAGCAAAGATCACTGAAGCTAAAGTGAAGAACTTCGTCAGGAAGTCAATAGTTTGCAAGTTCGGCCTACCTTAGATTCTCATCATAGATAACGGGCACCAGTTTGTGGGAGCAAAATTTGCTGAGTTTTGTAAAGATCTGAATATCTTCCATCATTTTACATCGATAGCCTATCCACAAGCAAATGGTGAAGTCGAGGTAATAATTAGGACTTTGCTATAAGAAATCAAAGCAAAACTTGAGAGAGTAAAAGGAACATGGATGGATGAACTCTATCATATTCTCTGGGCTTACAGGACCATCCAGAGATTGACAACTAGGAAAACTCCTTTCACCCTGGCTTTTGGAATAGAAGCAGTAATACCAATCAAGCTCGGACTTCCTTTTACCCAAGTTGAAGGTTTCAATGAAAAAAATAACTCACAAGACCGTCGGGCGAACCTCAACTTGATAGAGAAAAAGCAGGAGAAGGTCCAAATTCGAATGGCAGCATATAGGCAAAAAGTGACCCACTACTATAATGCCAAAGTCAGGAGCAAAATTTTTAGAGTGGGAGATCTAGTACTTTGGCGAGTAGACATCTCACAGCTGCAAAATCAAGGAAAGATCACCCCTAATTGGGATGGTCCCTATGAAGTTATGGAAATTGCTCGACATGGGTCTTATTATCTAAAGAAGCTTGGAGGAGCTGTACTCCCACGACCATAGAGTTCGAAAATCTTGCAAATATACTATCAGTGATCTCAGCTCAATAAATTTTTTTTATTTTAACATCCTTATTTTGGATGCAAAATTATGATTATATGAAATAATCCAACTAAACTTTATCCTTAAATAAAGTAGAAGACCTTCAGTTATTTAAGATAGGAGGTTAACCTCATCGTAGCAAGGATGAAGGCCTCCGGTTGTTTAAGATAAGAGGTTAACCTCATCGTAGCGAGGATGAAGACCTCTAGTTATTTAAGACTGAAGGTTAACCTCATCCTAATGTGGATGAAAACCTTCGATTATATAAGATAGGAGGAAATGGGGAGAGGCCCACTAAATGGTCCTTTGTTGCCCCAGCAACCTTATCAAGAACAGAAGGAGAACCTTATCCCGATAAGGGTAAAAGCCAACCATGTTAAAAATAGGAAGAGAATCTCATCCTATCATGGATAAAGACCACTAATTATTCAAAACAAGAGGTTATGTTCAAGATGATATCTACATCACGCACGACGAAAAAATGGAGAAATTAATAGATCAAATTCAGGCAATGCAAAAAGATAATTGAAGAAAACGTCATTTCATTAACGTTGAAGTTCATTACAAATGAAGGTCAACAAGATCATGTACAAAAAGAAGAATGGACGAAGTCGTAGGAAGGGCCAGACCCTTTAGATTTTGGATTGTCGGCCCCTGCCATCACTAAACATTGCTTCAAACTATGGATTTCTTCCTCGAGCTCCTTTCTCTTTAGCAGGCTTTTGCGAATTAGGTTATTAGCCCTTCGACAATTGTCTTCTGACTCGTGTAGTCTCTTCCTCAAAACTGCTGGCTCAACCTCCGCATCTTTAACAGCTTTCTGCTCATCGGTTAGTTGAATCTTCAGCTACTCTAGTTCGACTTTCTCCTTCCTGTATGTCTCGAAGAGATCACCTAAGGTCCTCCTCAAAGAGGCAATCTGCTCCGATTCTTTCTCGCACTGGCCTATTGACCGTCAGCTAACTACTTCTGGAGACGGATCACCTTACTATTGGCGACTCTAAGCCTCTATTCAAGTTGGAAAATTTTCTCTATCCAATCGAATCTATAGTCATTATATGCATGTTCGGCATCATGAAGTTGCTTCTAAAGGTTGGAGAACTTCTTCGACCAATTCCAACTATATTGCACTTTGTCAAAGGACCATGGTGAGCTTCCCTCCGATAGTTGAATCTTCTCTCTTGCCACGTTGAGCTCGACCTCGAGGGAACTGACTTTTGAGGTCACCATCCAAGATTTATCGCTAGCTCGCTTCTTGATCTCTTCGAGTTCTACTTCAAAATTCCTTTTCTTTCTAATATAATCCATGGAAACCTTTTTATGCGCTTGGTGGGGGCAGGTAATCTCGATTGTAATTTCTGAATAGTTTTTCCTCAATTTTTGAAGCTCATCTTTGACTTTCTTTAATTTCTTTTTAGTATGATGAACTTCCTTCTCTAAATGTCTAATGTGAGCTTTCAGGAAGATATCCTAAGGCAGAGAATCGACTTCGATAAGAGATTGCATTTAGTGAATAAAAATATCACAACATGATGGCATTATGAAATAGAAACTTATTTTCATTAATCAAAATATTTTTGGATATAGAAAAAAGTACAGATAAAAAGAAAAGGAAAAAATGTACAATGATCAAAAGTTTTCAACCTCATGAGGCATGGTAGCGAACAAAGTCGGAGCATTCTCTACAACCTTAAGCTCCGGAGTAGGCTCGGGAGGGGCAGCTGCAGGTTCGGAGGCTTCGAGACCAGGTTCGACAATTGGGGAGGCAATACCAGTGTTGGAGGGACCTACTTCATTGCCGGGCTCCTCCATCAGAAAATCAAGATCCATGTCAAGGAACTTCTTCATGATGCTCCCCATTCAAATCTCGAACCTCTTCAAAAAGGCCTCTTGAGCGAAGGCAATCTTGATATCCTCTATTGCCTTGGAGGACTTGAAGATTTCAACGGCCCTCTCTTTCTCGATGCCAACCTCCTCCTCTACTTTGTTCCTCTTGTCCTCCTCAAGGGTTAAAGTAGCCTTCAGTCCTGCTGATGCTTGTTCCTCTCTCAGCAGCGCTTCTCGAAGGTGCTCGACCTCGACAGACTGGACTTTTGAAGTCGCCTTCAAGTGGTCGACCTTGGCCTGAACACTCTTCATCTCCACTTGGGCTTCCTGAAGGGCTTTTGAAGCCTCAGCTTGGTAGAGACTTGCCACTTCTGAGTGAGCATACAAGTGGTGCCCCAACTGTAGAACAAAGGAAAAAGTAGATCATGGCTTCGAGGTATATTGACATTCAATCAAGCTCGAGAGAGATCGATTATCTCGAGGAAGGTAGCAAAAGATTCTTCAAACCTCTATGCACTTTCAGTCCGAACCATCTTCTCGATGATGTGCTATACTCCCCTCTATCAAAGAACGAACGACCTTACAATGATCCAAAGAACCCTACTCCTGGTCGGAGCTCTTGTCGTCCGATCCTCTGACCTTCCTCCTGACCTTCTTGACAATAGCTTTCTTCTTCTTCTTCTCCACTACTCCCAGCTTGAGAGGTGCAGGGATGGCGGTTTCACTGGGCAAGGGTGGGTTTGGATGTGGCCACAACAATTTTTGGATCAAAAGTGGCCAAAGATGGCACAGCCAAACTCGTTTCTTTGACACGGGCCCTTTTTGATGACACCCCTAAGGGACTGCCCTTCCTCTTGAGGGTCTGGATTCCTTATGATAGATGATTTAGCTCCTCTAGAGTTATCTATGTGACAGTAAAAATCAAGATCAAAAGAAAGAATAAGGTATGAGTGACAAGTTATGAAAAATCACCTACCGGATCAAGAAGACTAAGGCCAAGGTTAAACAAAGTCTGATTTTCTGGCAAGCCAGATATCAGAAGAGCTCGATAATCCCTTAGCTTGCTAGTCGAGTCCTGGTCTTCTTTTTCTAGCCTAGGAGCTCAGTGGACTGAGTCTCTCAAATTCTCCCATGAAGAAAGCCCTAATTCTAAGGAGGGATATGATACAAAGAAGAATTTTTCTTTTTAGTTATGAATGAAAGAAGGAGCACCCTTAAGCAATCCCTTCTTGCCAAATTGAGGGAAGACATACCACCAATCCTTGGCAGTAGGATGATATTTGAAGGAGAAAAAATTATGGAATAGAAAAATTGTAGGTCGGACCTCGGCCATGATGCACAAAGAAAGAAATCCTATGATGAACCTAAAAGAGTTCGGCACCATGGAGGCAAAGGAGATATTTAAAAATCTGAAGAGGACTACAATAAAGGAAGGAATCGAAAGTCAAAGTCTAGCATGAAAAGCCTCGATGTACAAGCAAAAATGATCCGAAGGAGGAGAGTAGGCTCAGCCGCTTGGTTCGAAAAGCTCAAGCTCATATTCTGGGGTTATCCATATTGGGTCCATATCAAGAAATGGTCTTCAAGATAAAGTACACAAGAAATGGTACCATGGACAAAAGGGGGATGAGGTGCTTCAATGGGCTCGGCTTCCTTAAGGTTTGGATCCATTAGGACCAGTTGGGCCAAACTCTCAGAACAAGTCGACCAGGATTCTTCGGCGGACATGTGGATCAAACTAAACTTGAAAAAGATCCCAAAAATCAAAAGAAATAAGGGATAAAATCTCTTTGAAGAAACTGAAGGGTCAAGAAATGAAAAGCTTCGAAATGATCAAAAAGAAGTTTGGAAACTAACCTAGATTGGTTGGAGAAGGCAAGAAGATAATTAGCAGAGCGAAAACTGGGCGAGAAGGCATCTATGACCAGAGGAAATGGGGGAGAAGATTGAAACTCTCGGACGAGAAGAAGGCAGAAGCCAGATGGAGTAGAAGACTCAATCAAAGTAAGGCGAAGGAGGAGGAAGAGGAACTTAAATAACCAAGGAAGGCCCGAGGTAGTTATGATTGCAGATTTTCTCTATCCCATCTTCACCTGACACATGTCCCACTTATCACGACTAGTGTAGATGGCTGGCAGAACTTTAATGATGCCGTATCTCGAGCACTACTTCAGCAGAAATTTTAAAATCTTATCTTTTTGGGTCATCGAATGTTGAAGAAGTTTCAGCATCAATGCAGATAATACCAAAATTCTCCACCTTACGAAAGCAGAAAATTAGAAAAAAACTTTGGCACTCGCATTTATACTCCTTTCTTTCGAACTTCAAACTCGAGAGTAGGAGGACTAGTATTAGTGATAAATCCGCTCCTGTCAAAGTTCGATAAGACGCCCAACCTTGAGGTGGTCCCGTCTGATAGAGGCGACCATGACCGAACTTCAGCTAGCATGAACTCTTGCTCTAATTCACTCTAAGACGGCCAACCTCCAACTCATGCATGCTGGACGATTTTCTCAATTTTGACTATCAGATTTTTCAAATAACTACAAAACACGAAGAACATATTGGATCTCATCTAGATGAACTTGAAAAGTGAAAATAGTTGCCTAAGCAATTAGCTGAGCATTTGGCTAAGTATTCGACCCTAGTGTAGTCCAAACCAACTGACCTCAGGATTGGTTGAACTTCTCTTCGACCAGATCTCCTTCTAATCAAATCTCACCCATACAATAATTGGGTCTCATGTTGAGAGTCTCAAACCGGCAGAGCTTCTTCTCAGATGAACATTTACACCTTGCTATAAGTGGTGGATCTTGACATTCCTATATCGAGAGCTTTGGGCATGCAAGCTAGAGTTAGTAGAAGATGTTGAGAAACATGTCCTAAAGTCAATCATTAGCCTATTGGTGATTATGCTGCATTATAATTATAATTAATTTATTAATTAATAAAATATTTTTTCATATTTTTATCATAAGTTTTCATCTTCTAACAAACTTCATTGTTGTGATGAAGTCCTTAGAACTATTTAGGTTTGATATAGCGAGAATTTATTGATTAGTCCTTAAAACTATTCATGACCAAATGATAGGCTATTAATAAGGATGACAGTGTCCATCGAGCATAGATCGTTGTATGCCATATAAGTTGATTGTACTCTTAGCCAAGGAGTATGGAGATACTGGTATGGCATACAAGTGAGATGTAAGGATACATCATCATGAAATATGACCAACTTTAGAGCATTTTGTTGTCGAGAATGTCTTTAATGGAATATAGGTATAAGTATCTCTTAGACCTGAGATCATCTCAGTGGCTTACAAGCAACTCACTATGCTTTGGTACTAGACTAACTGAATTTCTAATTCAGTAACGAAAAGCTTCTGGGCATAGTCAAGTACCTACGAAGTTGGAGTGTGATCAAGATGTGATTGACTACTCCAAGAGTTGGAGAAGAATGTATCACTATATTTCAATATAGCAAAATCTTAGTCAGGATAATCCATTAGATGGATTTGATATTTTGAAATACAATGTGGTCAGCCTGATCAGAGTTGATAGTTGAACTCTGAGGTATCCTACAAGCATTTTGATCAACGGGATGATTTATATGAAAACTATATCCACATGGATTCTAAGGATGCTGTTCCACATATTTGACATATTCGATCGTCGGATATCATTGCTAGATGATCATTTCGATTAGTACAAAAATTTATTTCTATGCTACCGACTTAGGTTCGAACCTATAGGGTCACACACACTAGAGTTCATGATTCTTAGAATTAATGGTGCTCTCAAGTTTTGAGAGGCTACTAGAAGAGTCAGGATGTTGGATCCGAAAGACTAGGACATGTGTGGTCCTAGGGCTAGAACTGATTTTGATCTTAGGATGGAGATTCAATCCTTCACGATCATGAGATTCTAATTTATGGATCTCATGGGAGCTACTCAGAGTTTGGATCAGATTTAGATCCATGAAATTGAGTGTATGATCAGACTATGGTGTACATAAATTTAGGTAAGTGCATTTAGACTGAATTAGTCCAAAAAATTTTTTACATATTAAAATTTTGATATATATATATATATATATATATATATATATATATATATAAAATAAACCTTAGGTTGTGAGATAAAATGTAATAAAAATATCATTATTTTCTTGCACATCTCTCCGTCTTCTATGTCTCTGGTTTCTTCGTATGCCAAGGTGCTCGCGTCTCCAAGCACGAAGGAAGGAGACATGCCTCACTCTTTCTTCAGCTCAATAATATCAAGAGATCCCCGCAGCGATGAGGAGGCATGAAGAACGGATCCAGCGCAAAGAATAGGATTCAGATTCCATGAAAGAACAAAAAAAAAAAAAATTATCTTGAGAGGGCCGATAGGCCCCCTTTCTTCCTCCTGATTGGCGGCGACCGGTGACAGGCCATCGATCCTGGTGATTGAACATTATTTCGGCGATCTGGTGGCCGATCATGGCGTGCGGTGGAGTTTCCATAGGCGGGTGGTCTGGTGGTGAACGCATGCAGGATGCCGAGATCTGGAGGGGGCGGCATGGCCATCTTCTTCTCTGGGGAAGAACGTCGCAGGCGGCGACATCGTCTCAGGCGGTGGTGCATGGCAGTGGGCGCGCGTGAGAGCAGCGGTGACCAACCGGCAGTGGTGGCTGGTGGAACGTGGTAGGAGGTGCGCGTGCAGTGGAGAGCTAGCCCAGGGAGCAGGGATTCGATGTTGGAGCAGGCCATAGGGAAGAATCTGATGTGGAGGCGCATGGATCCGGCATGGTGGAGCAGGGGTCCGACGAGGCGATGCCCAGATCTGGTGATGGGGGGCCACGAACAGCGACAGTGACATGCCGCAGTGGTGTTCCGACAAGGCGGTGCCTAGATCTGGTGGTCGGGCCGTGGCCAAGGCTGGTGCTAGGGACGTTGGAGAGCCCGTGGACAAGGTTCTCTGCTCCGAGGCACACGGATCTGACGTGGTGATCCGATCCGATGGTGGCGGCACCCAGATCCAGCGGCTGTCGCATGGGTGGAGGTTGGTCAGCGGCGGTCGCACGGGTAGAGGTTGGTCTATTCTGGTTTTTGGACTTGAAGGAGGAAGGAGCCGAAGAAGCCTGGAAGGTTCCAGAAGAGAGAGAAAAAAAAAAAAAAACTAAAGGGGTTTTAGGTTTTTTATTTTTTAATTTTTTTTATTTATTTGTGGTTGCTCTTTTAAATGTTGTTTCACATAATGTTAAAAGTAAAAATATGCAATGACTTTTTATTTGATATGTAAAAAAAAGAGATTGTTGATCCTATGATTGATTTAGATGATTATCAAACTTTGAGTGTTTAAGTATTTAACCATGTATTTCAAAAGTGGATGTAGATCTTTTCAAGTATTCAAATTGAAGAAATTAATTTAAGAAAAGACCAACACAAAAATCACCAAGTGAAGAACTTTAAGAAAATTAAATAGATAAAGATTCTTGAAGAAGGGTAAAATCATAATTTCATCAAGTTAGAAGAAAATATGGTTTGAAAGCCTCAAGTGCAACTAGAGAAAATTTTTGATCTTTTGGAGGTAGTCTCATGATTTTTGGATACATAAATTAGAAGAAATTTAAGTTTTAGCAAAAGGGTCAACCCAAGCGACGACCCCTAAGTCATCCCTTTTCGAAATGGGCTGCTCGGCACACTTGACACGCAAATTGGGCCGACCCTGTCTGAGACTGAGCCAATCTAGTCTTAGTGGAAGTGAAAGATAGAAAGTACAGAAAGCTAGTTTTTCAAGATCCAGGGGACTGAGCCGACCCAGCTATAAACTGAGCTGACCTAGTGATCATAACGGCTAGTTTTCTACAGCTTTTTCAAACGGTCATTTCTCTACTCCAATGGCTATTTCAAGACTTCCAATGGCTAGAATTGATCCTCAAGCTATCACAAAGAGCATAAAAGGCTAGAGAAACATTTGGAAAGTAAGATCAAGTGGATTAAAAGTAGAAATCTTTAAAATAGTAAGGTTCATTGAATATCTAAAGGAAAAGAGAGAAAAGAGAGGATCTTGTGCATCAAATTCAGAGAACTTCAAAGTGTGATCATCCTCATTCATTCAAGCTTCCTCTTTGCCTTTAAAGGAGATAATATAAAGCTTCAAGAGCTATCTTTCAGCCTCTCCATTAAACTTCAAAAAGAGTTCTTTTTATTTTTCTTTTTATGCTGAATTTTATACTTGTATTTTTATTTCTTTATAAGTTTTTTTGGAAGAAAGAAACTTGGGGTGTAGGTTGGTCCAAACCAAAAATTGGATAATATAAATATTGTAGTTGGTGCTCCTAGGTTAAAACCAATCAAGTTGATAGTGAACCCAAGAAAACTATCGGTGTAGGATTGTGGTTAGTAAGCCCGGCAAAATCAATTGGATTTGTTTGTAATCCCGAGTCAAAACAAACACACTATAATCTTAGATTATAGTGAAATTTCCAAGGAGAGAGCTTAAAAAATGGACATAGGTGTGGGATTGCACTGAACCACTATAAAATCTTTGTGTGTTTATTTTATGATTTTGTTTTTCTTGCTTTTCTTATTTGCTTTACATATTTACATTAGTTAGTTGCTTTTAATTCCACTGCTATACATTGCTCATTCACCATAAGCATTCAATTTTCTCTTAATTAGAAACACATATTTATTTTAGAGTATAATTTGGCCAAAAATTTTATAAATCAAATTCACCTCCCCCTATTGGATGGCATACCTGGGCAATAGAGATCACTCAAGAGCTCGGAGTCGAGGTGGAGCTGAAGAAGCAACTATTTAGTCTAGTGGAAGGTTGTGAAATGTAGTAAGGTATATTCAGTGATGCGATCGGTTGGAGCTTTGGAGGTGATGGAGATGGACGATCCATGAAGGTCCAACAGGTTAGGGCTGGGTGGCTATAGAACGACGCAGAGATGAGTCAGGGAGCACTGGAGTGCTACAATAGTGCTACCTTAGAGGCATAGGGGTTGAGATAAGCTTGACGGTATAGCAGTCCAGGAGGGTATCTCAGCAAAAAGTGTTAAGGGCTTCTTAGAGAGATCAAGAGCAGGTCTCATAGAGAGCCAAGGGGTCTTAGGGAGCGCCAAGGGTATCTAGCAGCCGGAAGTATCTTGGATCAGATTTCTTTTGTAGGAGCATCAGGAAGAGTTGCAGTTTAGGTGGAGGATGGTATGTGTACAGCAAGAGAGAACCCAAATACCTATGAGGAGGTGGTGTCGAGATGAAGCAGGAAGCGTTGGAGTGCTGCAGTAGCACCTTTCTAGAGGCACGGAGGCTAAGAGTGGCTCGATGGTGTAGTAGCCGAGGAGGGTATCTCAGCAGAGAGTGTCAGGAGGCATTTCAGAGAGATTGGGAGCAGGTCTTAGGGAGAGCCAGGGAGTCTTAGGAGCCTCGGGATGAGATAGTTGGGTCTAAGCTCTAGATAGGGTTTGAGCTATAGTTCCTCTGGGCACAACTGAAGTGATGGCTAGTGCAGGGGCAGAAGAAGAGAAGTACTAGGATGGAATTTCCTAGGGTTCAGTCGTTGGATTCAGAAGAGTTGGATAAGCTCTTGTATTTCGAAGGTGCTCGTGGTTTGTGGAGGTATCCAAGATGGCTTCAAAGGGATTCATGGAGTGCGGAGGATCCGAAGGAGCATGGATCAAGTATGAGGTGTGGCGGCAAGCCCAGTAATGTAGTGTTGGGTGGTTGGCCTCGGATGACTCGATGACAAAGTCAGGATTTTTTGTAGCATCAGATGGACTTCGGGTATAGGTGAAGCTCCAGAGTGGTGGCTTCACAGGTGGAGAGAAAATTTGGCATGAGTTCAAAGCGGAGGGGTACAAGAGGATCAATATCCTAGCACTAGTGCCGGTGATGCATATTTCCAGATGGAGCAGCACGTGTAGGTGAACAGGTATAATTTTGAGAAGATCATGTCAGATGGTACAACATGTACTGGTGTAGAAATGCTATAGGTTCTTTAGGAAAGTCCAGGAAAGGTGATGCAGTGGCTAAGTAGAAGAGATCCTATAATTCTAAGATGGTGCTGAGAAGCAAGTCAAGACTTCAGCTGTGGAGAGGGTCATCACAAAGGTCTCTAAGGATGCATAGCAGCTAAAGAGGATTCGTAGAGACATTAGAGTTTGCATAATGAGTTGTCTGGGTGCACTATGAAGCATCGGTTGGTGTTGCAGCCATAGGATCAGAGTAGGAGGACATTAGCTCGAGGCCAAGGAGTGCAGTGGAGCACGAGTCTTAGGGGCTGTCGAGCACAGGTCGGTGTTGTAGCTAAGGAGGCGAGGTGGCTTCGATGGGATAGTGTCAGCTTTGGAGGTAGCAGGATGGTGTAGATGGTTCAAGCAGGGTTCGCCAAGACTTGGGGCACCAAGGTGGAGATTGTTAGGATTAGTGGTGCTTCCAAGCCTTGGAGGCCACTGGAGGAGTTAGGGTGTTGGCTCTAGAAGACTAAGACATGTATGGTCCTAGGGCTAGGACTGGTTTTGGTCCTAGGGTGGAGGTTCAGCCTTCCATGGTCATGAGGCCCTCATTTGTGGGTCTCATGGGGGCTACTTAGAGTTTGGATCAGGTTTGGATTCATGAGGTTGAGTGGATGATCAGGCCATGGGTGTACATGGGTTTGGGTGAGTGCATTCAGACTAGATTAGCCTAAGAAGTTTTTTACGGATTAGATTTTTGGTCCATGTACAGGCATATATATACATGTATATTGTAAATCCTAGGTTGTGAGATAAAGTATGTAACAAAAAGATCACCGTTTTCTCCCACATCTCTCCCTCTCTGGTTTCTTCACACGCCAAGGTGTCCTAGGGCGCGCCCCCAAGCATAGAGAAAGGAGGCACGTCCCACTCTTTCTTTAGCCTCAACAACATCAAGGGATCCTTGCATAACAATGATCTGATCGGATAGTTGATCAATGATTAAGAATCATTCTATGGTTAAACGATCAATACAATTGATGTTTAACCTAGTGCAAGTGTTGTAAGAGGATCAATTAGCAATTGAATTGCTAATTGGCTTAATTTGATTAAGCCATAAGGTTGGATTGAGTCTAATTAAATATGATTTAATTAGATTTGGTTTGGGCTCGATTGGATCAAGTTTAATTAGTTTATTGGATAAGTCAAGTGCAAGAAAGAACTAGTCCTAGTTCAACTAGAATTGGATCAACCAATTTTCTAATTTAATTAGAAAATTAAGTCAAACTTAAATCTAATTTAATTAGGCTCTTAATTTGATTAAGACCTACTCTAATTGGGTTCAATTAATTCTGATTTAATTTGGTTCAAAAATCATGTTGGACCAAGTCAAATTAGAAGTCCTAGTGAGACTAGGACTTATTTCCTTGCACCACTTGATATCTCACGCCCACCCCACACCCCCACGCCTATTTCTTAAGACTTTTTCATGGAAAATCCTTTTTCTTAGGTCTTCATGCATGCCCACTTGCTTCCATTCTCTCTTACATGGAATTAAGTTGTAGACCAAGTCAATAGAAGAAAAGTTGCTGTGGTTTTGAATTCTATGTGATAGAATGCCAACAAACCAAAACACCTTTCCTCTTGTGCCGCCCACTCCCTATTTTCTCTGGATTTCTATGGTGAAAAAAAACTTTTTGTGCACCTAATCCTGGTGGTTCATGCATGATAAAAAAGAGGGGGCACCCAAGTGTTGGGTGCTCCAACTAGTTGCCTTATTTAGACCTGCCTTGTCTAGGTATTTGACCTAAACAAGACTCCTCCATATCTCATTATTTAAAATAAATTTTAGGCTAATTTTTTTATAGATTCTAGACATTTTAGAGTTCTTTTGGTTGTGAGAAAATCAAGAAAATATTCATCTTGGGCATGAGAGTTCTAAAGGCATTAATCTAGATGTCTAGGTGAGAGAACAAAGAAGAAGAAGAGGATCTTCTAGGGCTATTTTCTTCTTCCCTTTTCCTCCAACTTTGAGATTTGTTTTAGAGTTGTCTCAGATTTAGAATCTCTTCTATTCCTTATATTGCTCCAAGAATTGATTTTGATAATTACAAAGCATTTGAGGGGATTACTAATGAATTTGGTTTGAAAAAAGATCTTTTATATTTCAGGAGCAAAATCATAATTTTATCAAGTTTTGATCTGAGAGCCTCAAGAGCAAATATAGAAAATTTCTAATCCTTTGGAAGTAGTCCCATTATTTTTGGATGCTTATTTTGAAAGAAAACAAAGTTTGAAGCAAAACGGTTGACCCCTAGGTCATCCCCTATTGAAAAGGATTGTTTGGCATGCTGTCTCTATGCCAAGGGTCGATCTCTACTGTTCCGAAGGCTAAAAATATAGAATAGCTATTTTTCTAGATTTTGTCTTAGAGGTCAACCTCGAGGTCGACCCCTGTGCTATGAGTCAACCCCTGCAACAAAAATTTTTCTGCGATGGCTATTTTTTTCTTATTTTGGTAGATTTTAATGATTTCTTTAATGTCTCCAACAACTACAAATCTTGTCCAAGATTCTCTCCTCCACCTATTGAAGATTTAAAAGGCTTTAAATAGAAAAAAACATAAGAGATTGATGTGATTTAATTTCAGCCCTAAGCAAAAGTCATCTTCAAGCAAAGAAGCCTTCATTTCAAGTTCACCTACCTCTCAAGAGCTCTTTCAAATCTCTAACAATCTTGAGAAAAATCAAAAAAGCTTCGTTCATTACTATGAAAAGCATTCTTAAGGTTTTATTTGCTCACAAAGAGAGCTAAACTTATATTTGATTGTCATTAAATCTTTTACTTTGCTTTACTATTTTGATTCAAATTTTGGGGGGGTTCCAAAACTTGGAAAGGTTGATCCTAACCTTGAATAGAGTTATATTGGGTTGGCTTGTACTCAAAAAATAAGTGTTCTAGCTTGGGATAGCTAGGGTTGGAGGTTTCCAATTGTGTATTTAGTTTGAATATGGTTAGTGGATTTTAATTCGCAAGTAGGAGCTTGGGGAGGGGATGTAGGTGCAAGAAAAGCACTGAACCACTATAAATCTTGCTTGTTTGTAGTGTGCTTGCTATCTTTCTTTTCTTAGTTTGTTAAATTCTTGCTCTTTAATATTTTATATTTTTTCTCTAATCTAAATCGCTTCACATACACATCTTGCATATTATCATTCAATCTTGATATCTTTAAATTAGCTTTAAAATTTTAAAAACCCAATTCAAAATCCCCCTCTTGGGTTGCATAGCTGGGCAACAAGTAGTATTAGAGCTCGGTGCTCTAGCCCTACTTTGATTTAACCATCAAATCTATGACAACCCAAGTTAGTATTTCTCTAGTCGAGGGGTAGTCTATAAACTGACCTCCACTTTTCAATGGGACAAACTATACCTAGTAGTAAGCTTAGATGAGAATTTTTATACAAGCACTTAACTATGATCTATGGAGTATCATAGTTAATGGACCACACACACCCACTAAGATAATTGATGGTGAGGAATCAATCAAATCCTAAAAGGAATGGGATGAGATTGATAAGAAAATGATTCAACTCAATACAAGAGCCATGAATATTTTATATTATGTTCTAGATGCTAATGAATTTAATCATATTTCAACATGTATGTTGGCTAAGAAAATATGGGATAGGTTAGAAGTAACTCATGAAGGCACTAATCAAGTTAAGGAGTCAAAAATTAACATGCTTGTGCATAAATATGAACGTTTCAAAATGAAGCATGATGAGTCAATAATTGTAATGTTTACTAGATTTACGGGTATTATAAATGATCTTAAAAGTCTTGGTAAGTCTTATTCTAACAGTGACCTTATGAGAAAGATTCTTAGGTCTTTGCCAAGGATATGGGAGGCTAAAGTGACTGCAATCCAAAAAGCCAAAGATCTGAATGTTTTACCCTTGGAGGAGCTTCTAGGATCTCTAATGACACATGAGCTAAGCATAAAACAACATCAAGAAGAAGATGTCAAGAAAAAGAAGATAATAGCCCTTAAATCCACCACTCAACAAGATGAGAAATTTGATAAAATGGAAGATGAAGAACAAGATGAAGAAATAGCCCTCATCATAAGAAAGTTTAAGAGATTTTTGAAGAAAAAATAAGGGATGAGGAAGAGGCTACCTACCAAAGAAGAGCATAGCAAAGAAAAGGATAGGGAGCAGCCCCTTATTTGCTATGAATGTAAGAAGCTGGGGCACTTTAAGTCTGAATATCCTCAACTTTAAAAGGTTCCCAAGCAATACAAGAAAAAGGCTATGGTGGCAACATGGAGTAATAGTGACGACTCAAGCTCTGAAGAGGAAGAAGCTCATGAACAAGCCAACCTATTTCTTATGGTACATGAGAATGAGGTAAGTACTGAAATCTTAAATGAATTTACATTCAAAGAACTTCAAGAAGCCTTCTATGATTTAATAGATGATTTAAAGAAGTTAGGAACTAAAAACAAAGAACTAAAATTAAAAAATTAAGTCTTGCTAAAAGAAAATGAAACTATCCTAATTGAAAAACTAGTCTTAACTCAAGAGAATCTAAATTTAAAAAATAAAATTGGTAATTTAAAATTGATAGTTGAAAAATTTACTTCGAGTTCAAATAAAATTCATATGATTCTTAAAAATCAAAAGATCGTTTATGATAAGACTGGTCTAGGCTATAACCCCCTAAGAAAATAAAAATTTTTGAAAAATATTTTTATAAATTCATAAAGTAATAAATTTTTAAATGTTACTTGCTTTAAATGTGATAAACTAGGTCATAAATCTTATATATGCTTCTCTAACAATTTAAATGTAAGGAAAATATGGGTTTCAAAAAAAATCATTGTGACTAACCTTAAAAGATCCAAGAAAACTTTGGTACCTAGAGTAAGGACTTGATTTTGCATGTAGGTGTGTCTTGCATCCAAAGGAGAAAATTGAAGATAGTATCTTGATAGCGGATGCTCAAGACATATGACCGGTGATGAGTTCCAATTCATCATGCTTGATGCTAAAAATGGAGGGATGGTCACATTTGGAGACAATGGCAAAGAAAAGATTATTGGTATAGGTAATATTAGTATCACTTCCTCCAAGTATATTGAAAATATTTTATTAGTAGATGGTTTAAAATATAATCTTTTAAGTATTAGTCAATTTTGTGACAAGGGTTACAAAGTTATTTTTGAATCTTCATTGTGCATTGTAACTAGTTCCAATGATGATGGCACTAAGTTTATTGGTCATAGGCATGATAATGTTTATATGATAGATTTGAATAATCTTTCTATGATAAACATGCATTATTTAGTAGTTATGAATACCAAAATTAATGAGACTAGTTAGCTTTGCCATCATAGGTTTGCACACATTAGTATGCATTCTCTTTCAAAGCTTATCAAAAAGAAATTAGTTACCGATTTAGCAAAATTGAACTTTGAAAAAGGTAAAATTTGTGATGCATGCCAACTAGGTAAACAAATAAGAGTTTCATTCAAATCAAAGAACATTATTTCAACTTCTAGGCCATTGGAACTTTTGCACATGGATTTGTTTGGTCCTACAAGAATAACAAGTTTAGGTAGAAAATGTTATGGTTTTGTAATTATCGATGACTACTCACGTTTTACATGGATTTTCTTTTTGGCACACAAAGATGAAACTTTTCATGTTTTCACAAAGTTTTACCAAAATGTTACAAATGAAAAAGGGTTTTCAATTCAAAGCATTCGAAGTGATCATGAAATCGAATTTGAAAATCAAGACTTTGAAATATTTTATGATGAAAAAAAATTAGCCATAATTTTTCAGTACCTAGGACACCCCAATAAAATGGAGTAGTAGAAAGAAAAAATAGAACTCTAAAAGAAATGGCCCATACTATGCTATATAAAAGCAACCTTCCAAGATACTTTTGGACAAAAGCAATTAACACAGCATGTTACATCTTAAATCGTGCTCTAATTAGACCAATTTTAAAGAAAACATCTTATGAGCTTTGGAAAGGAAGAAAACCTAACATTGCATATTTTCATGTTTTTGGTTGTCGATGTTTTGTTTTGATCAATGGTAAAGAAAAACTAGATAAATTTGATGCAAAATCCAATGAAGCTATTTTTCTTGGTTACTCCTCTTCTAGTAAAGCTTTTAGAGTTTTTAACAAAAGAACCTTAGTAGTAGAGGAGTCAATACATGTTGTTTTTGATGAGACTAATGATCTTCCATCTAGAAAAAGTGAGGGTATTGATGATGCAGATCCTCTTATAGAAGGATTGAAGGAGGTCATCCTAAAGAATTCAATAATTCGAAATGAAGAGAATCATGAAAACAAGCAAGAAATTGAGGGTGAAGGATAATATGAACAACCTCAAGGTACAAATGATCTTCCAAAAGAATGGAGGTATGTTCACAATCACCCCAAAGAACTAATTATTGGTGATCCTATACATGGGGTAAGAACTCGCTCTTCACTTAAAGATGCATACAATCATTTTGCATTTGTTTCTCGTTTTGAACCCAAAACCATTGATAAAGCCAAAAAAGATTATAATTGGATAAATGCAATGTAAGAGGAACTTAATCAATTCGAAAGAAATAATGTATGGACCTTAGTATCAAGACCTAAAAATTATCCAATAATTGACACAAAATGGGTATATAGAAATAAATTGGATGAAAATGGAAATGTAATTAGGAATAAAGCAAGATTAGTTACAAAGGGTTATAATCAAGAAGAGGGAATTGATTTTGATGAAATCTTTACACCTATTGCTAGACTAAAAATAATTAGACTTTTACTTGCTTATGCATGCTTTATGAATTTCAAGCTATTTCAAATGGATGTTAAAAGTGCTTTTCTAAATGGATATATTGCCAAAGAAGTTTATGTAGAACAACCTTCGATTTTGAAAATCATGCTTTTCTAAATTATGTTTTTAGATTAAACAAAGCATTATATGGTTTAAAACAAGCACCTAGGGCTTGGTATGAAAGACTAAGTAAATTCTTACTTAATAATAGATTTTCAAGAGGAAATGTAGATACAACCCTTTTCATTAAAAGAGATCATGATGACATCTTAGTAATATAAATATATGTTGATGACGTTATATTTGGATCTACTAATGAAACTTTATGTCAAGATTTTGCTAAGCTCAAGCAGGGGGAGTTCGAGATGAGCATGATGGGTGAACTAACATTCTTTCTCGAACTTCAAATCAAACAAACAAAAGAAGGGATCTCCATCACTTAAAGCAAGTACATAAGAGAACTACTCAAAAGATTTAGGATGGAGAGCTCCAAAGCAATTGGTACCCCCATGAGTCCATCATGTAAACTTGACAAGGATGAAGGAGGTAAAAGTGTTGATCAAAAAATTTATAGAGGCATGATTGGTTCTTTATTGTATTTAATTGCTAGTAGACTAGATATCATGTTTAGTGTTTGTTTATGTGCACAATTTTAATCTAATCTAAAAGAATCATATTTAAATGCTATAAAAAGAATACTTAAATACCTAAAAAAACTCAATTCATAGGTTTATGGTACTCTAAGAATTCATCAATCGATTCAATTAGATATTCAAATGCAGACTTTGCTAGATGAAATTAGACAGAAAAAGCATTAGTAAAACTTCCCAATTTTTAGGAGTTAACTTAATCTCTTGATTTAGCAAGAAGCAAAATTCGATAGTATTGTCTACGGCCGATGCCGAATACATTACAGTCGAAAGTTGCTATGCACAAATCTTGTGAATTAAACAATAATTTGAGGACTTTGGCATCAAACTAAATAAAACTCTCATAAGATGTGATAATACTAGTACCATAAATCTAGCTAAGAATTTAATCCAACACTCTAGGTCAAAACACATTGAAATAAGACATCATTTCATAAGAGAGCATGTTCAAAATAATGACATAATTCTTGATTATGTTTATACAGAAAATCAATTGGCTGATATTTTTACTAAGGCCTTAAGTGAAGATAAATTCTGTGAGATTAGAAGAGAATTAGAAATTCTTGATCCCCTAGCCTAAACATCTTCATGATTCTAAGCTTTCTTCTATCAAAATATCATCTTAAACTACCTTGAGCCTATATCTCACTTTTCTTTCTCAAAAAGCTCAAATCTAATTATCCTTTGATTACTCTCACGTGTAAAATTCAACCCCTAAAATCTCAATTTTTTTTTGGAATTTTTCATCAATTTTTTGGATTTTCTTGTGCCATGGGTTGACCTAAGGGATGACTCATGGGCATTCTTATAATTTGACCAAAATTCTTTTCACCCGGTCCTCTTAATCAAGAACTCCTTCGACCAAGAGGCTGAACTCCCCTGTTTCTCGCTTCACTCGAACAAATTGGCTTTTCTCCCCAACCCTTCAATCAAAGAAATCTCTCAAAATCTTCCTTTCTCCCAAGATCCTCTCCTCAAATCGCCCCTTAAGGAACCAAATCTCTTTTTATTTTCTTTCTATTTGGGTGGTTGAAGAATTCTAGAAAACCTTATCCTAAAACCCACCGTCGGCTATCTCCCTCAAAACTCTTCCTTTTCTTCTCAAATCTTCTCCCTTCCACTTTCTCTTGACACTCTTGAGTGAGATTAAGGCTTCTATTGGTTGGAATGGCGCTCAAGATGAATCTGCCGCACAAGAGAAAATCGGTCCATTGCTTAGAGGAAGAAGCCTGCCAAAAAAGAATAGCACCAGAGCCCTCTCCTAGTCCAACCTCTACCTCCAGACTATCTTCATAGTCTCCTCTTACACCAAGTAAGATTCCTTTGTCTAATAGAAATGTTGAACTGAGAAAGAATGTTGATTTTAGTTTCTTTGAGAAAGAAGGATTTTCATTTGTGTTAAAGATGAAAAGGCAAGGATGGGATTTCTTTTGCAAATTGAAAGAAACTACATATGTGGATTTGGTTAGAGAGTTTTATTAGAATTTGGAATACTTTAATGGAATTGTAAAATCAGTTGTTAAAGGTATTGAAGTTATTCTTGATCCAGTTCACCTAGGGAAAATTCTAAGTTTACCTTGTGGAGGTTATAAGGAAATAGAACTAACCCATAAAGAAGAAGGACTGAGAGCCATCTTGGGGAGAGAATTTGAAGGAAATTTGAATAAATTAGAGGCCAAGATTCTTTCTGCTGAAATAAAAGTGTTACACACCATGGTTACCAAGTTATTTGTCCCTAGGAGTGGCGGGCATGATTTATTATCTGGTAGGGACATATGTATCATGTTTCATGTGATTACGAGACTCGCTTTAAACTTCCTATTTTGATGATAGAAATGATGAGAGAGACCTTGAATAGGTCTAAGGCACATCTACCCTATGGTATGGCCCTCTCATTAATGTTTAGGAGGTTTGGAGTTAGTTTTGAAGGAGAGCCAGTTGCTAGATTATCTCACACCGATACCATCAACCGTCACACACTGCATCGCATGTATTTTTCAAAGATTGATGGTGGTTGATCCAAAGGTGCTGAGGATGTAGAGAGAGCTGAGGAGGAGGGACCATCTTCACCTCCTCATGATCATAGAGGATCTTCTAACTTTCAGTTTGTATCTGATCATGAGGCTGGTCCCTCAGAGTAAGTGAGAAGAGATGCAGATGTAGCACCATCGAGGAGTAGAGATATAGATGTTAGATTCTCTGATGACCAGATCAGGAGGATCACTGATCAGTTAGTTTAGCCGATTATTGATATCCTATCTCAGAGGATTGTAGGTCTTTTATCTCAGCAGATAGCCAGTACCACTCAGGAGGACAGTACTCACTTTGTCCAAGTTTCTAATTAGTCTGTGATTCCATATGTATCTACTATCTTTCAGTTGCTTACTGCTCAGTCTGCACGGCTTGAGGACCTTGAGGGATGTGTTTTGAGATTGACAGACAGAGTTTTAGATTTGCAAAGATAGATTTTAAATCTGGCTCATCCCCAGATGAGAGAGGACATTACAGAGGTATTAGATCTTACAGCTGAGGCAGCCAGACTATGAGGTGTTCTGAAGGATGGTTTTGACTTCCTGAGGAGAGAGTTCAGAGATTCCAATGAGACTCTATCTACATAGATTGGTGCCATCACTCAGTCCATGTCGAGAGCACTCGATCATTTAGATACTATCAGGATTGCTCTTCTTGCTCAGCCCACTTCCTCTCAGCCTCCTGAGTCATCTTGTCCAGCTACTCGAGCTCGCACCTACACCCATGGTTGAGGCAGACGTGGTCAAGGACGTTCTCCTGGATTTGACCTTGACACACCCCATCACATCTCTGATTCCTCATCTGATTCAGATGCTTCCAGCCATGATTTCTACTAGATCTAGTTTAGTCATCTTTGTATTAGGTTATGATCTAGTATCTCTTAGTTGTTTCTATGAGTTGTTGATCAAGTCATAGTTGGTTATATTTTTTTTGGATCAAACTTATAGCATTGGTACTATTGGCTGTTTGGGTCATGGATAGTTGTATCCATAAATTTTATATATTTTGATGGCCTAATTTTTATGAATACTTTTGATACCTTTATATTTTGTATGTTTAGCACTTATATATTTTGATGACTTGATGTTATGATAATCATTTGGATGTAAATATGTGATGATGTCATTTGAATGATATGAAATAAAACCTTTATGAATTGGCTAAATTTCATTATGATCATTATGTTGTAAATTGAAAGTTTTATTATAAACTCTTGTTTTAATAAAAAAAATATAGAATAACTTAAGGGGGAGGCTTTTTTATTTTTGAATTTTAAAATCCTTTAAGATCTTACTTGATGATGTCAAAAAGGAGTAGAGTAAATAAAATTAGGCTATAAGCAAAATTAAAGTAAAATTGATAAAAAAATAAAATAGAAGTAAAATTGATAAAAGAAATAAAATTGAAGTAAAATTGACAAAAAAAATAAGTAAGTCAAATACTTAGGCAAATCATTTAAATGTCTGACTATAAGTAATCATCAAACTGCTCTTGATGCCATATTAGTCAAATAATTGAATATAGTATCCTAGTATGTTATGTAGCATGTTTCTTCAAAATTTTTGAAATCTTCAATCAATGCTTCTACATGCTTTATTTTTGCTTATGCTCAAATATTTTGTCATTATCAAAAAAGGGAGAGATTATTGCTCTAAGAATTGATTTTGATGATTACAAAGCATTTAAGGAGAATAATAATGAATTTGACTTGGAAAAAAAATTTTGTATTTCAAGGGCAAAATCATAATTTTATCAAGTTTTGATCTGAGAGTCTCAAGAATAAGTATAGAAGATTTCTAATCCTTTAGAGGCAGTCCCATGATTTTTGGATGCTTATTTTGGGAGAAAATCAAGTTTGAAGCGAAAGTGTCGACCCCTAGATCGTCCCATGCTAAAAAGGGCTGTTTGGCATGTTGTCTCTGTGCCAAGGGTCGATCTCTATTATTTCAAAGGCTAAAAATATAGAACGACTATTTTTCTAAATTTTGTCTCAGAGGTTGACCTTGAGGTCAACCCCTGTGCTATGAGTCAACGGAAATTTTTCTGCAATAGCTATTTTTTCTTATTTTGGCAAGTTTTAATGGTTTCTTTAATATCTCCAATGGCTACAAATCTTGCCCAGGATTCTCTCCTCTACCTATTGAAGATTTAAAAAGCTTTAAATAGAAAAAAATATAAGAGATTGGTGTGATTCAATTTCAGTCCTAAGCAAAAGTCATCTTCAAGCAAAGAAGCTTTCGTTTCAAGTTCACCTACCTCTCAAGAGCTCTTTCAAATCTCCAACAACCTTGAAGAAAATCATAAAAGCTTCGTCCATTATTATGAAAAGCATTCTTAAGGTTTTATTTGCTCATAAAGGGAGCTAAACTTGTATTTGATTGTCATTAAATCTTTTACTCTGCTTTACTATTTTGATTCATGTTTTGGGAAGATTTCAAAACTTGGGAAGATTGATCCTAACCTTGAATAGGATTGTATTGGGTTGGCTTGTACTTAGAAAATAAGTGTTCTAGCTTGGGATAGCTAGGGTTGGAGGTTTCCAATGGTGTATTCAGTTTGAATATGGTTAGTGGATTTTAATTTTCAAGTAGGAGCTTGGGGAGTGGATGTAGGTGCAAGAAAAGTACCGAACCACTATAAATCTTGCTTGTTTATGGTGTGCTTACTATTTTTTTTTCCTTAGTTTGTTAAATTCTTGCTCTCTAATCTTTTATACTTTTTCTCTAACCTAAATCGCTTCACACACACATCTTGCATACTATTATTCAATCTTGATATCTTTAAATTAGCTTTAAAATTTTAAAAATCTAATTCACCCTCTCTCTTATGTTGCATAGTTGGGCAACACCTTCTGATATTTTGAAGAGTCCAAATCTTGAAGAAGAAAGCACCGGATCGATCCTCGAAGAAGGATCAACATAATACTAGCATACTATGCTGATTTTTAAAAATCAAACTTCTGATCAGGATTCATGGATTCGTGGACATCTCCTAAAGGTCGGATATGTGTGCTGATCAAAGCTTCATCCTCAAGCCTAGATCAGCAAGTTAGAACATCTAACTTGCATAAATAATATGGATCTGATCCTCTGTTACATACCTACAGTAGATCTAGTGTAGATCTATGTTGATGCGATCAACACCTTTTCTTCTTTCTTATGTTTTTAATTTTTGATTTAATCTTATACCATAATCATATAATAGGATCTTAGATCTAGGATTTTTTCTATTTTTATGAATAAATTTTAATTTATTCCAGTCTTTCCCTGCCTGATGTTGAAAAAGTTTCAAGATTTGGCCCTGAAATCCTAGATCTGATTTTTTTAATTGGTATCAGAGCCTAGGTTAATTATTACATGATTATTTTTACATGTTTATATTATTTCTTAGATTATATCTAATTTATAATCTAATTATTAAATCTAAAATTAAAAATTTTGATCACATGAATTGTTATAAGGTTGTTTTGCTGTACGGTTTATCCATTACAACGGAGAGGTTGTCCTAGTTCATGTAGATCTATTTTTTATCATAAATTTATTAGATATGATCTAATTTTATTTATAATTTATTAAATTTAAAATAGTTTTAGATCTAAAAATAAAAAGTTTAGATTGCATGGACTGATTATAAGATTGTCTTGTTGTAAGGTTTATCCCTTACAGTGAAAAGGTTGTCCTAGTATGTGCTGATCTAAATAATTAATCATAAAATTTTAGATTAGATCTAAAAAATTTTATGATCTAATTAAAAATATTTTAATCTAATTTTAATTATCATAAATATATTAGATTTAATCTAAGATAATTTATCATTGATTGGAGTTGAAACTGTTTCAATTACATGAACCTATTTAGATTAGATCTAAAGTAGTTTCATGCTTATCCAACTTGCATATTGATTATGAATCAAATATGCAACTTGGTAGGTAGAACCATGTTGTAAAAATATTTTATAAATATGAAAATCATTTTTGAAAAGCCAAACTCCAACCCTCAGTCCAAAACTTAATTAAGAATTAAGAAGTTGTTTGATTAGGATCTAGGATTATGAACTAAAGATCCTAAGATACAAATCATAACACATTGGGTTAAATGGGTAGTAGGGATTAGATCCATTAATTGGATTAGACCTAGGGTTAGATTAAAGAATGGACTTAATTAAAGAATTGACTAAATCTAACTAATTATTATCTTAGATTAGGTCAAGAATTCTTTAGATCAAATTTACAATAGTTGTAGTTGGTCAAGTCCATATCTTTAATGAGATCCAAGATGGACTTGATTTTTGGCTACGCGGTCTAGCACAAACTATAAAGCTAATCTAATTGAAACTAATTAAATCAGTTCGTGTCTAAGGTAAACCAGACTGGTGGTCTTTAATTGGCAGCATGCTTACCTAGCCATTTCTGATAGTGTCTAAGATAAGTTTTGGTAGACCTTGCCACCGATCAAACTTACCTAGCCTCTTGGTGAAATTATGTTTTGATCGGATCACTTGACTATTCGAGTTGACCTATGTCAGCTAGGTAAATCAGTATGACTAATTTAAGTGCTTCTAGACCAGCCTATTAATGGTCTTCCTTAAGCTGACTAGGTGAAGCCAGTGGAAGGATCATGATAAGTTGGTTCATCTATTATTCTCTCTCTAAATCAAATCAATTAAATCCTTTAAAATTATTAGATCCTTAAAATAAATTAGTTATGGTGATAACTAGTTCATAGCCTTTCATTAAGTGGATGATAATAGGTCCATCAGATGGATAATCATTAGAGGTCCAAAGGCCTGGTGCTTATCGGCTGATAAAATTATCATTCATAATATGATTTCTTGACTGCATCTTTCTAAATGGTGGTTAGATTGACCAACCAAAATTAGTTATAATCATTCAATGGTTTGATGGATTAAGTATGGTCATGTTAATGGTTGGACCTAACCGAACCTTTTCAGTGGATACCAAAGCCTACTGATTAGGGATTGAAATAAAATTAAATTACTAAAAATTATTTAGAAAAATAATTGGTTATGAACCTACCCTTAGATGTACATGGATTGACCAACTAAAGTTGAGCTCATGTACAATCTATGTGGATTCTAGTACCCACTAAGAAATTAGGATAATTCCTTAAATTGAAGGTAATGGCTACCAATTCAAATAAAATAGTAGAAGGATCTTTTGATTAAAGTCCAAATCTTTAGGTTTAATGAATTAATTAATAATTAAATTTTGATTTTTCTTTATGCAGATATGGTCACTTTCCTATTGTTGGATAATGATATGTTGGTGGGATCCAACTTCGATAGCTGATACCAAAAGTTGAAAATAGTCTTGGAGCATGAACGGATACTGTATATGCTGACAAATCCTACACCTGATGAGTCAGCCCCCAATGCATGTGGGACAGTTAGAGATATTATCAAAAGTGGCTCAGTGATCGAACCATGGTGCGCTACATTATGCTAGCTGCCATGAGGGATGAGTTTAGTTATAGATTAGAGATGGCTCAGCCAAAAGATATGCTTTAAGTGTTGAAGGATTCTTTTGGCACACCTGATGATGTTGAGAGGCACAAGACTAGTTGTGCCATCTTCAATGCTAGGATGCGGGATGGAGCTTCTAGCACTGATCATGTACTGTACATGATCGAGTTGATGGAGTGATTGAGCAAGCTCGGCTTTCCCTTACATAAGCAGCTTAGGAAGATATAATACTAAACTCACTGCCCAAGTCATATCTTCCATTCCTCACTCATTACAGAATATCAATGCCTGAAGTAGACTACCATGAGTTACTGGGGTTGCTTCAGAACTTTGAGAAGGATTACCAGCTCCTCAAGGAGTCAGTGAAATTAGTGGGGGTTCATCTTCTGGTTCTCGATCCTTTAGGAAAGAGAAGAAGAACAAGAAGAAGAAGAGCAAGAAGGTGCAAGTTCAGATGGGGAGATCTGTGCAGGACTAGACCAGGAAGATCAAGCTCAATAAAAGTCAAGCTAAATGCTTCTTTTGCAAGAAGCAAGGGCACTAGAAAAGGAACTATCCTTAGTATATTGCCTTCCTGGATTCGAACAGGTAGAGAAAGAAGCAAGCCATTGCTGGGATAAGGTATTTATATGATAACTCCTTACAATTTCTCTATTTATGATTTTATTGACTGGGTATTGGATACTGGTAGCTCTTACCATATTTATAATTCGTTGCAAGGATTGCAGGTCAGTAGGAGATTTGAGCAAGGCGAGAGGTTCCTAAACAACGAAGATAGAAGATGAATTTTAGCTCTAGCATTAGAAATCTTGAAACTTACATTTTAGTCCGATACTATTATTCTTGATGATTGTCATTTCTACCCAAGATTCTTTTTAAATGTCATTTCTGTAGGCCTGCTGATCAAAAATAATTATAAAATTTTAATAAAAAAATAGTTTTATAATATTATTATGAATGATGTTACCATTTTCTCTGAACATTTGAGCAATAATATGTATATGTTATCACAACCTGTTAACATAGTCTATTCAACTGGCAATCATCCTAAATTAGATAGTATGTTAGATATCTACTTATGGCATTGTAGGCTAGATCACATAAACAAGAATAGGATAAATAAGTTAACTCAAGAGGAAATTTTCAAAATCAGTGATTGTGAATCACTTTCAACCTATGAATCTTGTCTTCTTAGTAAAATAACCAAGTCACCTTTTACTAAAAAAAGTGAGAGAGCCATTGAGCTCTTAGGTCTAGTACATGCTGATGTATATGGACAAATGAGCACAAGTGCAAGAGATGGATATTTCTACTTCATCACTTTTATAGATGATCTATCCAGATATAGATATATCTATCTGATGAAACACAAGTCGGATTCATTTGAAATGTTCAAACGATTTTGAAGTAAAGTAGAAAAATAAGCTGGGAAGAGTATTAAAACTCTTCAATTTGACCGAGGAGGGGAATATCTTTCCAATGAGTTTCTCATATATCTAGGAGAGAATGAGATTCTTTCACAATGGATTCTTTCAGCAACACCATAGCATAATGGTATATCTGAAAGGAGAAATCAAACTTTGTTAGCATGGTCCAATCCATGATGGATTTTACCAGCTTGTCGATATCTTTCTGTGGATATGCACTCGAATCGACTTGCTATCTGTTAAATAGGATTTCAAGTAAGTTTGTAGTTAAGATTCCATATGAGATATGGATAGGGTGTAAGCTAGCACTTTCACACCTAAGGATCTGGGGGTGCCCAGCTTATGTTAAACGATTAGTTACAGATAAACTTGAACCTAGGTCTAACAAGTGCACATTCATAGAATACCCAAAAGAGACCAAAGGATATCTTTTCTACCATGCTGATAAATAAAAGGTGTTTGTCAGTCTTAAGACAATCTTTTTAGAAAAGAAGTTTCTTGGTGAAGAAACTATTGCCTCTAAGATTGAACTTGATAAAGTTCAACAGGTAGAAAGACCGACACCAATAGCTAAACCTGAGTCAAATTTGATTAGATTAGATCTAGAGTCCAATGTACTTGCACCATTAAGATAATCTGGTAGAATACCATGTCAGTCGGACAGATACTATGATTTCTTCATCCGAAATGGTGATCCCATCGAACTCGATGAGAATGATGAGGATCCAATCACCTATATGGATGCAATGCAAAGACCTGATTTTGAGAAATAGCTCGAGACCCTAAAATTTGAAATGGAGTCCATAAAGATCAATGATGTGTGCACATTGGTTGACCCACCCGATGGGGTTAAATCAATTTGGTGTAAATGGATCTTCAAAAGGAAGAGGGGCATAGATGGAAAGGTGGAGACCTATAAAGCCCGTCTGGTTGCCAAGGGATATCGTCAATATTATGGTATTGACTATGATGAGATATTCTCTCTTATGACAATTTATAAGTTCATTCGGATAATGCTTGCGATAGCTGCCATTTGGATTATGAGATTTGGTAGATGGATGTGAAAATAACTTTTCTGAATGGAGAGCTGACCGAAGAGGTGTATATGATACAATCTGAGAGGTTCACATCCACAGATGAGTCCAAGGTGTGCAAGTTTTAGGGATCCATTTATGGATTGAAGTAGGCATCTCGAAGTTGGAACATACATTTTGATAAAGTGATCAAAATATATGGCTTCGTTAAGGATGGAGAAGAGCCCTGCATTTATAAATGGGCAAATAGTCTAGCAGTGGTATTCCATATCTTATACATGGATGACATTTTCTTAATCGAGAATAACATCTCCGTATTGTAGGAAATAAAAATTTGATTATCATCTTAGTTCTCCATAAAGGATCTGGGTGAAGCATCCTATATCTTAGGGATGAAGATCTATCAGGATAGATCTAAAAGGATGCTTGGATTATTCCAGTCTACGTACATAGATACTATGTCGAAAAGGTTTAGCATGGAGAATTTCAAAAAGGATTATCTCTCGATAGGCCATAAAATTTATCTCTCTAAGAAGGATTGTCCGACAACTCTTGAAGAGAGAGAGAGTATGAGTAGAGTCCCATATACTTCGATAGTGGGATCTATCATGTACACCATGATATGTGTGAGATAAGACGTGGTATACTCACTAAGAGTAGTGAGTAGATACCAGTCTGATCTTAGAGAAAATTACTGAAAAATGGTTAAAGCCATCTTTAAGTATTTAAGAAATACTAAAGACCAATGGTTGGTGTATGACAAGTTAGATCTAAAACTTATGGAGTTTATAGACTTCAGCTTTCAATCTAACCATGATAAAAGTAGAATAATATTGAGATATATCTTTACTCTGAATGGTGGAGCCATCTACTAGAAGTACTTCAAGCAACATACTATGGCAGACTCTATTTATGAAGTAGAGTACATTGTAGCATCAGATGCCGCGAAGAAAGCTGTGTGGCTGAGGAAGTTCATTATCGAGCTCGGAGTAGCACCCTCCCTTGATGGCCCGATCCTACTCTACTATGATAGTACTAGTGCCATTGCTCAGGAGAAGGAACGAAAGGCACACCAATGGATGAAGCACATACTGCGCTGCTGTTTGGTCTTAGATTAGGCTTAAATCAAGGGGTCTTAAGGCCTGGACCAATAAGATCTTAAGGAGGCTAACTTATGTATGGATTGGATTTAGATCTAGGAGATAATAGCATATGAGACATATGTACATGGGCTCGATGAGTGCTTTCATGTATTGGATTAGTCTAGAGGAGTTTTCTAATTTGGGTTTGAGTTTATTAGGGTTCATGTGATATAGCAAAAATTTTAGAATATATAAACCCAGGTATTGTATCTTTACAATAGAGTGGAATATAATTGGGCTTTTCTTCCTAAAAACTCTCTACTCTTCTCTCTCTGATTCCAACTTTAAGTCCTAGGTGCCGACCATCTACTTTATTCTTCTTCTCTTCAATAATTGATATCAGAGAAGTACCAAGATCCAACAAGTTAGCCCAAGCTGGCTCGACTATATATCTGAGCTAGCTCGTCTGTGTGTCAGTCCCTTATCTTAGCTGATTCTTCTTCTGGCTTTGGTCCTTTGCTCCATCTTATATCCCAAGTCTCCAGAGCACCTAACAAGCCCCTCAAAATTTTCACACCTGAACCTTGAGTCCATGCAGGGCTACATGCCACCTTCATCTAGGACAACTCTTGTCCTAGCTCTAGGACTCACACCTATCCTAGTCTTTCGAAGCCAACACCCTAGCTCCTCCTATGGCCTCCCAAGGCTTAGGAGCACTACACTAGATCCTACAACCACTTTCATCTGGTCTGACAGATCATGGATGAAAGTGATGTCGACCTTCAGAAGATCGATAGAAAGGAGAATCTGGCCGACCCCTTCACTAAAGCCTTGGCAATAAAGGAGTTCGACAACCATAAGTCAAAAATGGATATTAGATACTATGCCGAGTTGCTTTAGGACAAATGGGAGTTATTGAAAAATGTATTCCAAAGTAAATCATCAGCCTATTGACGATTATACTGCATTATAATTATAATTAATTTATTAATTAAAATTTTTTTTTGATATTTTCATCAAAAGTTTTTATCTTCTAACGAACTCCATTGTTGTGATGAAGTTCTTAGGACTATTTAGATACAATAAAGAGAGGATTTATCAATTAGTTCTTAAAACTATTCACGATCAAAAGATAAGCTGTTAATAAGGATGACAACGTCTATCAGCATAAGTCACTATGTGTCATATAGGTTGTGCCATTTAGGTTAGTTATCCTCTTAACCAAGGAGTGTAGAGATACTAGTATGGCATACAGGTGAGATGTAAGGATATATCATCATTGAATGTGATTAACTTTAGAGCATTTTACTATTGAGAATGTCTTTGATGGGATATAGATATAAGTGTTCATTAGATCTGAGATCATCTTAGTGGCTTGCAAGCAACTCACTATACTTTGATATCAAATTAACTAAATTTTTAATTTAGTAATGGAATGCTTCTCGGTATAGTCAAGTACTTGCAAAGCCAGTGTGTAATCAAGATGGGATTGACCACTCCAAGAGTTGGAGAAAAATGTATCACTATATTTCAATATAGCAAAATCTTGGCCAGGATAATCCATGAGATGGATTTGATATTTTGAAATACAGTGTGGACAATCTGATCAGAGTTGATAGTTGAACTCTAAAGTATCCTACGAGCATTTTGGTCAAGGAGATGATTTATATAGAAACTATATCCACATGGGCTTTAAGGATGTTGTTCTATACATTCGATCTATCCGACCGTCGGATATCATTACTAGATGGTCATTTTGATTAGTACAAAAATTTATTTCTATGCTATCGATATAGGTTCGAACCTATGGGGTCACACATATTAGAGTTTACGATCGGATCAGATGGTTGATCAATGATTAAGAATCGTTCTAAGATTAAACGATCAATACGATTGATGTTTAACCTAGTACAAGTATTGCAGGAGGATCGATTAGCAATTGGATTGCTAATTAACTTAATTTGATTAAGCCAGAGGATGAGAATAAGTTTAATTAAATATAATTTAATTAAATTTGATTTGAACTTGATTGGATCAAGTCTAATTGATTTATTGGATAAGCCAAGGGCAAGGAAGAACTAGTCCTAGTTCAACTAGGACTTGGGTCAACATAATTTTCTAATTTGATTAGAAAATTAAATCAAAATTTAATCTAATTTAATTAGATTCTTAATTGGATTAAGATATATTCTAATTGAGTTTAATTAATTCTAATTTAATTTGGTTCAAAAATCATGTTTGACCAAGTCAAATTAGAAGTCCAAGTGAGACTAGGACTTATTTCCTTGCACCACTTGATATCTCATACACACCCTACGCCCCCATGCCTATTTTTTAGGATTTTTTCATGGAAAATCCTTTCTCTCAGGTCTTCACACATGCCCACTTGCTTTCCTTCTCTCTTACATGAAATTAAGTTATGGACCAAGTCAATAGAAGGCAAGTTGTTGTGGTTTTGAATTCTATATGATAGAATGCCAACAAACCAAAACACCTTTTCTTTTGTGCCACCCACTCCCTATTTTCTTTGGATTTCTATTGTGAGAAAAAGGCTTTTTGTGTGCCTACTCCTAGTGGTTCATGCATGAAGAAAAGGAGGGGTTGCCCAACACCTACTCCTGGTGGTTCATGCATGAAGAAAAGGAGGGGGCGCCCAAGTGTTGGGCGCTCCAACTAGTTGTCTTATTTGGACCTACCTTGTCTAGGTATTTGACCTAGATAAAACTCCTTCATATCTTATTATTTAAAATAAATTTTTGGCTGATTTTCTCATAGATTTAAGATGTTTGAGAGATCTTTTGGGTGTGAGAAAATCAAGAAAATATTCATCTTGGGTGTGGGAGTTTTAAAGACATCAATTTAGGTGTCCAGGTAAGAGAACAAAGAGGAAGAAGAGGATCTTCTTCTAGGGCTATTTTCTTCTTCCCCTTTCCTCCAACTTTGAGATTTGTTTGAGAGTTATCTCAGATTTAGAATCTCTCCTATTCTTTCTGATATTTTGAAGAGTTTAGATCTTAAAGAAGGAAGCATCGGATCGACTGTCGAAGAAGGATCAGCATAGTACTAGCATACTATGCTGATTTTTGAAGATCAAACTTTTGATCAGGATTCGTAGACTCATATGGACATCTCTTAGAGGTCGGATGTGTGTGCAGCTCAGAGCTTCATCCTCAAGCCTAGATCAGCAAGTTAGAATATCTAACTTGCATAGGTAATATGGATCTGCAGTAGATCTACTGTAAATCTGTATTGATGCAATCAACACCTTTTCTTCTTTCTTATGTTTTTAATTTTTAATTTAATCTCATACTATAATCATGTAATAGGATCTTAGATCTAGGATTTTTTCTATTTTTATGAATAAATTTTGATTTATTCCAATCTTCAACTGCCTAATCTTGAAAAGTTTTAAGATCTAGCCCTGAAATCATAGATTTGGTTCCTTCAAAAGAACCTCGTCATCTACACTAGTTCAACTTCCAACTCTGCGAATACCCACCAACCTACGGACTACCTCAGAATTGAGAGAACTATAGCTTTATCTCAAATAGATTGATAAGTCACGATAACAGACACCATCCTCCATAACAAATTTTACGTGGCCCCGAATGGCCCACTAACAAGTAGTTATGGCTGTCACCATCAGTTTGTTATGAGTTTCGTCTATATAAGAAATTTTCCAGATACATTTTTCTTCAAGCTCTCATCTCCATCTCAATTCTCCTGAGCACTCCATTCTTATTGGCCAGAGAACTAACTTAAGCATTGGAGGATCTTGCCGGAGCCACCCACCTTCGGTTTGGACTTCTTCTTGTAGGTTTCGTCGGCAACCTCATCTCCATCCACTCTAGCGACTCTGACGTTGGCACCATTTTCTGCACCAACATAGTTGAATTATTAGAAATTCCTAAGTTATGTTAAAGTTTAGTTAAACCTAATTAAAGTAAGCAAGATAGAATAGAAATAAGTAGTTGAAGGACCAAAGAAAGAGCATAAAAGCAAAGTATGCATAGTTATGTCATGAATCATATGATATAAATTTAATCAATGTTTATCGATGTTATAGGAAAAGAAAAGAATTGAAAAAGGTGCTTTGAGTAAGCCAATTAGCTAGTAGCTATTTGAGCTGAGTAGTTTTCTATCTAGCTTTGGTATTTTCTTATGATACTCACTATAAAAATGACTATTTTAAATCAAATACAAATATATAAGTTTAATTCCCATCATTTTTTAGTTTATATATGGATCAGCAAGCATGGCAATAGAAATAAATCTTATTGAAATGTTACTCAAGGATATGGATATATGTGTATATTTAATTTGAGATAAAATCTCATATTAATTAGAAATATTTTGATTTTGCTTTTCAGCTTTTGAAATTTAGTTTCTCAATGTTGGAAAAGTTATTTAGCATTATTTGAAAAGGGCTATCCATAGGAGTGATCAACCTATCGGTTGTGTCCTAGGATATACATTAGCATCCTCATTAGCATTGCATAAAACTAGCACCATCACAATGAAAATTTCAGCATGCCCATGAGGGCTTATCTGCATCATTTGGCATCATAACATGCTACATATCAACTACCTTAGAAGTAGTGCTCTAGGATGTAGTTGGTAGTAGCCAAAAGAAGCTTTCATTAGCATAGTATGATTTATTATTGGGCCTTACTCTTGTTGGATATATTATAGTTTTAAGAAGTTTAAAGAGTAGTTCAATAGTTTCAGTTCTAAGCATTCATGTTTGCTACTATTAGATAGTTTATTCACTCACTAGGACTTAAGTCTCACCACCCCTCATTTCTGTTGTCTGTAGTTTAGAGCTTTCTTGTTAGGTGTAAAAGTTAATCTTTTGCATCTTCATCAACGCTTCTACTAGAAGAAAATTTTGTAAAGTTGGTTTGTAAGAAAAGTATATTTTGAGATGTAATATATGGTTGAGATATTTAAATCGGAAATTGTTAAATATATGTGCTTTAGTTTGTTTTAGAATAGCATCTATTAAAAGAGTGCTTCTATGAATGAAAAGGATGTACAACGTAAGGTGCATAAATTAAATCCTAAGTTTGTTTTTATGAATATTGATGAGTTAAGCTGAAATAATAATTTAATAGATTGAGCAACTGATTGAATTGAATGAGAATAGGTTATTAGATAACTTCTAGTATCTTATGAAGGATGTTAATAAAGCTTACCTATAGTTTAGAAATCCCTTTGGCCCTTAGTTAAGGGTGGGATGTAGCATGCTCACTTGGCTTTAGGGGTGATGTGTTACATTATCTATCTTTTTGCTAATGAAGAAATATTTTTTCTGAAGATGCTATCAAAGATGAGAAGTGGAGGAAAGTCATGAATGAAAAAATAAAAACCATAGAGAAGAATGAGACATGGGAGCTCACTTCTCTACAAAGAGGTCGATTGGAATAAAGTGGGTTACAAAGTCAAGAAGAATGTGCAAGATAAAGTGGAGAAATACAAAGCATGACTTGTGGCTATAGGCTACAAGCAAAAGATTGGGATTGACTACGAGGAGGTCTTTACTCCTGTTGCTCGAATGGAAACATTCGCTTGGTGATTTCTTTGACACCTCAAAAAAAAAGAAAGATTTTTCAACTTAATATTAAATCAGCCTTTTTTAATGGCTACTTAAATGAAGAAGTGTATATTGAGTAACCCAAAGGTTATGTCAGAAGTGGGCAAGAAGATAAAGTGTTGAAATTAAAAAATGTGCTCTACGATTTGAAGCAAATACCAAGAGCTTGGAACTTAAGAATTGATGCATATTTCAAGGCTAATGGTTTTGTTCAATGTCCCTATGAACAAGCTCTCTATGTTAAAATAAATAATGGGAACATATTACTTGTCTCATTGTATGTTGATGATCTTATCTTCACTAGAAATTCTACACAATTGATTAAAAAATTTAAGAAAGCAACAGTGAAAGAATTTAAAATGACTGACATGCTACTTATGTCCTATGTCTTGGCTTAGAGGTGAATCAATTAGAAAATAGGATTTTTCTTTCTCAAGAGCACTATGTAAAGGAAGTGGTTAATTGATTCAAGATGAAAGATTGCAATCCTATTAGCACACTGGTAGATTGTGGTGCAAAATTATCTAAAAATGATGAAAGCAAGGTGATTGATCCTACACTCTACAAAAGCTTGGTAGGGTGCTTGAGGTACTTAACATGTACAAAACTAGACATACTATATAATGTTGATTTGGTGAGTTGATTCATGGCAGAATTAAAATCATCTCATTGAATGGCGGCTAAGAGAATCCTACACTATGTTTATGATACTCTAAGCCTTGACTTATTTTATTCTCATTCTAATAATTATCAACTTGAAGGCTACTCCGATAGTAATTGGAGTGTAGACTTGGATGATCGAAAAAGTATTTTTGAATTTATATTTTTTATGGATGATATGGTATTCTCATGCATGTCAAAGAAGTAATCAATTGTTACTCTCTCAACTCGTGAAGTTGAATATATTGCGGCATTTTCATATGTTAGTCAAACAATATGGCTAAGAAGTAAAGGAGATTAATTTTGATCAAAATGGAGCTACATAAATTTACATTGATAGCAAGTCGACAATTACTTTAGGAAAGAATCCGGTCTATTGGAGCAAATATATAGATGTTCGCTTTCATTCAATCTAGGAGCATGTAAAGAAAAAAGATGTGGAGCTTATTTATACAAAAACTCATGATCAAGTTACGGACATTTTTACTAAACTACTTGGAGTTGATTTCTTCAACAAATTCAAACATCTACTTGGTATAAAGGATGGAAGACAATTAAGTCTAAAGGAGGTGTTGGAAACAAATAAGCTTAATTATGCATGGAATCAATAGGTGCTATTTGCTATTCAAAGAGACTTTTTGCATTCCCAAAAGATTTTGTTTCAAGAGAAGATATATCAAATAAAGATAAATAAGAGCTCTATTCTTTTTATTCCTCAGTGAGAAATACTATAATACTCCTCTCCTCTATCCATCATAATAGAACTTATGACTTGAGTCATATGAAGCACAAAGTATATAGCTGGTCAAGATCAGGCACAACCAAAAAACAAATTAGAAATTGTTCATCAAGCTCCCTAATTTAATAAGTAAACAACACAAAAGAATATATAAATTTATACCATTGGGCAGTACTTTTACTATAGTCCCAAAGTACATGGCCAAAACGTAGATTATGTATAAGCAAGAAAATGGAAATAGAGACAGAGGACGATAGTTTTATTCATGAGCTGACTAGCCTACTGCATCAACCCAAAGGGCTGTTATCATCAATTCCTAGCGTTAAACATGCTGGTGACATCTTTTGGTATAATGCATGCTTGGGAGCACATGGTGGCACAGGAGACATCATTGTTGCCATTCGAGCAGCATCTGAAGCACTCATCGAAGCAGCCACCAGTGCTCACCATTGGCACCGCCAACACCATCAGCATGGAGATGAGGAGGAAGGCAACCACAACCATCTTGGTGTCAGCCATCTCTACAAAGATAGTGAGAGCGATGGGATACTACAGAAAAATATAGAATTAATGATCATTTTCTACCGATGCTTTTTGAAAGCATCAGTAGGTTGTGCTAACCTGCCGACACTTTTAAAAAGCATCATATTTTTTACGATGCGTAAAAGCATCGTATTTTTTACGATGCATAAAAGTATCGTAAAATTCCAGCATTGTCAACACCGACGCTTTTAGAAAAAGCATCATTAAATTAAGAAATTGCTGATGCTTTTTTACATTATTATTTAACCTAAAAAACGTCATTAGATTCACTTAATCCACCCTCGATTCTCTCGTGCCCTAACTTATCCACTACCGCCCCCCACCCTTTCCTCTCATTCCCCATGCCCTAATCCCCTTCCCACTCCCAGCCCCCATCTCCATCGATTCTCCACCATCGGTGCCGCACCCGCCGTCCAGGCCGCACCTCCGTCCACCGCTCCCCTCGCTGCCGCATCCATCCATGCCGCACCCGTGCCGTCCACGCCATCCACCTTCCTCAAGACTACCCCACCAGCCCTCCTCCCCTCCCTACGGTCATCTGCGCAAGCCCAAAAGACCCCCCGATCCCCCTCCCTGACCGACCGCATCCCACCATCCCCCTCCCCGACGTCACCCCCCTCCCCAACGCCACACCCCACTGCCCCCCTGGCCCAGCCATCGACCCAGCCGACACCCATCCCCGGCCTCCAACATCCATCCCCAGCCCTCCTAGCGGTCTGTGCTCCTTGGCCCCCTTCCCCTCTGCTACAGCATCCGTCCATGCCACACCCACGTCGTCCACACCGTACACCATCTGCCCTCCTCGAGACCACCCCATCGGCCCTCCTTCCTTTCCGATGGCTGTCTGTGCAAGCCCAAAAGACCCCCTCAATCCCCCTCCCTGATTCGATCGCATCCCACCATCCCCCTCCCCAATGTCGCCCCGCAACCTGACGCCGCACCCCACTACCCCTCCGGCCCAGCCACCAACCCAACCGACACCCATCCCCGGCCTCCGACGTCCATCCCCGGCCCTCCCAGCGGGCCATGCTCCTTGGCCCCCTTGCTTCTCGATCGCACCACCTCCCTTCTAGCCACCGGTGCTCCTGTGCACCCCTCACTCTCCAACCTTTGGTATATAATTTAAAAATTATTTTTTAAATATATTTTAGATATTTTAAAATAGATAAAGTATATATTAATTATTGACTATCATTTTTTTATTGAATGCAGGTATTTGATGAAAACAATATCATCTAGTATTTTCTCGTATTATTATCCATTGTAAGTAATTCATTTCTCTAATAATATTTTATTTTTTAGATTGAAAGATTATTCTCGTATATGGCATTATTTAAAAGTGTACGTAGTAGTTAAAAGATTTAGATAATATTTTAATTATTTTTATTAATTATTTTTAGATTTGATTGTGATGCCTTAGCTTTTGATGAATATACTGATTTTAAGAAAGAGATTATTTATTTTTTTGTATATGAAAATTTTGAATAACTTAGACAGATTAATTTTGTTGATCCTTTGAGGCTTTAGTGAGGCTTTATTTGACAATGATTTGGTCAGGATGCATGCTAATCCTAAGAGTTTATTTTGTTGATTCTTTGTTATTTGGTTGCCATCGGATAATTATCTAACTGAGTTGTTAAAAGTTTATGACACAGTGCACAATATTTAATCAACATGCACGAGACTTGGGTCTTGGCCTTGCATGCTCGGGTCTTTGATTTCAGTTGGCGCCGAAGGCATCCAGCCCTACGCACTCAGGCCGATGGAAGATGCTAGGTAATGTTAATTATGAATTAATTTTAAAAAAAAATGCATTGCATAGAACCATAGACCCATCTTTTGATTAATGTACATATTCTATTATATCCATACATTTATTTATTTTTGTATAGGTAAAAAAATTATGTACATTGGTCAATTGATTGTCTAGTATAGACAGTTTGAAAAATATGAGTAATTCTATAGGTCACTACAATAATCAAATGGTATGCTGAGGGTTCGAAAAAAATTTTGGACGGTATTTTTCTTTTGTTCTTCTTATACGGGAGAACTAAGAGAAAATGCTGTCGAAATTTTTTTTGGCTCTTGTTGCATATTGTTTGATTACTGTAATTGATCTATAGAATTAATGTATTTTTTGAATGGAATAGGACCTTTTTTACCTATTAGTTGATGATAGCAAGCATTTACTATGTAAATCATATCATATTTAGATGTATTTTTGAGTCTTCAAGTTTTATAATGAACTACAATAGCTGTTATTTTTTTAGATTTTATGAAATGACTGATAATTTTTACTATAGATTGTATAATTTTTTTTATTTTTAGATAAGTTGCAAGTTCGATCATTTTTATCCTACAATGGATAAAAGTTGGATAAATAAACCAAGGAATAGTAAAGAATATTTAGATGGATTTCATGACTTCATTAAATTTGGTATAGAGAAAAGTAGTTTGAATGAAAAGATTTTATGTCCATGTCGGAAATGTGTAAATAGTTTTTCTTTAGATCCACAAATTATTGAAGAACATTTGGTATAGAATGGTTTTTTAAGAGGTTATACTGACTGAATTTTTCATAGGAAATCTATGTTGCCATCATCATGTAACCAACCCCTGACTCATTTTGGATCCACTAGCCTACAAGATAATTCTGCAAGAGATGATGATATAAGGGATTTGATCATAGATGCTTTCGGACTTGGTGTTCAAAATTTAGGAGAATCCAGTAGTATATATGAAACAGTTGGGATGTTTGATGGATGGACGCATATGGAACGTATGCATGTTGAGGAGCCTATACATACATCTAATGATGAGACAGCTCATTATCACACCTTAATGAAAGATGTAGATAAAGATACTTTTCTTGTACATTTATTCCATTTAAAATATTTGAATGAATGGTCTGGGAAGAGTTTTACCATGCTGCTCAAGTTATTAAAGGATGCATTTCTAGAAGGCACTAATTTACCAACCATAACATTCGTCCTAATGCAAGGATTGAACAACGATGGTTAGTCGAGTTATTCTCTATGTGGCTTTCGAATCAGGTTTGATTTATATTTAATTATGGGATATCCTAATTTTTGATACATGTTTAATATCAGATAACTCAACAACACTTCATATCATTTTTTTAGGTATCAAAGATGATGGAGAGAAATAATTCAGATGAACTAATAGCTCTTGCTCGAGGACCTAACAAGATTGTGAATAGATATAATGGTTTCATAATTAATGGCTTTAAATTACATACTAGAGAATGAGAGGAATTTAGAAAAACATAGAATAGCAGTGTTATGGTGGAAGCAGATGGAAAATCCTATTATGGTGCACTTAAAGATATCTATGAGTTGGATTATTATGGAAAATTTAAAGTGGTATTGTTTAGATGTGATTGGGTGGACATAACCTCACCAAGGGGTTTGAAACAAGATGCAAATGGATTTACACTTGTAAATTTTTCAAGGTTGATACACACTGGTGTGTTATTGAAGGATGATCCATTCATTTTTTCATCTCAAGCTCGTCAAGTATTTTATGTACAAGATGCAAAAGATAAAGATTAGTTTACTGTCATCAAAACAAAACCCAAAGACTTATATGATATGGAAAATCAAGTGGAGGATGATGACGATGACACTTATACATAATATATGCCCTACAATTTTGTGCTAGATGATGATTTAAATGCTATGACGATGTTAGTTAGGATAGAATTTGAAGAAAACACTATTGTTTGATTATTATTGATAATAATTATTTATGATGTATATAATTTATATTAATTATTATATTATTTTACTTCATATATTAACTAATTCTACCTTTTATTTATATAAATGCTAGGTGACATCATGCACTGCAAGGGATGATATGCTGGTGTTGAGTTCCAATTTTCATAGATAGAGGCTGGTACATCTTCTTCAGTACAGCAGCCTAAGGCCAGTTTAGCTGCACAGTATTCCAAACCCTATCCTTCTTCATCATCAGCACAACATGATTCTTCTATTCATTAGCCAGATGATGAGATATATGTTCAGAATTTATATTATCTTTCATATCATTTTATTTTTATTTTATTTTATATATATTTATGATATCATTACTTTTATGTATTTTTTGCAGATGGATCCAAGAGAGTACCCCCAGACATGGATCCACAGTAGTACGAGATGTGTGGCAGATGCATGAAGGTGAGGGAATTGTTATGGAGTGCAATCAGCTAGGTCAGTCAGTTAAGAAAGCTGCCTGCTTATTGGCTTTATTTTTGGGGACTGTTGCTCGGAGGCCTTAGCTATGTCCTTTGGGCTATGCAAAATAGAATGACATACTTTCAACGTACAAAGTTGAGCTCTTCTAAGTTATAGAGGTAATGAACTAATGTTCATACTGTATATTAATTGTTAATCACTTATATAATTTATATCATTTAACTTTTTGTAGAGCAAGTTTGTTCTCCCTCCATCCACTCATGATTTTGTAATAAAGTCTCTCAACCGCAAATGAAAAGAATATAGAGCACAATTGAAGAGGGACTATATGAGATAGGGTATGACAGAGGAGGAGGTTGCTAGGAATTCTCCTCCTGATGTACCCCTTTATCAGTGGATGGAGCTGGTTCATTATTGATTCTCTGAGAGGGCATAGGTATATTACTGATTCATTATCTTTTCTTTTAAATATTTTATAAAAATATTGATTTATATTATATATTATATATTATACATATAATGTTCTTCTTTACTTTATTTTATAGACTTATTCTGCTATTGTTAGAGCTGCACGAGCAGCTCAGTTTGTTCCTCATACATCGGGGTTGAAGAGTTATGCACGACTCCGATAGGAGTTTGTATTTGTATGTTCCTTGAACTTTCATAATTAACTTATAATTTTTATATTGAAATATTTATATAACTAATATCATTATATATCGTGGATCATGTCTGTATCATGATACTCATTTTTTTTAAAATTGTTATAACTGTTTACTTAAAATTAAAATTATTTATGAAGATGGATGAGCATGGGAGGGAACCTGGTAAAGTGGACTTTTACCGGATGACTCATACTCATCAGGATGGTACTTTTGTTCGAGATGAGTCGAGAGATTTATATGTATGGCATTATTAATATTCTATTTTGTGCAATGATTTTAGTTTAATTTTGTTAGCTATTAATATATAACTCTTGTTTTCAAAATAAATACAGGAGAGGGATACATCTCTCATTGCGGAGCGTGAGGATGAGTCCACAACATCTATGCAGCAGAGCCGTATCGAGGTCGAGGTGTTCATAGAGTTGATGAGATCAGAGTGCTACGACCGAGTGAGGGGTTATGGAGTAAGAGTCACCCCCACTCAGTTATCTGAGGTGAGTAGATATACGCAGCATGCTGCATCAGATGCTCAAGATTCACGCGTCCGCAGTCTCGAGGCAGAGATACAGGAGATTAGATAGAGTCATGCCGTTGAGATGCAGGAGATGCGACAAAGGGGATAAATTGATCGGCTTACATCTTTGTTAGAGATGTATGGCCCATCTCAGGTAAACACATATTATTAAATATATATTTTTATATTAATTTAATGATCTATATATTTTTATTTATAGATTTGCAAATCAAGCTTTTCATATATTTTTTGTAGGCTCCTGGCACATCAGGCACTCGTCGAGATGGCGGCACATCACGTTGAGATAGCAACGACCATTCGCCTACAGATTAATATCATTTTATTTTTATTGTAGTCTTATATTTTTTGTATGCTTTTAGTTTGTTGAACTCTTGATTGTAATGGATGATTAGTACTTTATTTTTATTTATATAAAACAATATCTTTTGGTTAAATTTGCTATTGAGGTTTGCTTTTAGTATGAATGGTGGTGATTGTACAGATTTATGTTTTAATAATTAATATAATTTTGTACAAAAATTTTTGTATTCTTTTTTCTGTATATAAAATCTATATATTTTTTTCTGTTAAAAAATTAACAATGCTTATAAGCGTCGTTAATAGAATAGATTAACGATGCTTATAAGCATCACTAGTGACTTAATTGGCGATGCTTCTAAAAGCGTCTTGGTAGAGTGCGGGATGCGTTGTCATTAACGATGCTAAAAAGCACCGATAAAATTTAAATTTATGATGCTATAAAGCATCGTTAGAAAATATTGCGATGCTTTTAAAAAGTGTTGGCATTTTTTGTCTCCACTCTTACATATGCAACGCTTTCACGATGATTTTTAAAGCATCGTGGATCTTATTTCCAATGCTTATTAGCATCGTAAAATGTCATTTATAAGAGTTATGTTAAATCAGCCTTTTTTAATTTTAAATCAGCCTTTTTTAATGGCTACTTAAATGAAGAAGTGTATATTGAGTAACCCAAAGGTTATGTCAGAAGTGGGCAAGAAGATAAAGTGTTGAAATTAAAAAATGTGCTCTACGATTTGAAGCAAACACCCAAAGCTTGGAACTCAAGAATTGATGCATATTTTAAGGCTAATGATTTTGTTCAATGTCCCTATGAACAAGCTCTCTATGTCAAAAAGAATGATATGAACATATTACTTGTCTCATTGTATGTTGATGATCTTATCTTCACTGAAAATTCTACACAATTGATCAAAAAATTCAAGAAAGCAATGGTGAAAGAATTTAAAATGACTGACATGAGACTTATGTCCTATTTCTTGGCTTAGAGGTGAATCAATTAGAAAATAGGATTTTTCTTTCTTAAGAGCACCATGCAAAGGAAGTGGTTAAATGATTCAAGATGAAAGATCGCAATCCTATTAGCACACTAGTAGATTGTGGTGCAAAATTATCTAAAAATGATGAAAGCAAGGTGATTGATCCTATACTCTACAAAAGCTTGGTAGGGTGCTTGAGATACTTAACATGTACAAAACCAGACATACTATATAATATTGATTTGGTGAGTTGATACATGGAAGAATTAAAATCATCTCATTGAACGGCGGCTAAGAGAATCCTACACTATGTTTAAGGTACTCTAAGCCTTGACTTATTTTATTCTCATTCTAATAATTTTCAACCGGAAGGCTACTCTGATAGTGATTGGAGTGTAGACTTGAATGATCGAAAAAGTATTTTTAAATTTTTTTTTTTATGGATGATATGGTATTCTCATGGATGTCAAAGAAGTAATCGATTGTTACTCTCTCAACTTGTGAAGTCAAATATATTGCGGCATTTTCATATATTAGTCATACAATATGGCTAAGAAGCTTACTAAAGGAGATTAATTTTGATCAAAATGAAGCTACATAAATTTACATTGATTGCAAGTCGACAATTACTTTAGGAAAGAATCCGGTCTATCGGAGCAAATATATAGATGTTCGCTTTCATTCAATTTGGGAGAACAAAGATGTGGAGCTTATTTATGTAAAAACTCATGATCAAGTTACGGACATTTTTACTGAACTACTTGGAGTTGATTTCTTCAACAAATTCAATGGTCTACTTGATATAAAGGATGGAAGACAATTAAGTCTAAAGGAGATATTGGAAATAAATAAGCTTAATTATGCATGGAATCAAGAGATGCAATTTGCTATTCAAAGAGACTTTTTGCGTTCCAAAAGATTTTGTTTCAAGAGAAGATATATCAAATAAACATAAAGTTCTCTTCTTCTATAGAGCTCTATTTTTTTTATTCCTCAGTGAGAAATATTATAATACTCCTCTCCTCTATCCATCATAACAGAACTTATGACTCGAGTCATATTAAGCACAAAGTATATAGCTGGTCAAGATCAGGCACAACCAAAAAACAAATTAGAAATTGTTCATCAAGCTCCCCAATTTAATAAGTAAACAACACAAAAAAATATATAAATTTATACCGTTGGGCAGTAGTTTTACTATAGTCCCAAAGTACATGGCCCGAACGTAGATTATGTATAAGCAAGAAAATGGAAACAGAGACGGACGACAGTTTATTCATGAGCCGACTGGCCTGCTGCATCAACCCAAAGGGCTATTATCATCAATTCCCAGCGTTAAACATGCTGGTGACATCTTTTGGTATAATGCATGCCTGGGAGCACATGGTGGCACAGGAGACATCGTTGTTGCCATTCGAGCAGCGTCTGAAGCACTCATCGAAGCAGCCACCAGCGCTCACCGTTGGCACCGCCAACACCATCAGCATGGAGATGAGGAGGAAGGCAACCACAACCATCTTGGTGTCAGCCATCTCTACAAAGATAGTGAGAGCGACGGGATGTTGGTAGTGGTTCAAACACTGACGACGGGGGTTGATTCTTAGTTGCAGGTGGCAAGGTGGATGCTTTGCTGAGGGTATTTATAAGGTGGGAGGGTGGGGGCTGAAGGTTGCAGAAATGGTGTAGATTTGTGGTTCGGATGGAATAGCGGTCCGAAATGCTGGGAATGGTTATTGGGTGTTACACGTTTCTGGCCTAACTAAAGAGACGGAGTCAAACCGATTTAAAATTACCAAAATTAATGTATTCCCGTTTTGGGGGCCAATTCCAAGTTCTTTTATTTATTTATTGGGTAAAAGTTAGTTATTATTATCGTTGATGGCGATATATCAACTAATCATATTTGGAAAATTGCCCATAGATTTATATATTTGCTACACATGAGCGTGTTGGGTGTTGGCTGGAAGAGTACTTTGTCCACATTATTTTTCCTAATTTATTTCTGTACTTATTTAGAATAGCTTTTGATTGTTTACTTCCCATTTTAATTGTATAGCACATATATTTGACTGTTTGTAGTTGTGAGATCATGCATACACATATTTTCTAACAAATGATTAAATCAAAGGGGAGTAAAGGTCCTCTATCCAACCTGTGAATTGGTTTCCAAGAGTGAATTAAATATTTTTTTAGTATTTTCTTAAATAAATGTAGATTAGAAAGTATTAGTAGGATTAACTGCAAGAGCATGCATGGTAACATGGGCCAACTTGACATTAATTGCAGAAGATTTCTTGTAATTTGTGACTAACCATCCCAAGCCATATGGATGAACTGTTTTAACCCTTGCCTGCTAGACTCAATTCTGCTAAAATAGTGTGCCAAATTAACTTCTGTTGAAATCTTAGAAACCCAGCGGAGGTCCAGTCATGGCACCTACTTTTGAAAGAGTTTCCAGTCCTAGATTTCCTAAATATCTTTTATTAAGAAAAAGAAAGAAAACGACAACCAAAACCCATGGAAGTTCATTGAGATCATGAATTGTGGTGCACGTTGGACTTGAATTATGGTAATTTCGGCCATACTAATAATGATTTTACTTATTGAAACTGCTTGGTACTGTCATTTTTTTAGATTATATCTGGAATCTGGTCGTTCTTGTGTTCGGTGATATCAATGTCATCATATTAAAAAAAGAAAAAGAAAGAAAATGAAGAACTTCAATTCTTTCCCCAAAAACTTTATGACAAGCCGGATATTGCAAATGCAAAATATACGTATCATTTGGCTTGATGGAAGTTGAATAGGGGACTGAGGGAAGGGGAAAAGAGAAATGACTTTAATTAGACCTATTTATTCTAGGGATTGTATGGCAATTTTGACATTAATTTCAACATATGCTTGCTATGCCTTGTTTCAGTGATGATAGACTGAAGAAATTAAGATCAACTTGATGGGGAGCTTGTCTGTCTATAATTTGTTCTATAAAACAATCTACTCCACATAAGTGTCATAACATAACTATGATATGTTATTAACTATGTGGCTAATAGACAAAGTGTATCAAGACTAATAAGAAAATATCAATCATATTTAGACTAGCATAGAAACGTCTCCGCTCAAACTTGCGATAGTAAAGTAGAACCCAACATGAGTTCGGAAGGTAGAGCATGAAAGTGTCCAGGTGGATGTACTTTGGTGAAAATTAGTAGACTAATCAACTGAGGTGACTGAAAAGGAGCCATATTGTATGATGAACAATGTGTTCAATGTGCAAAATTGTAATTATTTTTGATATATTTAGTGTGCTCATGAAAAATATTGTTATGAGATAATTTTGTGGATAACACTCCAATTGCCACAAAGGAGAATGGTGGCACCAAAGTGTTTAACTCCCACATCTTTCAACAACCTATATAACCAAATAAGCTCCCGAGTAGTATCTACAATAGCATGACACTCAGCCTCAATATAGGATCTACTAGTAATTATTTGCTCTGCTTTGCCATAACATAAGAGAAGTCTCTAAAACAAGAACTAGTAATTATTGCTATAGAATTTTGACCCTTGCTGGAGAAAGCTGGAGTGGGCAGTGCTGGATATCCCAGTGGCAAGACCTGCAAAAGAAGTTGGAACAGAAGGTGGCTCCAGTAGAGACCCTTCGACGCTCAAATCTGGCAATAGAAATGGAGCGTGCGTAGGAAAAATGCCATACCTAAGGATCCTGTTGAGACCCCTATTTATAGGTAGGGGTCGAAGTCGTTCGTAGGGAGCAATTCTTGGGTGGTTCCGATCGAATCGGATAAAACACATGCTATTAGTGGTAGATATTCATAGGATTGGACAATTATGGTTGTCTTATCTAGATCATGACCAGCTTGAAGAAACAGTCATTTGAAAAAGAATTTCGAATCAGTCGAACCTGTCAAATAAAATAGTCAGTCGAGGTGGGGTCGGTAGGTAACTGAGGACAAGTCGATATTCGCCCGAAGGTGGATCTGCACCGAATTGGAGTAGGGGATTGATCCTTCGATTCATGATGGCTAACTGGCCGAGGATGGATTGAAAACTAATGAAGGATTGGCAGAGAATGGTAGCTATTTGGTGGCGTTGACAATTAGGATGTCGACTATCTGCACAGCAACAGGGGCACGTAACTGATGTGTGATTGGTTGGAATCAATGATGGGTCAGCAATGACCATTTATCGTTGACAAGCAATGATTTGGGGGCTCTGTTCTAGATGGAGGAAGCCGATGACATGTTTGACCCCAATGTGGGATCGTTATTTGCCGATAATAGATCAGACAGAACAGATCAACTGCTAGCATACAGTAACATCAGATGTTTTATTGTTCTAGCAGGCCAAAGATAGGTCAGTCATAGCTGATGATAGTTCGAAATTCATTGATGTGACTGCTAAATCTCCACACATGACTTTCAAGTCTATGGGTCTTTGGCAAAGGCTGATTTAGCTCCAACACAACACTTGCCCCTCTACTTCTAAATTTGAGCCGAAGTAGGCTCAAATGGAGAGAGTAGATCAAGTCGGGTTTGTTGAAGACCAATAGCAACATTCTTTTAGCTAAAATGATGCATCCGTAGGTTCCGTCGAAAATAAAAAGTCACATCAAGGAGTAATCATAAGGAGCTCTAATTTCAAAGGGTGGCTAATACTATTTCGAACACGATTTTTTGAAATGGGACGGCTGACAGAAACATCTAGGCTAACAAAGAGTCACCACATGGCTAGGCATTAATGGTTGAGGGACGATTTGACATCTTTGGTTATAAATACTCTTTTGTCTCCTGATTTCTAAGCTCCATTTTCTCTTCCTTTCCTTCTTCTTTCTTCAATCCATTGAGAGTTTCTGCTGGCCATCCTTTCCTTATTCTTGTGCTTTTCGGTCATCATCGAGGTCTTCTTCCTCCTTCTTGTTCATTATCGAGGTCTTCCTAGTTGTTCTTGTCTCTTTTCACCATTCGTCGTAGCCATAGGTTGGTCTTTTGATCCCATTTTCTTTCCGTACTATTCATCTCCCATTTTTGTTTCTTTTTCCCTTTCTCTCTTTTTTTTTATTCTCTTTTTTGTTTCACCTTTTTGATCCAACTGCACTTTTCCCATGCTAGACTTTGGGGGTTCCGTCGGGGATTGGTCTTTAGATTCTTCCTCATCTTTAGAGGAGAATTTGCTAGAGTCAAGTATCGGGCATGAGGTCAACCCAACTTTTGCACCCAGTACCTTCAAGTCCTCTTTGAATTTAGATGATTTGAGTTTGATCCAAGCCAATGCAAGTTTGGAATTCCTTCTGAATTTGAACATGAGCTACTAGGGCCGAACGATCAGATTTGCAATCCACCCAGGGTCAGCTCAAGCTTTATGAGGACTCATTCTGGGCTAGGCTCAGACTTCCTCTTCATTCCTTTCTTATTAACCTTTTTTAGTTTTTGGACATCTCCTTGTCTTCCCTCATCCCTAACTCCTTTTGATTCATAATCAATATTTTGACCACCTATTTTTTAGCTGAGGTTGATCTAACTATCTCCCTCTTTCGGTCTTTCTTTACTGTCAAGAGTCACCCAAGCTCTGAACATTAGTGGTACATTTTTCCTTAGAGGGAGATATCTCCTCTGATAAAGGGTACTCCCTCAGTTCATGGATGGAAAGAATGATTTTTGTTTATCTCGGATCCTATTATCGAAGATTGGAGGATACCGAGTTGGGGTCGGCTGAGAGACTCTATTATGAAGGAGATTCCTAAAGATAAGAAGAACATGGAGTGCTTTCAATTTTTGTGGTAATACAAAATTTCTATTTTGAAGCAATTTCTATTTGGATAGACCTTATATATTTAATGTGGATTTGAGTCTGGCCAATCCTGCAGTATTACAGCTTCAATTATTTTTGATATCTTCTTCTCAACTTTAATTTCTGATTCACTCCATTCCAATGTAGAGATAAGGCCTAAGGAGCTCAAGAAGCTGAAAAGGAAAGTGGCTCGAAAGTGGTAGGTCTCGGCTGCACCTAGGTCCCAGAAGAAGCAGAGAGCCACTGATGCCACGTCAAAATCACCCTCCAAAACTCCTACTCCGATCAAAGTGGTACTAGCATCATCGGTTTCTGCCAAGTTGGCCAAACCTGTGGCCTTTCCTGGCCCTCAAGCCATTGGGAGTCGACAAGGCATGGCTTGGATCAGTTAAGCCCAAGTTACTACCTGCTAAGACCTCCGATGATAGGTCTGACTCTTCCTCACCATTACCAAGTGTCTCCTTCGAAGACCTGTAAGTTAGTCATGATTTGTTTGAGGATGGGCTTATGGATGTTGACCTGGACAAAATAAGAGGGGTGAAATTTTACAAGCAATAAAGGGAAGTTGTTACCACCCTTTGATGGAAAAACTAGGTTTTTCTACTTTAGGATCCATCTGATCGAATTAGATTTGTAGCAAAATATTTTAAAATTTTTTTATGATCCAATAAGATTTGAGAGTTCTCAGATCTGATTAGATTGGTCTAAAATTAGAAGTAAAAATAAATTAAAAATGATGATATCTAATATCATCTGATCGGATGAACTGTTCACCCTGTAGCGATGATCTATTGTTGTCGAGGTTCTAACTTTAGCTATGCACACGACCGGCCTCTACTGAAGTCCACTTAGATCAGATCTAGATGCCATCTTCTACTAGATCTGATCTCCAAAGATTAGATCTAAAGTCATTCCGTAGAACCTTTGAACTGATCTTCGAGGGATGAAGGAGATTAGATCTAAAGTCATTCCATAGAACCTTTGAACTAATCTTCGAGGGACGAAGGAGATCAGATCTAAAGTTATTCTGTAGAACCTTCGAACTGATCTTTGAGGGTAGCACCTTCATCTCTCGATCTAGGAACTAGCCGTGCAGCCTTTATAGAATCAGAGACCAACCTTTGATCTCTGATTTTCATCCAACCCCTTTGGCATGGAGAAGAGGAAGAGATCTAGAATATGAGGCATGGAGATGGTGGGAGAGGCAAGGCTGAAGGAAAAGCCTAGTTTTACACCATAGGATCGATCTAATCTGATCAAATCTGTAGAAAAATTTTAAAAATTTTCTACAAATTTATGATCAAATCTAAGAGTTCTTGAATTTGATCTTTATGATCTGATATTAAAAATAAAAATAAAACTAAATCTGGAACATCAAATGTTACCTGTTCAGGGTAGACAATTATCCTGATGATGATCTATCATTGTTCGGGGTTCTGAATCTAGCCACACAAGCGTCTGGCCTCTATTGGAGTCCACTCAGGTTGGTTCTAGATGTTTTCTCCCTCTGAATCTAATCTTCAAAGATTAGATCTGGATTTGATCTGTAGAGACTTCAAAACTAAGATTGAAGGCAGTGCACTCGTCTTACGAACACATCATCCCTTGCTTGATCTTTGCGCCAATTATTTGGATCTTCTTGTTGAAATTTTGCCCACCTTTGGGCATGGAGAAGAGGGAGAGGAGGAGGAAGAAGGGGCATGGAATAGAGGAGCGGTGGCAGCACTTTGGAGTGGAGGAAGTGGGTGCATCAAAACCCTAGGTGCGGTAGGGTTTAAATAAACTCTGCTGTGCCACAGTATCAACCAATCAAATTGGTTGATTTAATCAAATTTTAATCTGATTGGCCTTGCGATGTCCCCTGATCCAATTAGATTAGAGACCTGGTGCCAATAATGGATAAGCACAAAGCTTTTGGTGCCTAGGTTTTTGATCCCATTAAGAAACCTTGGAGCCCCATCCTCAAGGGACTCTATTCTCTTTTCCCCATGTGCGCATGCCAACATGGTGCATGCGCACAAATTTATGCATGAAAAACCAAGGAGGCTCATGCCCCTAGAAAGTCTCCAGGGGGTGCGTGCCCCTACCCTTTCTTTCCTACATATGCGTCAACCCTTGACCCCATGTCCTGATAGTGATAGGAATTGGCAGGTCTTATCCTACTTCCATCCAATGGAATAGGATAAGGTTAGATCAGGTTAGGACAACCCTATTTTGACTTGGACAAACTCCAGTCAGACTAGGATAAAGTCATATAGGATTCCAGATGAGTCCAAACCAATTTGGCTCAACTGAGATGAATCAAAAAGACTACAGAAGGAGAATGTTAGGATTAATTGTGTGCTAGCACGATTTTTTTGAATTTAATTGGATCTAATCCAAATCAATCAAATTGGATTAGCTCAATTATTGATATTTAGATCTAAATTCTAATTTATATGATCTAATTTGATTCAGTTTCGTATGGTAATGAGACATATCATGATCTCTATCATGAACATCATCGAAACACCTTTCGATGGACTAGAACTATTTTGATTCATCCAATTAGAATGATCGATTATCAAGATTATTCTAATTGCTTTCAAAATCTACTAGTGATATCTAGTAGTATATGGTGGTAATCCATTAGAACTGAATACAAACCTCTTGATGTAGCTATCTATGTGATTGAATTCTTCTATCATGAGCCCAGATAGGATTAGGGTTAAGATGAACTCGTCAAACTCAACACCCTATCATATGATTGAATCATTCAATCCGAATCTGATGTGAAATCTTAATAGAAAACTCTTTTCTGTTATATCACACTACCATGGCCATGGGCTTAAGTATTTGATCTCATGATCATCATAGGACTACTCCTCTATTGAGTTTGATAGATCTTATCTAGGTGCGAACCAATTCCTATAATGAACATGCTATCGCCAACATACACCTTAAGGTTTCTAATGGCTAGGAGATCGAGTTATGATATAGTCAAACTATAACACACTCAAGATGAACTATTGATGCACCTCAGGTCTAAGAACCAGACACACAACTATAGCATCAAGTTCAGTCATTGATGAGAAGGTAGACTTTCTTATGACTGCTCATGGTGATCATACTCAGTGCCCTCATTCTCTAACGAGTATCTGTACTCTCACTCTAGTATCTCCATACCGTAGATTCAAGACTCATCTATCCTAAGAAAGCGATCGTACACTATCCTTCTAGATCAATCACCATCCTCGTGATGATCAATATCCAAAATGCCTTGTGATTACACAATAAAGTAGCATATCCAAAATGTCGTAAGCATTATTATGCACTAGATCAATATTACATCAATCCTCATAATTGGTCTTGTGGTTGCACAACAAACCTAATATGGTTTATGACATAATAATGAACTAGCATGAAGGAAGGCCTTAATGTAGTGAATCAAAAGAATTCATCCATTGAGCCGGCTCGGTCCATAGTCAAGTCGGTTTGATAGCGTCTGGTCTGAGCACCACTTTCTATCCATCTAAAAGAGCTGGTTTGAATTTTTCTCAAGCTGGCTTGATCTCACCCCGAGTTGGCTCGACTGCGTATCCGAGTTGGCTCAACTGCGTATCAGAGCTAGATTCCAATAGAAATGCCTAAGCACCCAATCTAGAATTACATCAATCGAATCGGCCAGGTAAGTGTGAGAGAGGTGAGGGTCCTTCCGTTGCTTTTCTTAGACATCAATAAATTGGTCAGGTCAGACAACAGAATCAATTAGAAACTACGTTCTCTTTACCAATCATGAACATCTTTCCTAGACACCGATTGATCAATTAGACATCTAGACTAGTAATTGTATAGAGAGCTTTAATTAAACTCTATGTGCATTCTAATTCAAAACATATCACATACATGAATTAATCATATTAATCATACCAATCATATTAGCATGTATTATCACTCTAGGACAACCATCATCACATAGTGAATATTTGCCACTATGCCAGGGCAACCTTACTGAATGATATATACATCATAATAATATTAAACATGATCACATCACATTAATAATATACTAAAATTTCAAATATGATCATATCATATTTATAATTTTTGCCATTAAAGCATAAACATAACAACATATGATTTAATCTAATAAGGCTTGCTTTGATACCACTGTAGGGTTTGGTGTATGGAAAGAAAGCATGGATTTCAAAGCAAAATTATGAAATCATAAAATCAAATCCAAAACCTAGGACCATCTTATTAGAATTTAAATCATATAATATATATTTATAACATAAATTAGAATATTGGAACATACCTCTGATCACTTAATCCTAACTGGACCCTGATCATCGGCAATAGTCTGTCAGGGGTTCCATCAGGTGCCAACGTGTTCACCTTCCAATGTTGATCCACATGAAGACTAGATCAAACTACTAGCATAATAAAAATTAGATTCCTTAAATTTAATTCTTATTATAAGAATTAAATCTATTTAGGCAGAACCTTTCCTTAGCCTTGTTGTCTCCCTTCTTGCCTACCTTTTCCTTTCTTTCTATTCTTCTTGTCTTCCTTTACTCTCTTCCTAAGCCCTTGTCCTAAAGCAAACCTCTTGTACTTTAATAGGACTTTATCTTAATAAGGAATGAAAGAGAGAAATTGGACAATTAGGGAGAGTATGTAAGAAAGAAGGAGAGAGTTCTGAATTAATTGGACTCCCGGAGCGCACCCCTATTTACAATTTACGTAGGAGTGCTTCCAACAAACTCTCACACCCTTTCCCTAGGCTTTTCTCATGCCCATTCATTCTTCTCATGCCCCACTAGAAAAAAATGCTACATGGAATCCATAGAATTAATACGAAGAGGTGCCTTATTGTAGAAGGACTTTTTAGACTAATTCTATGTAGTTTTCACAAAGAGTTGCATATCTTCATTTATTTGGCACCAAAAAATAAAGGATTAGATTTGATGAAAAAGGCCATCCAATGGCCTATAATATGTGTGCCATATCGGAGTAGGGGCATGGGAAACTTGGGCATGGAAAAGTTAAAGCTTCAAGGTGTTTGACTTGGTCCAAGAGGTGCTTACAACCAAGGGGCAGCAAAGACTCTTTGGTTATCCAAAAACCTAATAACCAATGAAGAGAATAACTAGTAGAAGGACACTTCTACGTCCTCTCTTCATCTAAAATCATGTAACAAAATTTACGTGAGAAACTAAGAAAGACTTTTGCATCAAAACATATCCATGCACCAGATGTTCCTAGCACATGGACCAAATCCCATGCACCAAAGAAAGAGAGTCTTTGGCATGTGGGCTCCTAATAGATGATGCCCAATCTCTTGGTTAGCAAGCCAAGGGTCAACCTAACTAATTAGCTAATCTGATTTGACTTAAATTAGATTTAATTAGCCCAAATTGAACCCGATTCGAATTCGATTCGAACATAGGTGCTAGGGTTTGCAATATATGCTAGCATATTCAATCTATAAACATGATCTAATCCAATTAAACCCTTAATCAATTCTCTTTATGTGTGATCCATTGGGTTTCACATCTAACTAGTAGTAGATCCAGGTGCAATTTGATCTAATTTAGTTAGAACTCAACCAAACCGATTTAGGTCAAAACTTGCTAACCCAATTTGATCAATTAGAACACTTTCTAATTAATAATCAAATTAAACTTTTTAATTTGATTGAACCCACAAGATAAGATTAACATCTAGCAACATATCATGTCTACCCAAAAAATATAAAATTTTGATAGAAAAATCAAAAATATCCTTCAGTGGAAAGTTACTGTGCAATAGGATCCTTCAATCACCCTGCATCCCGAATATGACTATGGATATGGAATCATGTCAAATCTATTTTTACATTCATTTTTTCTTTCAATCATATGATGATGATTCGATTAATGAAATGTTAGAAACTATTTCTAATTTTTATCATGCTTTGATCAAAGTCTTCCTGAATCATCATTCGATTGAAATAAGTAGGATGCAATCTCCTCTTACTAGGAGTGATCGATTTCTTATTGACCTACTCATAACCTTCATATATAATCCACCATATCCAGATCACCCCATACATGATTAAGTCATGAATGAGAATAAACCAAACCATGTATTCATGCATACAAGGTTCTATGGTAGTCTCAGGTCAAAGGATTACATGCTTAACTCCTACTTTGAGAACCATCTATTGATATGTAGATAAGACTCCATTAGATGTTCTCAAGGTGGATCAATTCAGTAAACTCAATCTCTAATGAGCACCCACATTCTTGTATTAGTGTCATACACAAGTGATAGTGAGATCAATCATCCCTTAATCAAGCATACATAAGATGTGCTAGTCTTTCCAGAAATATTGATCCCCAACTTAATATTCCATCGACTAGAAATATTTTAGATTAGGATTTTGAGATTTTAAGTCTCATAGGTATAATCTCATTATAACCCTAAAATCATATCCCTATTTTACGAGGTTTATCATAATCTTAAATAAATAATTAAGATGCAGCATATGATAAAATAAATATCTTTATTTATTTAAAAATATCATTACATGAGTTTGGAAGATAAAAGAATAGCCCATCAAAATATAAATTTTGATTGGCTTGAGGGTGTAGATTATCCATATTGTATTTCAAATATCAAATCCATCTCATGGATTATCCTGGCCAAGGCTTTTGCTATATTAAAATATAGTGATGCATTCTTCTCCAACTCTTGAGTGGTCAATCCCATCTTGATTACTCACTAACTTCATAAGTACTTGATTGTGCCTAGAAATCTTTCATCACTAAATTAAAAATTGAGTTAGTTCAGTACCAAAGCATAGTGAGTTGCTTGCAAGCCACTGTGGTGATCTCAGTTCTAAGGGATACTTATACGTATATCCCATCAGAGCAATTCTCGATAGCATAATGCTCTAAAGTTGGTCACCTTTGTGATGCTGTACCATTATATCTCACTTGTATGCCATACCAATATCTTCATACTCCTTAGTTAAGAGGATAACCAATCTATATGGTATACAATGATCTATGCTCGATAAATATTGTCGTTCTAATTAATAGCGTATCATTTGATCGTGAATAGTTTTAAGGACTAATCGTTAAATCCTCTCTTTATCGAAACTAAATAGTCCTAAGGACTTTCTCACAATAATGAAGTTCATTAGAAGATGTATACATTGTAATGAAAATGCCAGAATATTTATTTTATTTATTAATAAATTAATTATAATTGTAAGATAGCTCAACCATCAATAGGCTGATGATTGACTTTGAGACATATTGACGTGGTAATCCATCTTGAGGTCAGGTTGGCTGAAGTTGTGCAATGGCGGCAAGTCGACGATGAAGGAATGGAGGTGGCCATATCTGCAAAAGAAGTCCTCGACCATAGTTGGCTCTAACGGGGATCCTCTGATGCTCAAATTAGTTTTTCATTCAATAGAATGAAGAAGATGAGCGTTTGAAGAGAAGAAATTATGTATCTTGGGGTCTCTCTTTTTCTCTTTTATAGAAGAATCTGGAGTTTGTTAGGATGGCTTGTTGGTTGTTAGTTATGGGAGAGCAGTGAGTTGTCAGAGATATTTTGTTTGCTCACTAAAATATTTTCAGAAATCATGTCAGATATTATCCCCTCATAGCATGTGAGAGGGAAGAACCATCTCTTAATTATATGAGTTGACAACCTAAAGTCAAGAGTGGGGACTTCAGCTCTTCAATTAGAACTTTAGTCTTTTCAAGTTCAGCCTGAATTAGGACCTCAGTCTCAGCCTTTAATGACCCTCAATTCAACCTTCAGAAGACCTAGGCTTCCACCTCTTGATAACTTCAAGTTCGGCCTGAGATAGGATCTCGGCCTTAGCCTTGTGAAGACCTTCAATCAGCTCATATTATGACTCACGCCTTCATTCCTTGATGACCTTAAGCTCGGCCTGAAATAGGACCTCAACCAGCCTTCTGAAGACCTTCAATGAGCCTACATTGTGACCTAGGTCTTCATCTTTTGATGACCTCAAGCTCGGCCTGAAATAGGACCTCAGTCATAGCCCTCCGAAGACCTTCAACCAACCTACATTGTGACTTTGGCCTCCATCTCTTGATGACCTCAAGCTTGGCCTGAAATAAGACCTCAATCATAGCCTTTCGAAGACCTTCAATCTACCTACATTATGACCCAGGCCTTCATCTTTTAATGAGCTTAAGCTCGGCCTAAAATAGGACCTCGACCATAGCCCTCCGAAGACCTTCAATCAGTCTACATTATGATTTTGGCCTCCATCTCTTGATGACCTCAAGCTCGGTCTAAAATAGAACCTCGACCACAGCCTTCCGAAGACCTTCATGAAGGAACCAGATCTAGAGTTTCACGGGTAGATCTTGAAACTTTTTCAAGATCAGACAGCGAAAGATTTAAATAAATTAAATATTTATTTAAATAAATATAAAAATATCATAGATCTAAGATTTATTACATGATCAAGGCATGATATTAAATTAAAAATTAAAAACATAAAGAAAATATTAACATGTTAATCTTATCAACATGTTACAATACTACATCTAATGCAGCTATGAAACCAATAGATCGGATCTATTACTTATGCAAGTTAGATATTCTAACTTGCTGATCCAGACTTGAGGATGAAGTTGTGAGCGACACATGTGTCTGGCCTCTAGGAGTCATCCACACGAGCCCATGAGCACGATCAGAAATCCCGATGTAGGAAATCAACATAGGATGCTAGTACTGTGCTAATCTTTCTTCGATGGTCGATCAGATGCCTCCTTCTAGATTTGGATTCTTCCAAAGAGGAGAAAGTAGAGAAGAGGTTTCAGATCTAAGACTTCCTTAGAAAACCCAAAGAAGAAGGAAGGAAGATGATGAACATAGTAACCCTGGAAGAAGGCCCTCTTCTTCTTCTCTTTGCTCTCACCTAGATATCTACTTTGGTGTCTATGGAACCCCAATGCCCAAAGACACTATCCCTTTGATTTTTGCACACCTCAAAGCTCTCTTAAAGATCTATATTCTATGAAAAAATTAGGCTAAAATTCATCCTAAATAAAAAGATATGTAGAGTCCAAGTTTGGTCAAAAACTCAGACAAGGGAAGAACATAATATGGTAAGTTGTTAGGGTGCCCAACTCTTGGGTGCCCCCACCTTATTTTCTACCATGGATCAGCAATAGGGGTGTACAAAAACTTTTTATTTTACCATGGAATTCAGAGAAAATAAAGGAGTGGGTGGCACAATTAGGAGGTGTTTTAGTTTATAAGGATTCTATCTCATAGAATCCTAGATCAAAACTTACTTCTCTTTTTGACTTGGTCAACCACCAAATTACCATATGAGAAAGAGAGGGAGAGAGGAGGCATGTGTGAAGATCAGCGTAAAGGGAATTTCCATGAAAAAATCCTAAAAAATAGGCTGGGGGGGCATGGAGGGCTAAGGTGGCGCAAGGTGTAATCCTAGTCTCACTAGGATTCCATCTATAACTTGCTCAAATATGGTTTCTCAAACTAAGTTAAATCAAAACCAAGTCAACCAAATTAAATTAGGTTCTAATTAAATTAAAAATTAGATTAAATTAGAGTTAATTTTAATTTAATTTTTTAATTAAATTAAAAAATTGGGTTGATCCAAGTCCTAGTTGAACTAGGACTAGTTTTTCTTGCACTTGGCTTATCTAATATGCCAATTAGACTTGATCCAATCAAGTCCAAACTAAATCTAATTAAATTATATTTAATTAGACTTAATCTTAGCCTTTTGGCTTAATCAAATTAAACTAATTAGCAATCAAATTGCTAATCGATCTTCCTGCAACACTTGCGCTAGGTTAAACAACAATTGTATTGATCGTCTAACTCTAAAATGATTTTTAATCATTGATCAACCATCCGATCAGATCGTGAGCTCTAATGTGTGTGACCTCATGGTCCGAACCTAAGTTGATAGTATAGAAATAAATTTTTATACCAATCAAAGTAACCATCTAGCAATGGTATTCGACGATCGGATAGGTTGAATGTGTAGAACAACATCTTTAGAATCCATGTGGATATAGTTTTTATATAATTCATCCCCTTGACCAAATTGCTCACAAGACACCTCAGAGTTCAACTATAAACTCTAATCAGGTTGTCCATATTGTATTTCAAAATATCAAATCCATCTGATAGATTACCTTGACCAAGGTTTTGCTATATTGAAATACAGTGATAAATTCTTCTCCAACTCTTGGAGTGGTCAATTCCATCTTGATCAAACTCTAACTTTACAAGTACTTAACTGTGCCCAGAAGCCTTCCATTACTGAATTAGAAATTTAGTTAGTCCGGTACCAAAGTACAGTGAGTTGCTTGCAAGTCACTGAGGTGACTCAGGTCTAAGGGATACTTATACCTACATCCCATCAGAGACATTCTCGATAGTAGAATACTTTAGAGTTGATCATGTTCAATGATGATGTACCCATAAATCTCACCTATATGCCATACCAGTGTCTCCACACTTCTTGGTTAAGAGGACAACCAACCTACATGGCATACAGCGAACTATGCTCGATAGACGCTATCATCCTAACTAATGGCCTATCATTTAATCATGAACAGATTTAAGGACTAATCGATAAATCCTCTCTTTATCGAAGCTAAATAGTCCTAAGGACTTCATCACAATAATGGAGTTCATTAGAAGATGAAAATTTTATGATGAAAATATTAAAAATATATTTTATTTATTAATGAATTAACTATAGATATAATATAGCTCAACTATCAACAGACTGACGATTGGCTTTGGGATACATTTTCCAACAACTCCTACTTATCCTAAAGCCACTTGGTATGGTATCTAATATCCATCTTTGACTTATAGTTGTCAAACTCCTTTATCTCCAGGGCTTTAGTGAAGGGATCGGCTAGGTTCTCCTTTCCATCGATCTTCTAATGATTGACGTCACCTCTATCCATAATCTTCTGGACCAGATGGAAGCGGCGTAGGATGTGCTTCATCCGCTGGTGTGTCTTTGGTTTCTTTGCCTAAGCTATGGCACCAGTGCTATCGCAATAGAGTAGGACTGAACCATCAAGAGAGGATGCTAGTTCAAGCTCGGTGATAAACTTCCTCAGCCACACAGCTTCCTTCATGGCATCTGATGCTGTGATGTACTCTACTTTGCAAACAGGTCTGCCATAGTACGCTACTTGGAACTCTTCCAGTAGATAGCTTCACCATTTAGAGTAAAGATATATCCCGACATGCTTCTACTATCATCATCATCAAATTGAAAGCTGAAGTCTGTAAATCCCATAAGTTTTAGATCTAACTCACCATAAACCAACCATTGGTCTTTAGTATTTTTCAAATACTTAAGGACAGTTTTAATCAATTTTTAGTGATTTTCTCTAGGGTTAGACTGGTATCTACTTACTACTCCTAGTGAATATACCACATCTGGTCTCGAACATGTCATGGCGTACATGATAGATCCCACTACCGAAGCATATGGGACTTTACTCATACGCTCGCTTTCTTTAGGACTTATCGGATAATCCTTCTTAGTGAGAAAAATTTTATGGCCTATTGGGAGATAGCCTTTTTGGAATTCTTCATGCTGAACCTCTTTAGCATAGTGGATTGGGATAACCCAAGCATTCTTTTAGATTTATCTCTATAGATCTTCATCCCTAGGATGTAAGATGCTTCACCCAAGTTCTTCATGGAGAACTATGATGACAACTAGACTTTTATTCCCTACAGTGCGGAGATATCATTTTCGATTAAGAGAATATCATCCATGTACAAGACAAGGAATACTACTGCTGGACCATTTGCCCATTTGTAAATGCAGGATTCTTCTCCATTCTTAACGAAGTCATACGTTTTGATCACTTTATCAAAATGCATGTTCCAACTCTGAGATGCTCGCTTTAGTCTATAAATGGATCTCTGAAGCCTACACACCTTGGTCTTATCTATGGATGTGAACCCCTCAGGTTGTATCATATACACCTCTTTAGTCAACTCTCCATTGAGAAAAGTTGTCTTCACATTTATCTGCTAGATCTCATAGTCCAGATGGGCAGTAATTGCAAGCATAATCTGAATGGATTTGAGCATTAGCATAGGAGAAAACATCTCATCATAGTCAATACCATAATATTGACGATACCCCTTGGCAACCAGATGGGCTTTATAGGTCTCCATCTTTTCGTCTGCACCTCTTTTCCTTTTGAAAATCCATTTACATCCAATGGGTTTAACCCCTTCAGGTGGGTTAATCAATGTCCACACATCATTGACTTTCATGGACTCCATTTCAGATTTCATAGCCTTAAGCCATTTCTTGGAATCAAGTCTCTACATATTATCCATATAGGTGATCGGATCCTCATCGTTCTCATTGAGTTTGATGGGATCACCATCTTGGACCAAAAAATTATAGTATCTATCTGGATGATGCAGTACTCTATCGGATCATCTTAATGGTGCAAGTACACTAAGCTCTAGATTTGATCTAATCAAATCCAACTCAGGTTCAGCTATAGGTGTCGATTTTTCTACTAGTTGAACTTCATCAAGTTCAACCTTAGAGGCAATAGTTCCTTCACCAAGGATCTCCTTTTTCAAAAAGGTTGCCTTAAGGCTGACGATCATCTTTTGTTCATCAGCATGGTAGAAATAGTATCCTTTGGTCTCTTTTGGATACCCTATAAATATAAACTTGTCAGACCTAGGACCAAGTTTATCTGTAATAATCATCTGACATAAGTCGGCACCCCCAAACCCTAAGGTGTGAAAGTGCTAACTTACGCCCATCCATATCTCATATGGAGTCTTAACTACAGATTTATTTGGAATCCTATTTAACAGATAACAAGTCAATTCGAGTACATATCCCTACAAGGATATCGACAAGCTGGAAAAATCCATCATGGATCGGATCATATCTAATAGAGTTTGATTCCTTCTTTCAGACACACCATTATGCTGTGGTATTCTTGGTGTCCTCCAATGGGAGAGAATCTCATTCTCTCCTAGATATGTGAGAAACTCATCAGAACGGTATTTCCTTTCTCGATCAGATCAAAGAATTTTAATCCTCTTTCTAGTTTATTTTTCTACTTCACTTCAGAATCATTTGAATATTTTAAAAGAATCCAACTTATGTTTCATTAGATAGACATATCCATATCTGGATAGATCATCTATGAAAGCGATGAAGTAGACATATCCACCTCTGGCACTTGTGCTAATTGGTACACTTACATCAGTATATACTAGACCTAAGAACTCAGTGACTCTCTTATCTTTTTCAGTAAAAGATAACTTGATCATTTTACCAAGAAGACAGGACTCACAAATTGAAAGTGATTCACAATCACTGATTTCGAAGATTCCCTCTTGAGTCAACCTATTTATCCTATTTTTATTTATATGACCTAGCCTACAGTGCCATAAATAGATATCTGACATACTATCTAATCTAGAATGCTTGCTAGTGGAATAGACTACGTTAACAGGTTGTGATAACGTATACACACCATTGTTTAAATATCCACAAAAAATAATAACACTATTCATAATGATATTATAAACTTATTTCTTTATTGAAATTTTATAATCATTTTTGGTCAGAAGGCCCACATAAATGATATTCAAAAAGAAACTGGGACAGAAATGATAATCACTAAGAACAATTATATGAGACTCAAATACAAGTTTCAGAATTTCTAAAGCTAGAACTAGAATTGATCTTCCATCTCCAACATTCAGGAATCATTCACCTTGCTCGAATCTCCTACTGACCTACAACTCCTATAATGAATTGCAAATATGATAAGGGCTACCGATATCCAATACCCAGTCAGTAATATCATAAATAAAAAAATTATAAGAAGTTATCATATAAATACCTTGTCCAGTAATGGCTTGCTTCTTTCTCTATCTATTCAAGTCTAGAGAGGCAATGTACTGAGGATAGTTCCTTTTCCAATGCCCCCACTTTTTGCAAAAGAAGCATTCAGCTTGACTCTTATCAAGCTTGATCTTTTTGGTCTGGCCCTGCATAGATGTCCCAGTCTGAACTTGCATCTTCTTAGCTTTTTCTTCTTGTTCTTCTTTTCTTTCTTAAAGGGTCGAGAACCAAAAGATGAACCTCCCACTAAGTTCACCGACTCCTTGTGGAGTTGGTGATCCTTCTCAAAGTTCTGAAGTAACCCTAGTAACCCATGATAGTCTACTTCAGGCTTTGTCATTCTAAAATGAGTAAGGAATAGAAGAAAGGACTTGGGCAATGAGTTCAATATTGCATCCTTCCCAAGTTGTTTATGCAAAAAAAACTAAGCTTGCTCAATCGCTCTATCAGCTCAATCTTGTACAATATATGATCAGTGATAGAGGCACTATCCTGCATTCTAGCATTGAAGATGGTACAACTAGTCTTGTGCCTCTCCATGTCATCGAGTGTGCTAAAAAAATCCTCCAACACTTAAAGCATGTCCTTTGGCTGAGATGTCTCAAATCTAGGATTGAACTCGTCGCTCATGGTAGCCAACACGATGCAGCACACCATGATCCGATCATTGAGCCACTTCTGGTAAGTGTCTCTAACTATACCACATGCATTAGTAGCCGTCTCCTTAAGTGCAGGATCCATCAGCATATATAGGATCCGTTCATGCTCCAGGATTATCTTCAACTTTTGGTACCAGCTATCGAAGTTAGATCCCACCAACTTATCATTGTCCAATAATGATCGGAGTGATAGAAAAGTGGCCATATCTGCATAAAGAAAAACCATAACCTAATTAAAAATTGATTCATTAAATCTAAAAATTTAGACTTTAATCAAAAGGTTCTCACTATTTTATTCGAATTGGTAGCCTCTATCTCCAATTCGAGAAATTATCCTAATTACTTAGTGGGCACTAGAATCCACATAGACTGCACACGAGCCCAACTTTAGTTGGCCAACCCATGTGCATCTAAGGATAGGTTCATAATCAATTATTTTTTCAAATAATTTTTAGTAATTAAATTTTATCCCAGTCCATAATCAGTAGGCTTTGGCCTCTACTAAAAAGATCCGATTAGGTTCAACCATTAACATGACCATACTTGGCCCATCTAACCAATGAATGATTAGGCCAAACTTTGGTTGGCTAATCTAACTATCATTTAGAAAGATGTAGCCAAGAAATTATATAATGAATGATAATTCCATCAGCTGATAAGCACCAAGCCTTTGGGCCTCCATTGATTATCCAACTGATGGACCCATTATCATCCACTTAATGGAAGGCTATGATCTAGTTATCACCATAATTAATTTATTTTAAGAATCTAATAATTTTAGAAGATTTAATTTTTAAAGAAGAGGAAAGGTCAGATGAACTAGCTTATCATGATTCTTCCACTGACTTCACCAAGTCAACTTAAGGAAGATAATTAATAGGATAGTCAAGGAGTACCTAAATCAGTCATACTGATTTACCTAGCTGACATGGGTAAGCTCAAATAGTCAAGTGATCCAATCAAAACATAATTTCAACAAAAGGCTAGGTAAGTTCGATTAGTGGGAGGGTCTACCAAAGCTTGCCTTAGACACCATCAGAAATGGTCAGGTAAGCAGGCTGCCAATTAAAAACCACCAGTCTGATTTACCTTAGACACCAACTAGTTTAATTAGTTTCAATTAAATCAATCTAACAGTTCATGCTAGACCTCATAGTCAAGAATCAAGTCCATCTTGGGTCTTGTTAAAGATATGAACTTGACCAACTACAACTATTGTAATTGATCTAGAGAATCCTTGATCTAATCTAAGATAACAATTGATTAAATTTATCAATTCTCTAATTAAGTCCATTCTTTAATCTAACCCTAGGTCTAACCCAATTAATGGACCTAATATCTACTAACCCATTTAACCCAATGTTTTATGATTCATGTCTTAGGATCTTTAATTTACAATCCTAGATCCTAATCAAACAATTTCTTAATTCTTAATTAAGTTTTAGGCTGAGGATTAGGGTTCGACTTTTCAAAAATAATTTTTATATTTGTAAAATATTTTTACAATATGGTTCTATCAAACAAGTTTCATGTTTGATTCATAATCAAAATGCAAGTAACATAAACATGAATCTACTTTAGATCTAATCTAAATAGGTTCATGTAATTGAAATAGTTTCAATACTAATCAATCATAAATTAATTTAGATCAAATCTAACATATTTATGATGATTAAAATTAGATTAAAATATTTTTAATCAGATCATAAAATTTTTTAGATCTATTCTAAAATTTTATGATCAATGTTTTAGATCAGCACGTACTAGGATAATCTTTTCACTATAAGGGATAAACCTTACAGCAGGACAATCTTATAGTAGTTCGTGCAATCTAAAAACTTTATTTTCAGATCTTAAACTATTTTAAATCTATTAAATTATAAATAAAATTAGATCAAATCTAATAAATTTATGATTAAGAATAGATCATCACGAACTAGGACAACCTTTTCACTGTAACGGATAAACCTTACAGTAGGACAACTTTATGACAGTTCGTGAGATCTAATTTTTTAATTTTAGATTTAATAATTAGATTATAAATTAGATTTAATTTAATAAATAATCTAAATATGCTCATAAAAATTATGTAATAAGAACTTAGGCTCTGATACCAACTAAAGAAACCAGATCTAGAATTTTACGGATAGATCTTGAAACTTTTTAAGATCAGACAGCGAAAGACTTAAATAGATTAAATATTTATTTAAATAATATAAAAATATCTAAGACCTAAGATTTATTACATGATTAAGGCATGATATTAAATTAAAAATTAAAAATATATAAAAAAAAGATTAACATGTTGATCTCATCAATATGTTATAATACTACATCTAATGCAGCTATGAAATCAATAGATCAGATCTATCACCTTTGCAAGTTAGACGTTCTAACTTGCTGATCTAGACTTGAGGATGAAGTTGTGAGCCACTTAAGAATTTAATTAAATCAAATTTAATTAAAATCAAGTCAATCAAATTAAATTAGGTTATGACATAATTAAGAATATAATTAAATTAGATTTAATTTTGATTTAATTTTTTAATCAAATTAGAAAATTGGGTTGACCCAAGTCCTAGTTGAACTAGGACTAGTTTTTTCTTATACTTGGCTTATCCAATAAGCTAATTGAACTTGATCTAATCAAGCCCAAATCAAATATAATTAAATCATATTTAATTAAACTTAATCTCAACACTTTGGCTTAATCAAATTAAGCCAATTAGTAATCAAATTGCTAATCGATCCTTCTATAACACTTGTGCTAGGTTAAACATCAATCATATTGATCGTTTAATCCTAGAATGATTCTTAATCATTGATCAACCATCCGATCGGATCGTGAGCTCTAATATGTGTGACCTCATAAGTCTAAATCTAAGCCGATAGTATAGAAATAAATTTTTATACCAATCGAAGTAACCATCTAGCAATGGTATCTGATGGCTGGATAGGTCGAATGTATAGAACAACATTCTTAGAACCCATGCGGATATAGTTTTCATATAATTCATCTTCTTAACCAAAATGCTCATAGGACACCTCAGAGTTCAACTGTCAACTCTGATCAGGTTATCTATTTCAAAATATCAAATCCATCTAATGGATTACCTTGGCCAAGATTTTGCTATATCAAAATATAGTGATACATTCTTCTCCAACTCTTGGAGTGGTCAATTTTATCTTGATCACACTCTGACTTTGCAAGTACTTGACTGTGCCCAGAAGCCTTTCATTACTGAATTAGAAATTCAGTTACTCTAATACCAAAGCACAGTGAGTTGCTTGCAAGTCACTAAGATGATCTTAGGTCTAAGGGACACTTATTACTTATATCCCATGAGAGACATTCTTGAGAGCAGAATGCTCTGGAGTTGATCACGTTCAATGGTGATATACCCATACATCTTACGTATATGCCATACCAGTGTCTCCATACTTCTTGATTAAAAAGATAACCAACCTATATGGCATACAGCGATCTATGCTCGATAGATGCTATCATCCTAACTAACCGCCTATCATTTGGTCATGAATAGATTTAATGACTAATCGATAAATCTTCTCTTTATTGAAGCTAAATAGTTCTAAGGACTTCATCATAATAATAGAGTTCATTAGAAGATGAATACTTTATGATTAAAAATATCAAAAATATATTTTATTTATTAATAAATTAATTATAGATATAATGTAGCTCAAACGTCAACAGGCTGACGATTGGATTTGGGATACATTTTCTAATACTTCAATCAGCCTACATTATGACCCAGGCCTTCATCTTTTGATGGGCTTAAGCTCAGCCTGAAATAGGATCTCGGCCACAGTCTTCCGAAGACCTTCAATTCTTAAGCTCGATCTAAAATAGGACCTCGACTATAGTCTTTTGATGATCTTCAATCAGCCTACATTGCGATCCAGGCCTTCATCTTTTGATGAGCTCAAGCTCAGCTTGAAATAGGACCTCAGTAACAACCTTCCAAAGACCTTCAATCCTCAAGCTTTGGCCTGAAATAGGACCTCGGCCTCAACCTTCTGAAGACCTTTAATTAGCCCATATCGTCACTTCGACTGCCATCTTTTGGTGACTTCAAGCTCGGCTTGAGATAGGATCTCGGCATTAGCCTTCTGAAGACCTTCAATCAGTCTACATTCTCATATCTTCGGTAGGCATAAAGGTCCCCCAACAATAGCCCCCTACTATTGAGTCCGAGCCTTGGTTCGGACGATGGGAGTATATTAAATCGAACTTGCCGAAGACATGTCCTTTTTTGTCATTTAGACTTAGGATCTTCAGATTTTTTATTGAAATTATTTGAAGGTCTTTAATTTTATCCTTAGCTTTTTGAACTTAGATTTCTACTGACCTTTGCTTTCTAAGATCAGATTGCTGCACATGTTGACATTCTGAGCTCGAATTTTTGTAGATCTTGACATTTAACCTCGAACCTGAAAATTAGAGGCCCACACATCTCTTATAAGAGTTTGATGAGATCCTCCTCCTGTTCCTGACATAGTTGATTTTTATACTTTATTAGGACAAGATCCTCCTCCTGTTCCTAATAAAATCGTAGGGACACAAAGGACTGTTGAAAGAACCTCTTCGCTCCTCCTATCTTAAACAACCGGAGGTTGAAGCACAAAAAGATTGTTGAAAGGACAATCGGAGTTCTTCTAGGGGCACAAAAGAGCCATTGAAAGGGCCTCTCCCTTCCTCCTATCTTAAATAATCGAAGGTCTTCTAGCAGCACAAAAGGGCCATTGAAAGAAAAATTGGAGGTCTTCTAGGAGCATAAAAGAACCGTTGAAAGGGCAACCGAAGGTCTTCTAGGGGCACAAAAGGACCATTGAAAGGGCCTCTCCCCTTCTATCTTAAATATCCAAAAGTCTTTTAGGGGCACAAAAGAGCCGTTGAAAGGACCTCTCCCCTCCTCCTGCCTTAAATAATTGGAGGTCTTAATCATCCATGTCACGATGAGATTCTCCTCCTGTTCCTGACATGGTCAGCCTTCCTATCCTCCTGTCAGGATGAGGTTCTTCTCCTGTTCCTTACGGGATTGGCCTTCTTTTGTTAGGACGAGATTTTTCTTTCTTTCCTAACAAAGGTCATAGGGGTATAAAAGGACCATTGAAAAGGTTTCTCCCCTCCTCCTGTCTTAAATAATCGGAGGTTTTCTAGAGGCACAAAAAGGCCATTAAAACGATCTCTCTCCTCCTCCTATCTTAAATAATCGGAGGTCTTCATTATCCGTGTCAGGATGACTCCTATTTCTAACACGGTCAACCTTTCTATCCTCCTATCAGGATGAGATTCTCCTCCTATTTCTGATGGGATTGGCCTTCCTTTGTTAGGACAAGGTCCTTCTCCTATCCCTAACAATGGTCATAGGGGCATAAAAGGGCCATTGAAAGGACCTCTCCCCTCCTCCTATCTTAAATAATCGAAGGTCTTCTTTGGTTGATGTTCTTATTAAGTCTACTTTCTTAACCTTGATTTTTTCTTGCCTTGAATTTGGGTTTGATAGTTCAGTCTTGGTCGTGATTTTAACTTTGGCTAGGCTGTGATTTTAACTTTAGCTTGGTCGTGATTTTAACTTCAGCTTATCCTTGATTCTAATCTTGGCTTGGCCTTGAATCTAACCTTAGTTTGGCTTAGACTTTAACCTTGGATTGATCTTTTGGTGAGCTCAACTTACTGAGGTTGGGTTCCTGTTGGCCTTGGATTTATATAATCTTTACCCTAGACTTGTTTTGCTTGCATCTCAGATTGCTTTAATTTCTTGAACTTAGTCTTAATTGGCTTTGGGTTTGGCCATAATTTTGGCATCCTATAGCCCTACAAGAAAGAAAAAGAAAAGAAAAATAATAATAGATAAAAGTTTGAAAGTCCTTTACTATGAGTTCTCTATTTGGGAGATCTTGGGTTCTGTTTGACCATCTTGATTCAAATCAGATTTTATCTTCTTCTTTCTCTTCTTTTCCTTTTTTTTTGTATTAACTTGGTTTCAATGGGTGAAATTCATAAGACCACGTGCCGAGGTTGTAGCATTTTGTGGGTGGCTTTGAGGTTGCTTCAAGTGAGCTCTGGCATTATTGTGGTAGGTTTGTCTTCATTTCGGTGCACGGGGTAGAGGGTCAATGCTGCTGAGAGAACTCCAGTTGCGCTTGGACTCATGGGGAGAAAGTCAGCAAGGGGGAGGATAAGAGGATCGACTGGCAAGCCTCTTCTTACCTCCTCTTCTTATTCTTTTCTTCTTCTCCTCTCCTTTTTTTTCTTTTTTCTCTCTTCTTTTTTCTCTTTTTTTTTGGGAGATCGGTGCCACTTGATTGTTATCGAGGACCTCGGTGCTGTCGAACGGGTTTGGCCACACCTAGGAGCAGGAGAAGAGAAAGTCAGTATCACTGCGACTGGTTTCAGTCATGACTAGGAATGCGGAGGAAGAAGATCGGCGGCATTGTGACTGGTAGCTACCAATGATGAAGAGTGAGGAGTAGGTTAGTGCCATCACGTGCAGGGGAGGAGCTCGATGTCGAGGGGGACCTCGACCATAGAGGCAGGTAGAGGTGCAAATTTGGATGCACGATCAGTCGTGCTTGGGCCCATGGGGGAAGAAGGTCGGCACCATTGCTTTAACCAGTTTTGGCCATCGCTCGAAGCATGAGGAAGGAGATCGACGCACAGGAAGGAGATCGATCGAGGAGGCACCGTGGGTTGCAGGAAAGGGAAGTTTAGGTGGAGTCACTATGGATTATGATTGAGAGAATAGGAGAGATTGGCTGGGGGAGTCGCAATGCATAGGGGAGGAAGGAGACGAGATGCACGGGAGAGAAGCTCAGCCATAGGGGCACCGACTTCTTTCTCTTTTCTTATTCTTTTCTTCTTCTTTCTTCTTCTTTTTTTATGTTTTCTCTTTCTTATTTTTTTTTGGAGGAGGTCGGTGCCGCCTAAGATCGTGATGGAGGACTTCGACGCCACTAGGATCATGAGGGAGATCGGTCAGAGGGTGGCCGTGGGTCATGTCTAGGAGCACAGGGGAGGAGCTCGGCCGTGGGAGGGAGTGTATGGGGAGGGGATTGGAAGAGTTGCCATGGGAAGGGGATCGGACAGAGTCATTGTAGGCCATGCCTGGGAGCGCGGGGGAGGAGGAGGTTGGAGTCGTGAGAGAGAAGGAGGTCGGAGCCACCGAGATTGCGAGGGAGGAGGTCGGAGACACTGGGATCACGAGGGAGGAGGTCGGAGCCACTGGGATTGCAAGGGAGAAGGAGGTCAAAGCCGCTGGGATCATGAGAGAGGAGGTCACTGGCACTATTGCGACTGATTTCGACCATGCCTAGTAGCACGAAGGAAGAAGGTCGGCATCACCATGATCGATTCCGGCCACTGTTCAGAGTCACAAGGGAGGAGATCGACGTACGGGGAGGAGATCGGCTATAGAGGCGAGATGAGCGTAGGGGACTTCGGCTGGATGCATGGGAGAGGAGATTGAAGGGGTTGCCATGGAGAGGAGATTGGCTAGATGCATGTGGGTTTGGATGACCGTGCCTGATGCATGTGGGTGGCAAATGTCGGCCAGACACTAATGTGCTGGGGAGAGGCCTGTGCCCTTTTTTTGCTCTCTATTTTTTTTTTTTGAAACAGAGGACCGATTTGATCATTCCTTCATTCTCTCTCTCTCTCTCTTTTATTTTTTTAAGTAATGCTGCAGCGGGGCCAAGGGCGTTCATCCTGGCTTTCTTGACGATAGGCTTGTCGGGCGTAGTACCTTTTCTTTTGCGAGCCTGGAGCCCCTTTGAAAGAATTTCTGCGGCCTTGGCATCCATCTCTGCCATAAAAAAAAGCATGGTTAGAAAAGAAAGAAGAAAAGGAGGAAAAAAGAGACTATCCAATGGCTTCAATCATGTACCTATTGGATTTAGAGAACTAAGACCGAGGTTGAACAATGTTTGCTTTTTTATTAGCTCAGATATTAGGAGAGTTCAGTAACCCTTGATTGTGGTCACCAACTCTTGGTCCGCTTTCTCTAACCCTAGGGCTTGGCGGATAGAGTCCCTCAGGTATCCCCAGGGTGGGGAGTCCTAAGTGCAGGGTCGGGCAGGAAATGAAGATAAATTTTTTCTTCTAATTATGGATGGAAGAGGGGGCACCCTTAAGCAATCCCTTCCTGCCAGACTAGAGGAAAATATACCACCAGTTCTTGACAGTAGGATGATGCTTAAAGGTGAAGAAGGTTCGAGAAAGAGAAATCGAAGGCCGAACCCCAGTGGATATATAGAGAGCAAGGAATCCTATGATAAACATAAAGGAATTAGGAACAACCAAGACCAGAAATCTGTTTAAAAAGCGAAAAAGGGCTATAATGAAGTCGGAAAGGGGAAGCCATAATCCAGTATGGAAGGCCTCCAGGTACAAGTAGAATCGACCTAGAGGAGGAGCACAAGCCCGACCATTTGAACTAAGAAATTCCAGCTCGTACTTAACAGGCACCCCGTATTGAATCCTAACTAATGACAGGTCCTCAACAGTCAAAGAACAAGGAATGGACTCCAGTTTAAAGTTTAGCCAAGGTACTGCCCTAGATCCAGTTTTCATCCTAACTTTGAGGTTATTGGGATTTGGATCGACCAAACTCCTAGAACCACTAGACCAGGAAACCTCAGACAACATCTAGATCAAGCTAAATCAAATGACATCCCTAGAAAAGAACTCAGAAAAAGGGATGATGGAAGCTTGAAAATGAAGAACTGTGGTGTTCACCCAAACAAATTTGAAGAAACCTGAAGAATACAAGGAAACTAAAAGTCAAGTGGGCAGGGATGAAGGGTTGACCTAGAAAAATATGGAAAGAAGACTGGAAGGATGGAAGAGGATCAAATAAAGATGCCGATGGCTGAAAAGTCATAGAAGGAGCAGGGACGACAAGAATAGGAATACTTGAAGATGATGGGAGATGGAGGAAGAAGAAGAAGCAAAAGCCCGAACAAAAGCAAGAAACCGTAGATGAGGGAGGAGGGGTTTAAATAGGAAATCAGAGCCCCAGAGGAAGTTATGATTGTAGGACTCCGTCAGTCAAAGCCAACCTACCGCATGTCCCATTTGTACCTGCCACCTAGCAAGGCAATAACTATACCATACGTGGAGCTCCATGCCAGATGAGTTTTTGAGGGGCTGCATCCATCCAAGTCATTCGACATCAAATTACAGTGCTAATTTGAAAAAAAAAAAGAAGAAGAAGAAAGAAGTTTTGCTCTTCAAGGTGGGAAACTATCCAAGAACTTTGGCTGCAGTGATTTTTTCATACTCCCTTCATCCAAAATTCAAACTCAAGAGTAGGAGAACAAGTGTTAGGGGTAAAATGACCCCTGCCAAAGTTTCTGTCCAAAGTCCTTGGTCGTCGACCTTCTCCCTATTGGATTCATTGACCTTCTTAATGATAAATTCATGCTATGGAACCTTTCGAAAGTGCATGAAAGTTCAACGATACAATCTTGAGCAGTGAAGGAGCATTACTGTTATTCTGGTCTTGTCCTTTAACAAAAAGTGAATCACGAAATTAGGGTCTTGCCATGCTCCTTCAGGACGAGCTCCCTACCAGACGAACTCCACCGGTCGTGCACCTTCTAAACGACCTCCACCAATCGTGCTCCTTCTGGATGACCTTTGCCAGTCGTGCTCCTTTCGAACGAACTCTCCCTAGATGAACTACGTTAGCTGCGCTCCTTTCGGACAAGCTCCCCCTAGATGAACTCCACCAACCGTGTTCCTTTCAGACGAACTCCTTTCGGACGACCTCCACCACCCACGCTCCTTTCGAATGAGCTCCCCCCAGACGACCTCTGCCAACCGCGCTCCTTTTGGGATGAACTCCCTCCAGACGAACTCCGCTAGCTGCACTCCTTCCAGATGAACTCCCCCTAGATGAACTTGGCTAGCCACGCTTCTTTCGAATCAACTCCTTTTGGATGACCTCCTCTAGTCAAGCCCCTTTTGGATGAACTTCCTACGGTCAACCTCCTTCCAGCTAATCTCCTATAGCTGACCTTCTTTCGTCTGACCTCCTCCCAATTGCCCAGAAGAACCTCGTCATCCACATGAATTCTGTTACCCACTCAATGTGAACCAATATGCATGCAGACGATCCCAAAAGAGTTTGAACTTTGGAGCTATTGCGACTTGAAGGTCCTCGCCATCAATGCCTACCCCACCTAAACCTCGACTATTAATCCCTAATGCACTGGCATGTCACGACAACAGACACTACTGGCAAGTCGTGATAACGAACACTATCCTCCATAACAAACTCTACGTGGCCTGAGCAGTCCACTATCAAATGGTTACGACTGTCGCCATCAGTTTGTTATACACTCTATCTATAAAAGGGACCCTTCAGATATGATTCTTCTAAGTTCTCTTCTCCTTTTCGTTACTCTACTTTTATATTTTCCTAAGCACTCCATTCTAGTTGGTCAAAAAATTAACTTGAGCATAGGAGGGTCCTATCGAAGCCACCCACCTTCGGTTTGGACTTTATTTTCTAGGTCTCGCCAGCTGCCTCACCTTCCTCACTCAAGCCATCTTCGACGTCCTCATGGATTTCCACACCAACAGGACACATTTTTCGATAGGCTCTTCACCATGATGTAATGTCCTCCATACATTCTTCCTCTTAACACCATCTTACTACCGCACATGACCTTTAGAATTCCTCCATCAACTTTTCATCTGAAGCTGATCAAATCTAATCTACTCAGTAAGATTAGATTCTTCTTAAAGTTGGGTATGTATCGAACCTCACCTAACTTCTTTTCTATTCCATCATGGAGCTTCATGCTGACCATCCCACTGTCCTTGATCTCACAGCTCAATCCATTTAGTAGGAATATAGTATCCTCACTAATTTTTAGGGAGTCAAACAGCTATTCTCTACAATATACATGATGGAAACAAATAGAATCTATAATCCATTAGGAGGAAGAAATGGGTAGCTTATTAGTAACCAGAAGGACATCATCACTATCTTCTACATCGCTACTGGCTATTGCAATAGTAGCCCTTGTTTGATCTTTGAGTTATGGGCAATTCTTGACTCAATGCCCTAACTCATTGCACCGGTAGCATCCGATTTTGCTTTGGTCCCTTGTCTTAGACCTGGATTGTCCTCCTTGCGATCCTCTGTCGCTCTGTCTTCTATTGCTTGCTCCTTCAGAAATTGCCAAAGCTACATTATCATCATTTGAGCTCGAAGCTGGGTTCTCCCTTTTGAGAATCTCATTCTGGAGAATCATCAAAGTCACCTCTTCCATCTTGATGGTATTCTTGCCTATAAGAAGAGCAGTCACTAAAGTCTCGAAAGAAGATGGAAGCGAAGATATCAAGACTAATGCCCTGATCTTCGCCTTAACTTTCTTGCTAATGCTGAGGAGGTCCATGAAGATCTTCTAAAAGTTAGATGGATGCTCCTGAATGATTTGACCCTCGTCCATCCGCAACTGGTAAAACTACCTCCAAAGGAATAGCATATTGGTGAGTGACTTTGCCATGTATAAATCCTCAAGCTTTGACCACAGCACCATCGAGGTCTCATCAAGTACGTGGATCATGACATCATCCACAAGATACAATGGATCGTGCTCACCATCTACATCTGGATCCGCTTCTAATCCTTCATCTTCATGGTGGCTGGCATCTTCTTGTATAAGAGAGCATCGATCAACCCATGTTGGATGAGGACATCTTTTACCCTTGCTTGCCATAAGGAGAAATTATTCTTTCCATCAAACCTATTGATCTCCATCTTAATTATGCTTGTCTTCTCCATATTCTTTAATCTTTATCACTACTACTATAATTTGTGCTTTATTACCATCTAGCTCTGATACCAATTATTATGACATCAACTCGCTCGGATATCACTTGTTGAGGATTTACTACCAGGTTATTATGGTAGAAAGAAGGAAGAAAATAAAATAAGAATAATAATCAAGTACATGGATCAGCCTCCACGGGGCATGCAAAGCTCCACCATGAAAAAGAAAAATAAGTATAAGAGGAGAATATCCACTCTCAACTTACTATACATATTTTTTTCTGAAATCTAGGCTATCCTCACAAAAGCTCTCTCAAAATTTCTAAGGAGACCCTCAGCAGCTACAAGATGCTTTGTCCTCACAGACCTCGTGTTGGATGCTATGGCCTCAGCATCTCCCTCGCGAGCTACATGTACTCAGCATTCTGCCAAGCTCCTTTTGGTTGCTGCCTGAGCCTCTCTACATGCCACTATTGGAAATTATGTTCCAAAGCTAATTATCAGTCTATTGATAGTTGAGATATTATAATTGATTTATTAATTAATAAAAAATATTTTGGCATCTTTTTTCATCATAAATTTACATGTTCTAAAGAACTCCATTATTGTGAAGAAGTTCTTAGGACTATTTAGTTTTGATAAAGAAAGAATTTATCGATTAGTTCTTAAATTTATTCATGACTAAATGATAGGCTATTAAGTAAGACGATAGCATCTATCGAGCATAGGTCGCTATATGCCATATAGGTTAGTTGTCCTCTTAATTAAGATGTGTGGAGACACTGGTATGGCATACAGGTGAGATGTATGGGTACATCATCATTGAACATGATCAACTCTAGAGCATTCTACTGTCGAGCATATCTCTAATGGAATATATGTATAAGTATACCTTAGACCTAAGATCACCTCAGTGACTTACAAGTAACTCACTATGCTTTGGAGTTGAACATTATCATTGAACATGATCAACTCTGAACTAACTAAATTTTTAATTCAGCAACGGAAGGCTTCTGGGCATAGTCAAGTACTTACGAAGTTGGAGTGTGATCAAAATAGAATTGACCATCCAATAGTTGGAGAAGAATGTATCACTGTATTTTAATATAGCAAAATCTTGGTCAGGATAATCCATCAGATGGATTTAGTATTTTGAAATATAATGTGGATAACCTGATCAGAGTTAACAGTTGAACTCTGATGTGTCCTATAAGCATTATGGTCAAGGGGATGAATTATATGAAAACTATATCCACATGGATTCTAAGGATGGTGTTCTACACCTTCGACCTATCCGACCGTCGGGTATCATTGCCAGATGGTCACTTTGATTGGTATAAAAATTTATTCTTATACTATCGACTTAGATTTGGGCCTATGAGGTCATATACATTAGAGCTTACGATCTGATTGGATGGTTGATCAATGATTAAGAATCATTTTAGTGTTAAACAATCAATACGATTGGTGTTTAACCTAATACAAGTGTTGTAGGAGGATCGATTAGCAATTAGATTGCTAATTGACTTAATTTGATTAAGCCATAGGTTGAGATTAAGTCTAATTAAATATGATTTAATTAGATTTAGTTTGGGCTTGATTGGATCAAGTCCAATTGGTTTATTGAATAAGCCAAGTGCAAGGAAGAACTAGTCCTAGTCTAACTAGGACTCGGATTAACCCAATTTTCTAATTTGATTAAAAAATAAATTAAAATTAAATATAATTTAATTTAATTTAATTTAATTCTTAAATAAGTTAAAATCTTATTTAATTGGGTTGGTTTAATATTGATTTTATTTGGTTAAAAGATCTTATTTGACCAAGTCAAAATAGGAGTCCTAGTGTGACTAGGACTCCCTATCTCCTTGCGCCACCTTGGCCCCAATGCCTTTCATACCTATTTTTTAGGTACTTTTCATGGAAAATCCCTTTCTTCTTGATTTTCATACCCCCTCTCTCTCTCCAAGTCATATTTGGAAGTTAGGTGGAAGACCAAGTCAAAGGAGGAAATGGTTTTGCTTAGAATTCTATGAGATAGAATCCTTGTTGACCAAAACATCTTCCCTTGAGTGCCACCCCCTCTTTTAATTAATTCTTCTCTTATTCCTTGAAAATAATATCCTTCTTTGTGTGCCCTCTCTTGCTGGTCCACACCAAAAATAGTGGAGGAGGCACCCAAGAGTTGGATGCCCCAACAACTTCCATGTTTGGATATCCTAGTCTAGAAATTTGACCTAACTTGGACTCTTCTTTTTTCCTATTTATTGAAAAAATTTTGTTCTAATATATTTGCAGAATATAGAGATTTGGGAGAGGTTTGAGATTTGCAAAAATCAGAGGAAGAGGGTCCTTGGGCGTGGGGGTTCCATATGCATCAAACTAGGTGTCTAGGTGATAGAAAAGAGAAGAAGAAGAGGGTCTTCTTCTAGGACTATTTTATTTTCAATCTCTCCTCCTTTCTTTTGAGTTTTTTTAAGAGTCTCAGATCAACAAACTCTCATCTTCCTTCTCATATTTTGGAGAGTCTAAATTTCAAAGAAGGGAGCATCAGATTGACCGTCGAAGAAGGATTAGCACCGTACCAGCATGTTGTACTGATTTCTTATATCGAACTTCAGATCAGAGATCGTAGGCTCGTGTGGATGACTCCTAGAGATTGGATACGTGTGCGGCTTGTGACTTCATCCTTAAGCCTAGATAAGTAAGTTAGAACATTTAAACTTGCTCAAGTAATAGATCTGATCTATAAACTTCATATCTGCATTTGATGTAGTGTAGATCTAGGTTGATTTGATCAACCTTTTTCTTTCTTATTTGATTTTAATTTTTGATTTAATATCATGGATTAATCATGTAATAGATCTAAGATATAGGTATTTACATAGTTATTTAAATAAATTTTAGATTTATTTAAGTCTTTCGCTGTAAGATCTTGAAAAAATTTCAAGATCTACCTATGAAACCCTAGATCTGGTTCCTTCAATTGGTATCAGAGCCTAGGTTCTTATTACATGATTTTTATGCATATCTAGATTATTTTTTAGATTAGATCTAATTTATAATCTAATTATTAAATCTAAAATTAAAAAAAATAAAATAAAATATTTTAGATTGCATGGACTGCCATAAGGTTGTCCTGCTGTAAGGTTTACCCCTTACAATGAATAGGTTGTCCTAGTACGTGCTGATCTAAAATATTGATCATAAAATTTTAGATTAGATCTAAGAGATTTTATGATCTGATTAAAAATATTTTAATCTAATTTTAATCATCATAAATCTGTTAGATTTGATCTAGAGAGATTTATGGTTGATTATTATTGAAACTATTTTAATTACATGAACCTATTTAGATTAGATCTAAAGTAATTTTATATTTATTTTACTTGCATATTGATTATAAATCAAACATGCAACTTGATTGATAGAATCATATTGTAAAAATATTTTATAAATATGAAAATCATTTTCGAAAAGCCGAACCCCAACCCTCAGCCCAAAACTTAATTAAAAATTAAGAAGTTGATTGATTAGGATCTAGGATTATGAATTGAAGATCCTAAGACATAAATCATAACACATTTGGTTAAATGGGTTAGTGAAGATTAGGTTCATTAATTGGGTTAGACCTAGGGTTAGATTAAAGAATAGACTTAATTAGAGAATTGCCTAAATCTACTCAATTATTGTCTTAGATTAGGTCAAGGATTCTCTAGATCAATAACAATAGTTGTAGTTGGTCAAGTCCATGTCTTTAACAAGACCTAAGATGGACTTGATTCTTGGCTACACAGTCTAGCATGAACTGTTAGGTTGATCTAATTGAAACTAATTAAATCAGTTGGTGTCTAAGGTAAACCAGACCAGTGGTTTTTAATTGGCAGTCTGCTTACCTGACCATTTCTGATGGTGTCTAAGGCAAGCCTGGTAGATCCTTCCATTGATCGAACTTACTTGGCCTCTTGGTGAGATTATGTTTTGATCGGATCGCTTGACTATTCGAGATAATCCATGTCAATTAGATAAATCAGTTTGACTGATTTAGGTGCTCCTAGACCAGCATTTTAATGGTCTCCCTTAAGCTGACTTGGTGAAGTTAGTGGGAGAATCATGACAAGCTTGTTAATCTGACCTACTCACTTCTATAGATAAATCCTTTAAAATTATTAGATCCCTAAAATGAAATAGTTATATGATAACTGGATCATAGCCTTCCATTAAAGTGAATGATAATGGGTCCATCAGTTGGATAATCATTGGAGGCCTAAAGGCCTGGTGCTTATCGGTTGATGGAATTATCAATTATTATATGATCTTTTGGATACATCTTTCTAAATGGTGGTCAGGTGGGCCAACCAAAGTTGGGCCTGATCATTCATTAGTTGGATGGACCAAGTATGATCATGTTAATGGTTGGACTTAACTGGACCCTTTTCTGAGAAGGCCAAAGCCAACTGATCAGGGCTTGGGACAAAATTTAGTTACTGAAAATTATTTAGAGAAATAATTGGTTATAAACCTATCCTTAGATGTACATGGATGGGCCAATCAAAGTTGGGCTTATATACAGTCTATGTGGATTCTAGTATCCACTAAGGAAATTAGGATAATTCCTCGAATTAAAGGTAGTAGCTACCAATTCGAATAAAAGAGTGGAAGAAATCTTTTGATTAAAGTTCAGATCTTTAGATTTAATGAATTAATTACTAATTAGATTTTGATTTTTCTTTGTGCAGACATGGCCACTTCTCTATCACTCTGATCATTGTTAGACAATGATAAGTTGGTGGGACCCAACTTTGATAGTTGGTATCGAAAGTTGAAGATTATCCTGGAGCATGAATGGATCCTATATGTGCTGATGGATCCTGCACCTGAGGAGCCAGCTATCAATGCATATGGAACAGTCAGAGATACTTATTAGAAGTGGCTTAGTGGCCGAACTATGGTGCGCTGCATTATGTTGGCTACGATGAGCGATGAGTTTAGTCACAAGTTTGAGATAGCTCAGCCAAACAAAATGCTCCAAGTGTTGGAGGATTCTTTTGACACGTCTGATGATGTTGAGAGGCACAAGACTAGTTGTGCCATCTTCAACGCTAGAATACGGGATGGTGCCTCTATCACTGATCATGTATTGTACATGATCGAGCTGATAGAGTGCTTGAGCAAACTCAACTTTTTCTTGCACAATCAACCTTGGAAAGATGCAATACTGAACTTGGTGCCTAAGTCTTATCTCCCATTCCTTACACATTATATTATGTCAAAGTCTGAAGTGGACTACCATGGGTTACTGGGGTTACTTCAGAACTTTGAGAAGGATCACCAACTCCATAAGGAGTTGGTGAACTTAGTGGGAGGTTCGTCTTCTCATTCTCAATCCTTTAGAAAAGAAAAGAAGAATAAGAAAAAGAAAGCGAAGAAGGTGCATGTTCATGCTAGGACACCTGTGCAGGCTCAGACCCCAAAGATCAAGCCCGATAAGAGTCAAGCTGAATGCTTCTTTTGCAAGAAGTGGAAGCACTGGAAGAGGAACTGTCCTCAGTACATTACCTCCATGGACTCGAATAGGCAGAGAAAAAAGCAAGCTGTTGCTGGACAAGGTATTTATATGATAACTCCTTGCAATTTCTCTATTTGTGATATTACTGACTGGGTATTGGATATCGGTAGCCCTTAAATATTTGCAATTCATTACAGGGGTTGCAGGTCAGTAGAAGAATCAAGCAAGGCGAGAGATTCTAGAATGTTGGAGATGAAAGACCAATTTCAGTTCTAGCTTTAGAAATTTTGAAACTTATATTTGAATCTCATACCGTTGTTCTTAGTGATTATTATTTCTATCCTAGTTTTCTTTTAAATAACATTTCTGTAGGCCTTTTGGCCATGAACAATTATGAAATTTCAATAAAGAAACGAGTTTGTAATGTCATTGTGAATGGTGTTACTGCTTTTTATGGATAATTGAACAATGGTGTATATATATTATAACAATCAATTAATGTAGTCTATTCTACTGGCAAGCATCCTAGATTAGATAGTGTATTAGATATCCACTTATGGCATTGTAGGCTAGGTCATATAAATAAGAATAGGATAAATAGGTTGACTCAGGAGGGAATCCTCGAAGTTAATGATTGTGAATCACTTCCAACCTATGAGTCCTATCTACTTGGTAAAATGATCAAGTCACCTTTTATTGAAAAAAGTGAGAGAGCCAATGAGCTCTTAGGTCTTGTACATATTGATGTGTGTGGACCAATGAGCACATGCCAGAGGTGGATATGTCTACTTCATCACTTTCATAGATGATCAATCCAGATATGGATATATCTATCTGATGAAACATAAGTTGGATTCTTTTGAAATGTTGAAATAATTCCAAAGTGAAGTAGAAAAATAAACTAGAAAGAGTATTAAAACTCTTCGATCTGATCGAGGAAGAGAATATCTTTCTGGTGAGTTTCTCACATATCTAGGAAAGAATGAAATTCTCTCCCAATGGACTCCTTCTAGAACACCACAGCATAATGGTGTGTCTGAAAGGAGGAATCAGACTCTGTTAGACATGGTTCAATCCTTGATGAAATTTGCCAGATTGCCAATATCCTTCTAGGGATATGCACTCGAATCAGCTTGTTATCTATTAAATAAGATTCCAAGTAAGTCTGTAGTTAAAACCCCATATGAGATATGGACAGGGCGTAAGCTAGCACTTTCACACCTTAGGATTTGGGGTTGTCCGACTTATGTCAAACGATTAGTTACAGACAAACTTGGATCTAGGTCTAACAAGTGTACATTTATAGGATACCCAAAAGAGACCAAAGGATACTATTTCTACTATGCTGATGAACAAAAGGTGTTCATTAGCCTTAGGGCAACCTTTTTGGAAAAGGAGTTCCTTGATGAAGGAACTATTATTTCTAAGGTTGAACTTGATGAAGTTTAATAGGCAGAAAGTCCAACACAAAATATTGAACCTAAGTCAGATTTGATCAGATCAGATCCGAAGCCTAGTGAACCTGCACCATTAAGGCAATCCGGTGGAGTACCCCACCATCCAGACAGATACTATGGATTCTTGATCCAGGATGGTGATCCCATCGAATTTGATGAGAATGATGAGGACCCGATCATTTATATGGATGCGATGCAAAGATCCGACTCTAAGAAATGGCTAGAAGCCAGGAGATCCAAAATGGATTCCATGAAGGTCAATGATGTATGGACATTAGTTGATCCACCTGAAGGGGTTAAATCCATTAAGTGTAAATGGATCTTCAAAAGGAAGAGGGGCACAGATGGAAAGGTGGAGACCTATAAAGTCAGTCTGGTTGCTAAGAAGTATCGTCAATGTTTTGGTATTGACTATGACGAGACATTCTTTCCTATGGTGATGCTCAAATCCATTTGAATTATGCTTGCCATTGCTGCCCATCTAGACTATGAGATCTGGCAGATGGATGTGAAGATAATTTTTCTAAATAGAGAGCTGATCGAAGAGGTGTATATGATACAACCTTAAGGGTTCACATCCAAAGATGAGTCCAAGGTGTGCAAGCTTTAGAGATCCATTTATGGATTGAAGCAGGCATCTTGGAGTTGGAACATGCATTTTAATAAAGTGATCAAAATGTATGGCTTCGTTAAGAATGTAAAAGAATCCTATATTTACAAATGGGCAAATGGTCCAACAATGGTATTCCTTATTTTGTACGTGGATGATATTCTTTTAATCGAAAATGACATCCCTGCACTACAAGGAATAAAAGTCTAGTTGTCATCACAGTTCTCCATGAAGAACTTTTGGTGAAGCATCCTACATCCTAGGGATGAAGATCTATAAGAATAGATTTAAAAGGATGCTTGGTATGTCACAATCCACATACATAGAAACTATGCTGAAGAGGTTCAGCATGGAGAATTTCGAAAAGGGCCATCTTTCGATAGGCTAAGGAATTTTTCTCTCTAAGAAGCCCTATCTAGGTCAAATACCTAGATAGAGAGTCCAAATACGACAAGGATAGGAGCACCCAACTCTTGGGTGCCTCCTCAAACTCTTTTGGCATGGATTATAGATATTTGGTGCATAATTAAATACTCTTTCTTTCATAAAAATATTAGAAAAAAATTAGATTAATTAGCACCATAATAGATAAGAGTTTTGGATTTGTCCAAACTCTATCAAATAGAGTCTAGATCATCACTACTTCTTAATTTTGATCAAATCCAAAATCACAAATCATCCAAGAGGGATGGAGGCAAGGATAGGCATGGAACCTTTCTAGAAGTTAGATTTCCTATAAAAAAATTCATGGAAAGGGCATGGAGAAAAGGAAGGTGGTGCAAGGGAGGAGTCCTAGTCTAACTAGGACTTCTTGCTTTGACTAGTCAAATCAAATATTTAGCCTAATTAATATAGATCTTGATGCAACCTAATTAATGATATTCCTAACCTAATTAAAAATTTAATTAAAGTAGATTAAATATAGTTTAACTCTGATTTAATTTTTTAATCAAATTAAAAATTAGATGCACTCAAGTCTTAGTTCAATTAGGAATTGTTCTTCCTTACAATTGGCTTATTCAATAAATTAATTGAACTTGATTCAATAAAGTCCAAACCAAATCTAATTGAATCACATTCAATTAGACTTCTTCTTAGTCCAATTGCTCAATCAAATTGAGTCAATTAGCAGTCCGATTGCTAATCGATCCTCCTGCAATAATTGCACTAGGTCAAACATCAATCGTATTGATTGTTTGACTCTATAATGATTCTTAATCATTAATCAACCATCCGATCAGATCGAGATCTCTAATGTGTATGATTTCATAGGTTTGAACCTAAGCTAGTAGCATAAGAATAAATTTTTATATTAATCGAAGTGACCATCTAGCAATGGTATCCGATGGCTAGAAAGGTTGAATGTATAAAGCAATACTCTTAGAACCCATGTGGATATGGTTTCTATAGAATTCATCCTCTTAATCATAAATACTCAAAGGATGACTTAGGATTTAATTATCAATCCTGAATAAGTCATCTATATCATATTTTAAAATATCAAATCCATCTCATGGATTATCCTAGCTAAGGTTTTGCGAAATTAAAATATAGTAATGCATTATCTCCAAACTCTTAGAGTGGTCAATTTTATCTTGATCACTCACTGACTTACAAGTACTTGACTATGCCCAAAAATCTTCCATCACTGAATTAAAAATTTAGGTAGTCCGGCACCAAAGCATAGTGAGTTGCTTGCAAGCCACCATAGTGATCTCGGATCTAAGGGACACTAATATCCATATCCCATGAGAGTAATTTTCAACAGCAGAATGCTCCAAAGTTGATCACGTTCGATGATGATGTACCCCTATATCTTGCTTGTATGCCATGCCAGAGTGTCCATACTCCTTAGTTAAGAGGACAACCAACTTATATGGCATACAATGACCTACACTTGATAAATATTATTGTCTTGATTAACAACATATCATTTGATTGTGAATAGTTTTAAGAACTAATCAATAAATCCTCTCTTTATCGAATCTAAATAGTCCTAAGAATTTCATCATAACATAGAAGTTTATTAGAAGATATAGATTTATGATAAAAAATGCCAGAATAAATATTTTATTCATTAATAAATTATTTTATTTATAAAATAGCACAATCATCAACATGCTGATAATTGGCTTTGGGACATATTTTTCAATAGGATCATGATTAGCTGGTTCTTCTGACTCTCTTCTCTAAAGCAAATTAATCAAATCTTTTAAAATTATTAAGTCCTTAAAAATAAAATAGTTATGATGATAACTAGATTATAGCCTCCTATTAACTTGAGTGATAATAGATCCATTAGTTTGATAATCATTGGAGGCCTAAAGGCCTGGTGCTTATCGTCTAATGGAATTATCATTCATAATATGATTTCTTGGTCACATCTCTCTAAATGGTGGTTAGGTTGACCAACCAAAGTTGGGCTCAATCAATCATTAGTTAGATGGACTAAGTATGGTCATGTTCATGGTTAGACCTAACCAGATCTTTTTAGTGGAGTCCAAAGTATTGATTAGATTTCTAGGGCAAAATTAAATTACTAGAAGTTGTTTAGAGAAATAATTGGTTATGAACCTACCTATAAATGTACATGGGTTACTGACCAAAGTCGGGCATGTGTGCAGTCTATGCGGATTCTAGTATCTACAAAGAAATTAGGATAATTTCTTGAATTGGAGGTAAAGGCTATCAATTCGAATAAAATAGTAGGATAACTTTTTGATTAAAGTCTAAATCTTTAGGTTTAATAAATAATTTACTAATTAGATTTTGATTTTTCTTTGTGCAATTATAGCTACTTTTCTTTCACTCTGATCATTATTGGATAATGATAAGCTAGTGGGATCCAACTTCGATAGCTGGCATCGTAAGTTGAAGATTGTCTTTGAGCATGAACAGATCTTGTACATCTTGAATGCACGTGGGTAGGTCTTAGATACTTACCAGAAGTGGCTCAATGACTGAACCATTGTGCGTTGCATCATGTTGGAGGCTGTGAGTGATGAGTTTAGTTACAGGCTTGAGTCAGCTCAGCTAAAAGATATGCTTCAAGTATTGAACGAGTATTTTGGCACTTTCGATGATGTTGAGAGGCACAAGACTAGTTGTGCCATCTTTAATATTAGAATGAGCGATGGAGCTTTAGCCACTGATCATGCATTGTACATGATCAAGATGATGGAACATTTGAGCAAGCTCAGCTTTCTCTTGCATAAGCAGCCAGGAAAAGATGCTATTCTGAACTCACTACGCAAGTCCTACCTCCCTTTCCTTACTCATTATAGAATGACAAAGCCTAAAGTCAATTAGCATAGGTTGTTGGGATTGCTTTAGAACTTTGAGAAGGATCACCATCTCCATAAGGAGTCCATGAATATAGTGGGAGGATCTTTTTCTGGTTCTTAATCCTTTAAGAAAGAAAAGAAGAACAAAAAGAAGATCACCAAGAAGGTTCAAGTTCAGGTTGGGACATCAGTGTAAAGCTAGATCAAGAAACCTAAGCCTGATAAGAGACAAGTGAAGTGCTTATTCTACAAGAAATGGGGGCATTGGAAGAGAAACTATCCTTAGTACATTCCTTCCTAGACTCGAACAAGTCAAGAATGAAGCAAACAGTTGCTGGGCAAGGTACTTGTATGATAACTCTTTGTAATTTTTTTATTTATGATATTACTGACTGGATATTGGATACCGAAGCCCTTACCATATTTATAATTTGTTGCTAGGTTTACAGGTCAGTAGGACATTCGAATAAGGTGAAAGATTCATGAACATTGGAGATGGAAGGCTAGTTCCAGTTCTAGCATTAGGAATCCTAAAACTTGTATTTGAGTAGCTCATACCATTATTCTTAGTGATTGTCACTTTTATCCTAATTTTTTTTTTAATATCATTTCTATAGGCCTCTTGTTCAAAAATAATTATAAAATTTTAATAAAAAAAATTTATGATATCATTTTGAATGGTGTTATAATTTTTTTTAGACATTTAAGTAATAAAATTTATATAATATCACAATCTATTAATATAGTCTACTCCACTGATAAGCACCCTGGATTAGATAATGTATCTGATATCTATTTATGGTACTACAGACTAGGTCACATTAATAAGAATAGGATAAACATGTTGACTTAAGAGGGAATCCTCAAAGTCAATGATTGTGAATTACTTCCAACCTAGGAATCTTGTCTTCTTTGAAAAATGACCAAGTCATCTTTTACTGAAAAAGATAAAAGAGCCATTGAGCTCTTAGGTCTAGTACATAATGATATATGTGGATCTATGAGCATAAGTGCTAGAGGTAGATATTTCTACTTCATCACTTTCATAGATGACCTATTCAGGTATGGATATATCTATCTGATGAAATACAAGTTGGATTCATTTGAAATGCTCAAATGATTTTGAAATGAAGTAGAAAAATAAACTGAAAAAAGTATTAAAACTCTTCAGTCTGATCAAAGGGGTGAATATCTTTTCAGTAAGTTTCTCATATATTTAGAAGAGAATGAAATTCTCTCCTGATGGACTCCTCCAGGGACACCATAGCATAATAGTGTCTAAAAGGAGAAATCAGACTTTGTTAGACATGGTTCGATCCATGATGTGTTTTGCTAGCTTGTCGATATCCTTTTGGAGATATGTACTCAAATCGGCTTGCTACTTTTAAATAGAGTTCTGAGTAAGCCTGTAGTTAAAACTCCATATAAGATATGGATAGAACATAATGTGAGCTTAGAAGTAGCACTCCCAAGTCTTGAAAATATGAGAAGACAGGTCATGGGAAGATGGGAGTGAGTCGGAAGAAGAATCAGTCTCAATAATAAAGTTTAGAAACTAGGCCGGCTCACTCTGAGACTGAGCCGGCTCAGTCCAGGACTGGGTCGGCTAGATTTCAGAGGAAAATCCAGACAGAGAGCAGCATTTTTGGACTGTTGGCACGGTAGTCTGGGACTAAGCTGACCCAGTCGCAGGTTAGCCGGCTCAATCTAAAACTAGATTGGCTCAGTTTTCATGGATTATTATTTTGTGTATGTCGGTTGTTTGGATTTGGAGAGTTTTTCTATGAGCTTGAGCTTGATCCTTTGTAAAGTATATATACTGAAAATATGTCAAGTTTGTAAGAGTACTGAAATATATTGAATAAAAGCTCTTTTCTCCCAAAAATCTTTTTTTCTCTTCTTCTCTATTCCTTGATTTATTTGATCGTGCTTCTACAAAGATCTCTAAGAAGTACTTTCTTGTTGCTTGGCTAATTACCGACGGTCATGTCGATCCATGTGGGAAGAGCGCATATTCCCAACACATAAGCTAGTACTATCACACCTTAGGGTTTGGGGGTGCTCAGCTTATGTCAAATATTTAATGTTAGAAAAACTTGGACTTAGGTCTGACAAGTGTACTTTCATAGAATATCTAAAAGAAACTAAAGGATATATTTTCTACAGTGCTGATGAATAAAAAATGTTCGTCAGCCTTAAGGCAATCATTTTAAAAAAGAGTTCCTTGGTGAAGGAACTGTTGCCTCTAAGGTTGAATTTAAGGAAGTTCAATAAGTAGAAAAGCCAATACAGTTAGCTGAACCAAAACTGGATTTGATTAGATCAAACCTAGAGTCTAGTATACCTGCACCATTAAGATGATCTGGTAGAGTACCATATCAGTTGGATAGATACTACTATTTCTTGGTTCGAGATGGTGATTCCGTCGAACTCAATGAGAACGAAGATGATTCGATCATCCACATGGATGCAATGCAGAGACCTGATTTTGAGAAATGGCTTAAGGCCATGAAATCTAAAATAGAGTTCATGAAGGTCAATGATGTGTGGACATTGGTTGACCCACCTAAAGAGGTTAAACCCATTGGGTGTAAATGTGTCTTCAAAAGAAAGAGGGGCACAGATAGGAAAGTGGTGACCTATAAAGCCTGTCTGATTGCCAAAGTATATCATCAACGTTATGGTATTGACTATGATGAGATATTCTCTCCTATGGCAATGCTCAAATCCATTCGTATTATGCTTACAATAGCTGCCCATTTGGACTATGAGATCTAGCAAATGGATGCAAAGATAACTTTTCTGAATGGAGAGCTGATTGAAGAGGTGTATATGATACAATCTAAGGGGTGAAAGAAATATGCTCTCAAGCCAATCAAAATTTATATTTTGATGGGCTATTCTTTTATCTTCCAAACTTACGTAATGATATTTTTAAATAAATAAAGGCATTTATTTCATCATATGCTGCATCTTAATTATTTATTTAAGATTATGATGAATCCCATAAATTAGGGATATGATTTTAGGGTTATGATGAGATCATACCTGGAAGATCTAAAATCTTAAAACTCTAATCTAAAATATTCCTAGTCGATAGAACATTAAGTTGGGAATCAATGTTTTCGGAAAGACTAGCATATCCTATATATGCTTGATTAAAGGATGATTGATCTCACTATCACTTGTGTATGACACTAATATAAGGATGTGGGTGCTCATTAGAGAATGAGTTCGCTAAATTGATTCAACTTGAGAACATCTAATGGAGTCTTATCTACATGTTAACAGATGGTTCTCATAGTGAAAGTTGTGCATGTAATCCTTTGACATGAGAATACCATAGAGCCTTGTATGCATGAATCCATGTCTTGGTTAATACTCACTCATGACATAGTCACATACGTATGATCTAGATATGGTGGATTGTATATGGAGGTTATGAGCAGGTCAATAAGGAATCGATCACTCCTAGTAAGAGGAGATCATATCCTACTTGCTTTAATCGAATGATGATTCAAGAAGACTTTGATCAAAGCATGATAAAAATTAGAAATGGTTTCTAATGTTTTATTAATTGAATCAACATCATATGATTGAAAGAAGAAATGAATATGAAAATGGATTCGACATGATTTCATATCCATAGTCATATTCAGGATGCAAGGTGATTGAAGGATCCTATTGCATGGTAACTTTCCACTGAAGGATATTTTTTATTTTTTCATCAAAATTTCATATCTTTTGAGTAGATATGATACATTATTAGACTTCAATCTTGTCTTGTGGATTCGATCAAATTAAAGAGTTTAATTTGATTGTTAATTAGAAAGTATTCTAATTGATCAAATTGGGTTAGCAAGTTTTGACCTAAATCAGTTTGGTTGAGTTCTAACCAAATTTGGTCAAATTACACCCAGATCCACTACTGGCTAGATGTAAAATCCAATGGGTCATACACAAAGAAAATTGATCAAGGGTCTAATTGGATTAGATCATGTTTGTAGGTTGAATATTCTAGCACATATTGCAAACCCTAGCACCTAGATTCGAATTGAATTATAATCAGGTTCCAATTTGGGCTAATTAAATCCAATTTAAGCCAAATCAAATTTGGCTAATTAGTTAGGTTGACCCTTGGCTTGCTAACCAAGAGATTGGGCATCATCTATTAACAGCTTATGCACTAGAGACTCTCTTTCTTTGGCACGTGGGATTTGGTCCATGTGCTAGGGACATGTGCTAAATGGATATATTTTGACGCCAAAGTCTTCCTTAGTTTTTCACGTAAATTTTGTTACATGATTTCAGATGAAGAGAGGGCACAAAAGAGTCCTTCTACTAGTTATTCTCTTCATTGGTTATTAGGTTTTTGGATAACCAAAGAGTCTTTGCCGCCCCCTTGGTTGTAGGTGCCTCTTGGACCAAGTCAAACACCTTGAAGCTTTGACTTTTTCACGCCCAAGTTTCCCATGCCCCTACTCTGATATGACACACATATTATAGGCCATTGGATGGCTTTCGTCATTTGATCTAATCCCTTATTTTTTGGCACCACATAAATGAAGATACGCGACTCTTCGTGAAAACTACATAGAATTAGTCCGAAGAGTCCTTCTGCAATAAAGCACCTCTTCGTATTAATTCTATGGATTCCACGTGGCATTTTCTTTCGTTGGGGCATATGAGAAGAATGGATGGGTGTGAGAAAAGCCCAGGGAAAGGGCATGATAATTTGGTGGAAGCACCCCAACATACATTATTAATAGGGGTGCGCTCCGGGAGTCCAATTAATTCAGAACTCTCTCCTTCTTTCTTACATACTCTCCCTAATTATCCAATTTCTCTCTTCCTTTTCTTGTTAAGACAAAGTCCTATTGAAGGACAAGAGGTCTGCTTTAGGATAAGGGCTTAGGAAGAGAGTGAAGGAAGACAAGGAGAATAGAAAGAAAGGAAAGGATAGGCAAGAAGGGAGACAGCAAGGCTAAGGGAAGGTTCTGCCCAAATAGATGTAATTCTTATAATAAGAATTAAATTGAAGGAATCTAATTTTTATTGTGTTAGTAGTTTGATCAAGTCCCTATGTAGATCAACGTTGGAGGGTGAACATGTGGGCATCTGGTGGAACCCCTGATGGACTGCTACCGACGATCAGGATCAAGTTAGGATTAAGCGATCAGAGGTATATTCCAATATCCTAATTTATATTATAAATGCATATTATATGATTTAAATTCTAATAAGGTGGTCCTTGATTTTGGATTTGATTTTATGATTTCATAATTTTGCTTTGAAATCCATACTTCCATCCTATACACCAAATGCTACAGTGGTATCAGAGCAAGCTTTATTAAATTAAATCATATATTTTTATGTTTCTGCTTTAATGGTAAAAATTATAAATATGATATGATCATATTTATAATTTTAGCATATTATTAATGTGATGTGATCATGTTTAATATTATTATGATATATATCATTCTGTAAGGTTGCCCTGGCATAGTGGTAAATGTTCACTATGTGAAGATGGTTGTCCTAGAGTGATAATACATGTTGATATGATTGGTATGATAGATATGATTAATTCATGTATGTGAAATGTTTTGAATTAGAATGTACATAAAGACCAATTAAAGCCCTCTATAAAATTATATTAAGTTGTAGTATAATTAATTAATAGCAGAACCAGTCTGGATGTCTAATTGATCAATTGGTGTCTAGAAAAGTGGTTCATGATTGGTAAAGAAAACATGATTTCTAATTGATTCTGTTGTCTGTATAAGGAAAGCAATGGGGGACCCCCATCTCTCTCCCAATTACCTAGCCAATTTGATTGATTTAATTCTAGATTGGGTGCTTAAGCATTCCTATTGGAATCTAGCTTCGATACACAGTCGAGCCGGCTTGGGATGAGATCAAGCCGGCTCAAGATGAATTCAAGCCAGCTCTCTCAGATGGACAGAAAGTGGTGCTCGGGATAGATGCGGTCGAGTTGGCTCGACTATGGACCGAGCCGGCTCGATGGATGGATTCTTTTGATTCACTACATTAAGGCCTTCCTTCATGCTAGTTCATTATTATGTCATAAACCATATTAGATTTATTGTGCAACCACAAGACCGATTATGGGGATGATGTAATATTGATCTAGTGCATAATGATGCTTATGGCATTTTAGATATGCTGCTTTATTGTGTAACCACAAGGTAGTTATATTTCATTATGACTGTATAGAAATGAAGGATCCTACTTAATTAAAATATTATAGTTTGTTGTGCTAACACAAGGCTATTAATATTTTAGAGATCAAGAATATATTATGAATTGTATGAGATGCAATTGGAAAAGATTTTCTATCTTTAAACTTATAAAAGATTTGTTGTGCAAACACAAAACCTTCTATAAGGAATTAGGATCTCAATCCCACTAAGAAAAATGATTAAATTTTCTCGATTATCATATTCAAGGGTTATGATATTCGATAAAATAGTGAAAGACATAATTAAATTAAAGTTTTAATTTAATTATGTATGTCATCATGAGTTGTTTGCTTATGTAATGTTCTTTATTATGTATATTAAATGACTTCTTCACTTTCACTATGTTTAATTTTTGATTCAAATAAGTTGATTGGTCCTAACTATGTGGATTGACTAAGAAACCTAAAAATAATGCTTAGTCAAGAAAATCTCTCTTATATTCTTGATGCTCCTGATCTTGAGGCATTGGGAGAAGATGCTACAGAGAAAGAAAAGTCCACATATAAGATGTGGCAAAATGATTCTCTTACTATCAAGTGCTTCGTACTTGCCTTCATGAGTAATGAGTTATAGAGGCAGCATGATGGCATGGACACTCAGTCCATATTGCTCAACCTATAGAGCTTTATGGAGAACAGAGTAAAACTATTAGATATGAGATATCTAAGCAGTTATTTCATATCAGGATGGTAGAGGGTTCATCCATGCAAGACCATGTGTTCATAGTAATTAACCTAATCACTCGATTAAGCCAATTAGGTTTTATCATGGATGGATTAAATCAGGATCTAATCCTACAATCACTCCTAGAATCATTTTCTCAGTTTGTCGTGAACTATCATATGAACAAATTGAATACTTTCTTTCCTAAGCTATTAAATATGCTCAAAATAGCAGAGAGCCATATCAAGAAGGATAAGGCTCCTCTTCTTCTTGTAGATGGGATCTTCAAGAAGAAGATAGGCAAAAAGGATTCAAAAAGGAGGCTGAACCCTAAAGGTAGTATAAATAAGAAGAAGAGAAAGAAGGCCTTCGGACAAACGACCTATTTTCACTACGGTAAGATAGATCATTGGAAGAGAAATTGCAAGGCTAATCTTGCAACTGTGAAGATTGGTGCAAATAATGCACCAAAAGGTATGTATGAGATACATACAATATTGTCATTGAATTCTTTCATTTCAAACTCTTTAGTATTAGAAATCGGCTGTGATTTTTATATCTACAAATCATTGTAGGGATTGCAGAAAATTAAGAATTTGCAGAAAGGTGACTTTGAGCTCTACAGTGCTAGAGGAGGTCCATCCAAGTGAAAGTGGTAGGAACAAATATTTTGAAGTTACCTTCTTGGAAGATCTTAGAGCTGACAAATTGATTTATGCCTAAAATCATTAGAAATATTGTATCTATATCCTTGTTATTAAAACAAGATTATAATCTTGACGTAACGAGCAATGGTTGCTCTATCAAATATTCTAATGAATAATATGCAATGACATTTTTAATAATGGTTTGTTGACTCTATGTTTGGATGACAATATTTTTCATGTTGATGAAAGTAGAAAGCATAAAAGAGAGAACATAAATAATACTTTACTTTGGCATTGTTGATTTGGTCATATTAGTGAGAATAGGATTAACAAGTTGTACAAAGAAGAGTTCTTTGATCCTTATGATTATGAATCATTAGCAACTTGTGAATCATGTCTCATGGATAAAATGATCAAGACTTTATTTAGTGGATATGGAGAAAGGATAAGTGAGTTATTAGCACTTGTACATACAGATGTATGTAGTCCTATGACCACTCAGGTCAGAGGAGGTTACTCTTATTTTATAACATTTACTGATGATTTATCTAGGTTTGGATATGTGTATCTTATGAAATACAAATCGGAAGCTTTTGATAAATTCAAAGAGTATCAAAGTATGGTCGAGAAATAAATTGAAAAGAGTATAAAAATCCTTCGATCTGATCAAGGAGGAGAATACTTATCTAGTAAGTTTCTAGACTATCTTAAAGTAAAAAGAATTCTCTCTTAATAGACTCCTCCTTATACACCATAATTAAATGGTGTTGCCGAAAGAAGGAATATACCTTATTAGATATGGTACGATCCATGATGTGCTTCATAGAATTACCTATTTTCTTCTGGGGTCATGTCTTAGAGACCGTAGTATACATCTTGAATAGAGTACCTTATAAGTCTGTATTTAGCACTCCATATGAGATATGGAGAGGTAAGAAATCTAATCTTAAGTATCTTAAGATATGAGGTTGTCCAGCTAGATGCTAAAGTAGATAAATATCTAATTGTAGGACATCCTAGAGATAGTATGGGATATCTATTCTACCATCTTATTGAACAAAGGATATATGTAAGTAGGCATGCCACTTTCATGAAGAAAGAGTTTATCCTAGAAAGAGGTAGTGGGAGAAATATTGAACTTAGTGAAGTTCAAAAAAAATAAATAGATATTTCTCAACCAAATAAACACATAAATAAGGAAGAACCAGAACACACAACTCCAATCCATAGGTCTAAAAGAATGCGACATGCACGTATGAGGGATGGGTTCATTATTGAGAATAATGAAGCCCAAGTCATTAAGAATGACGAACCTTTGACCTATACAGAAGCAATCATGAGTAGGAACTCTGACAAATGGCTGGCAGCCATGAAATATGAGATGAACTCTATATACACCAACAAAGTATGGACTTTAGTGGATGCACCAGAGGTTGTGAATCCTATCGACTGCAAATAGGTCTATAAGAAAAAGATTGGAGTGGATGGCCAAGTTGAAACCTATAAAGCCAGATTAGTGGGTAAAGATTTCAGGCAAAAACAAAGTGTAGATTATGATGAAACATTTTCACCTATTGCCATGGTCAAATCTATTCAAATTATGCTTGCTATAGCAGCATACCATGATTATGAAATATGGCAAATAGATGTAAAGACCGTTTTCCTTAATGGTTTCCTTGAGGAGGTCTACATGTCACAGCCAAAGAAATTTATCTCAAATGAGAGACCAAATCAGGTATGCAAGCTTAAGAGATCCATTTATGGTTAAAGCAAGCTTTAAGGAGTTGGAACATCTACTTTGATGTTACAGTCAAAGAGTTTGGCTTCATCAAGAATGTGGATGAAGCATGTGTGCACAAGAAAACTAGTGAGAGTGCCATAATTTTCTTGATTCTGTATATAGATGACATTCTCCTCTTTAGAAATGATATCCCAATATTGCAATCGATCAAGTTATGGCTATCAAATAAGTTTTTCATGAAAGACTTGGGAGAAGCATCCTATATACTTGGAATCAAGATCTATAGAGATAGATCTAAGAGGATGCTAGGCTTATCCCAATCTATGTACATTGACTTAATACTAAAAAGGTTCAATATGGATGGAGTAAAAAAGGTTACTTACCCATGAGTCAAGGCATACATCTCTCTAAGAAGATGTCTCCTAAGACACATGAGAGAGAAATGGAATGAGTTCTATTCCTTATGCTTCGGTTATAGGATCAATAATGGATAACATGTTATGTACCAGGCTTGATGTTGCTTATGCTTTAGGCATAGCCAGTAGATTTCAAGCTGATCCAAGAGAGGATTATTGGAAAGCCGTAAAAAATATTCTTAAATACTTGAGAGGGACTAAGGATATTTTTTTAGTATATGGTGGATCTGATATCAAACTAGAAGGATATTCTGACTCTAGTTTTCAATCAGACCTAGATGATAGCAAATCCATTTCAGATTATGTCTTTACTCTGAATGATGGAGTAGTGAGTTGGAAGAGTACCAAGCACCCGACTGTAGCAAACTCAACCACTTAGGTAGAGTACATAGCTGCAAGTGAAGCCGCCAAGGAAGCTATTTGGATGAAGAAGTTCATCACTGAATTAGATATTATTTTTGAGATCAAGAACCCAGTATCACTTTACTGTGATAATACTGGAGCAGTTGCTCAAGTAAGAAAACCAATATCTCATCATAAATCCAAGCATATTCTAAGACACTTCTATCTCATTCGTGAATAATTGAGAGACAAGATGTTATCATTGAACGAGTAGATATAAAGAACAACATAGCAGACCCATTTAGTAAGGCTCTACCACAGCAGCACTTCGATTGCCATCTTGATTGTATGGGATTAAAATACAAGGGCGATTGACTTTATTATAAGTGGGAGATTGAAAGAAATATGTCCTCAAGCCAATCAAAATTTGTATTTTGATGAGCTATTCTTTTATCTTTCAAACTCATGTAATGATATTTTTAAAAAAATAAAGATATTTATTTCATCATATGCTGCTTCTTAATTATTTATTTAAGAATATGATGAACCCCATAAATTAGGGATATGGTTTTAGGGTTATGATGAGATCATACCTATGAGACCTAAAATCTTAAAACTCTAATCTAAAATATTTATAGTCGATGGAACATTAAGTTAGAGATCAATATTTCTGGAAAGACTAACACATCCTAAGTGATCTCAATATCACTTATGTATGACACTAATATAAGGATGTGGGTGCTCGTTAGAGAATGAGTTCACTAAATTGAACCAACTTGAGAACATCTAATGGAGTCTTATCTACATGTCAATAGATGGTTCTCATAGTGGGAGTTGTGCATGTAATCCTTTAACCTGAGACTACCATAAAACCTCATATGCATGAATCCATGTTTTGGTTCATACTCATTCATGACTTAGTCATGTACGGGGTGATCTAGATATGGTGGATTGTATATGGAGGTTATGAGTAAGTCAACAAGAAATCGATCACTCCTAGTAAGAGGAGATCGCATCCTATTTGCTTCAATCGAATAATAATTCAGAAAGACTTTGATCAAAGTATGATGAAAATTAGAAATGATTCTAAATGTTTCATTAATTGAATCATCATCACATGATTGGAAGAAAAAATGAATATGAAAATAGATTTGACATGATTCCATATCCATAGTTGTTGGGGTCGAACCCGCTCCTGCCAAAGTTCGACTAGATATCTGATTGCTGAATAATCCCATCCGATAGCGACGACCAAGATTGACCCTTGACCAAATTCACAAGATCCCTTCGAACCTTGCCTAGATGAGCTTAAATGGCAGGGGTGGCCAAGTGCCTCCACCCCAGGCAGTCAGCTCTCCCCAATCACAAGTCTTCCAAACTTCTCCTTCACCTAGACTTCTCCATCCCAGGCAGGCTCCTTTTGATATTTCTCCAACCGACCTTCTCTGATCACAAGTCTTCTGAATTTCTCTGGCGGTCGGACTCCTACATCAGTCAGACTCCTTCTGAACTCCATCCTTAATCGGATTTCTCCGTGAGTCGAACTCCTTCCAAATCCTTCCAGCAAACCTTTTTCTAGATTCCTCCAGCAGACTTTCTTCAGATTTTCTCCAGCGGACTTTCGAACCCCTTTTGGCTGAACTCCCTACAGTCACCTAGAATGGCCTCCATGCCTACATGGACCCAATAATCTACTCAGCATGAACCCACTTACACACAGACGATCCTGAAGGAGTCCGAACTCCTTTGAAATTAATGAAATTTGAAGTTCTTCACCGCCAATGCCTACCTCCTCTGAACTTTAACTATTAAATCCCAATGGACTAGCACGTCATGACAATGGACACCACTCTCCGCAATAAACTCCACGTGGTCTGAATGGCCCACTACTCAGTAGTTATGGCTATCACCATCAGTTTGTTACGCTCCACTATAAAAAGGACTCAGATATATTTTTCTTAAGCACTCCTCTTCGAGACTCTACCACTTTCTTTTCTGAGAACTCCATTTTTATTAGTCGAAAGAGCTGACTTGATCATCGAAGGGTCTTATCGGGACCACCACCTCCGACTCCGATCAAGACTTATTTTATAGGTCACCTGCGATGACCTCCTCCTCTCTGACTCCAGCATGGATTTCGACGTCAATTAGATTTCATACCAACAGAATTAGCATTGGAGGAAGGATTCCTCTTTCTCTTGAGGTTCTCTTATTCTTAAAGGAGTGCTCAGTAGAGATCTCTCTCCTTCCCTCTTGAAGTTCTTTTTCCCCAGTCAATCTCATAAGGATGCCTTCCAAAAAGGTTTCCACCTGACGGTCGACCACGTTTATGGCCAGATCTCATCCAGATCTATCCACCCCCATTCCATCCCTAGCATCTTAAGTTCTACCAATGACAATGGTGGACGCAGAGAAATTTAATCTGCTAGTTCAACAGATTAGGGACCTCACTGAAGCAGTGCAGGCTATGTAGCAGCAGCGACCTCTAGTGTCAGTCCAATTGGAGAAGGCTTCTTTGAAACCCCAGGACCCAGTCTGGGGATGACCGACTTGGGTGAGTCGATTGGTCACCTCTGAGAAAAGAAAGTAGAGGGTAGGGAGCCCCTACTCTGACCATGACTCTACCCCTAGAGGAACTCTGCCCCCATTCAACTAGAAAACTCTAGAGATTCATGATCGTGAAGATCTTCTAGACCAAAAACTGTAAGAAATGAACTAATGGATTGAGGAACTCCATCATGCTCCCTTCTCTCACGATAATGATATCTGCACCGATCCTTCTTTCTCTCATCAAATCATGCAGGAACCGATCTCGTCGAACTTCAAGCTTCCTTAGTTCAAGAGCTACGATGGAACTACCAATCCGATCGACCATCTAGAGGCCTTTCGGATGATGATGCTACTTCATGGTGCATCGGATGCCATTCTTTTCCAAGCTTTTCCATCTACTTTGAAGGAAGCAGCCAGAAACTGATACTTGATACTTTAGTCGGGTACCATCTTTTCCTTCGATCAAGATGAGGCACTAGTTTGCTGCTACTCACTTCGCCAGCAGCCAACGCTCCTACCGAGGTTCGAACTCCCTCATTAACATTAAGAAGAAGGATGGGGAGTCCATTCGGGCCTATGTCTTTTGGTTCAACGTTGCTGTGCTGGAGGTCCATAATCTGGATCAGTCTATCACTATAGCCGCACTAAAGAATGACCTTCAAAAGAATAATCTACTATTCTTCCTAGAGAAGAAGTACCGTAGGAACTTTGTTGATATGTTGGCCCAGGTTGAAGGTTATGCCCAAGTAGAAGAGGCCTTTAAGGCCAAGGATGGTGAAGCCATTGGAGAGCAGTGAGCGGGCGAGTCGAGTATGCCAAAACCTGGAGAAAGGCTGAGCAAAACTCAGCCACGCTCTAGAACTCCCCCCAAGTGCAAGCGAGTTCGAACCCCTCTTCGAGCTCGAAAATAAAGAAGTCTTGATAGAAGGGTAGGGTAGGGCTCCCCCCTCAGAAGGTTCCACAACTATGCTCCCCTCAATGCTTCAAAAACCTAAGTGCTAATGAAAATCAAGGAGTAGCTACCGAGGTTGTAGAGGATGTGCACTCATTTTGGCAAGCATAATTCCAATAAATACTGTCTCTACCATCATGACCACGATCACAATACTGAGGAATACATTTAGCTCCAAGACGAGATCGAGGTGCTCATCAAGCGAGGTCGGCTTGGTCGATTTCTACGGCATCGATCTGAGGGAAGAGAGGATCGGCCAAGGGCAATACCACAACCAGAACTGCTAAGGAGAGAGGAATAACAAGGAGATTGACTATCTCTTCGGTATCATCAACACCATCTCTAGGGGACTTCGATAAGAGAAGGCCGGTGGATCTAGGGGATCGGCAAAGAGGCGGAGAACTGAGGAGACCCTAGCTTTCACTGAAGTAGATGCCCTAGGAAGTTCAGTTCTCGCATAATGATGCGGTTGTAATTGCTTTAGATATTATAGACTATGTACACCGCATCCTTATTGATAATGGAAAGTTTGGTCGATGTCTTATTTTATGATGCTTTCTCCAAAATGTCTATACCTCATAGTCGGCTTGGACTAATGAACTTCCCATTGGTAGGCTTCACTGGTGATGCAGTACCAGTTGAAGGCGTAATAACTTTGGTTGTGGCTGCAGGACAATACCCGAAATAGTCCAAGGCATAGGTGGACTTTCTAGTAGTAAAAGCTCCATTGGCTTATAACACAATCCTCGGCCAACCTAGTCTAAATGCACTTCGGGGGGTAGTATTGACATACTACTTGAAAATAAAGTTTCCAACAAGCTATGGGATTGGAGAAGTCAGAGAAGATCAAGCCCTGATGAGGCATTGCTATTCAATTATCTTGCAGAGGGGTGAGCGACCAGGTCCTTGTTCGGATTGATGGGTTGGATGTCCATGACGATCTAATGGAAGAGCGGGGAGAGCCTATGGAAGATCTTGTTTTCGTCCTATTGAATGACAAAAATGCGGAGCACATGATACAGATTGGCTCCTGCCAAGCAGAAGAGATATGAGAGCAGCTTGTCAAATTTCTGTGGAGGAATGCAAATATTTTTTCTTGGGTCCCCAACAACATGCCCGAGATAGATGCGAAGGTCATGGAACATCGTCTGGCTGTTGATCCTAAACATTGGCCAGTGAAAGAGAAGATATGTAACCATGCTCCAAAGAGATAGAAAGCAATTACAGAGAAAGTTGACAAGCTCCTCAAGGCCAGATTCATTCGAGAAGTCAACTATCCGAACTAGGTCTCCAACATCATGCTCGTCAAAAAGGTGAATGATAAGTGGAGAATGTGCATAGACTTCAAAAAGTTGAACAAAGTCTGTCCAAAAGATAACCATCCCTACCTAGGATTGATCAACTGGTGGATGCGATCTTGGGCTATGAGCTCCTCACTTTTATGGATAGCTTTTTTGGCTATAACCAAATCCAAATGGCATCAGAAGATGAGGAGAAAATTAGTTTTATTATTGATCGTGATCTTTACTATTACAGGGTTATGCCTTTTGGACTAAAAAATGCAGGAGCAAATACTAGCACCTGATCAATAAAATCTTCAAGAAGCAGATCGACCGCAATATGGAGGTATATGTAGATGACATGCTTACAAAGAGTCGAGCTTCAATAAATCACATTGCTGATCTTGAAGAGATCTTCACCATTCCTTAGGAGGTACAAGATGAAGCTGAATCCAACCAAGTGTACCTTCGGCATGACTTCGAAAAAGTTTTTGGGATTCATGGATGTTGAGGCATGGAATTGAAGCAAATCCGAAGAAGATTCAGGCCATTCAAGAGATGACTGCCTCCAAAATCAATCAAAGAAGTACAGCACCTGACTAGAAAGGTGGCAGTCCTGAACTGCTTCATCTTGAGGTCAGTCGAGCGATGCATGCCTTTCTTTCAGGATCCTAAAATAGCCAAAGAACTTCTGTTGGACCACCGAATGTCAACAAACCTTTAAATAGCTCAAAGACTACCTCTGTTCACCTCTCCTTTTAGCAAAGCCCGAATCCAAAGAGGAATTATTTTTGTACCTGGCAGTCTCTCCTAGCGGCCCTTACGATAGTCCTAGTCAAAGAAGAGATGAAAGTATAGCGACCGATCTACTACATAAGCCGAGTCTTGAGAGACATCAAGACTAGGTATACTAAGTTAGGAAAACTAACTTATGCCCTGCTGATTGTAGTCCAAATACTTCGACCTTACTTCCAAGGGTACACCATAATCCTCCTCACTGATCAACCAATCAAGACAGTTCTTCATCAAACGAATGCCTCCAAGAAGAATAGCAAAATGGACAATTGAGCTCACCGAAGATTTTATAGAGAAATGCAAACATTCAAAGACAACCAGCTTTCGAACTTACATCCCTAAGCGTCCCATGGCCATTTGCTCAGTGGGGGATGGACATACTCGAGCTTTTTCCCATGGCATCTGGACAGCGTAAGTTCCTTTTAGTGGCAATAGATTATTTCATAAAGTGGGTCGAGACTGAACCTCTGGCAAAAATCACTGAAATAAAAGTACAGAACTTTATCTGGTAGTCAATCATTTATAGATTTGGTGTGCCTCGAACCCTCATAATAGATAGTGGGCAGCAGTTTGTTGGAGCAAGATTTGTCGAATTTTGTGAAGATTTGAATATGTTCCATCATTTTACATCAGTTGCCCATCCACAAGCAAACAACGAAGCCGAAGTAACCAACAGAACTTTGCTGCAAGGTTTCAAAGCAAGACTTGAAAGAGCAAAGGAAACTTGG
>QRFJ01000113.1:0-59395 GCA_006176705.1 Cocos nucifera | reverse complement strand
ATCGATTGACCCATTACTAATAACTGTTAGGTTAGGTGGTGAGCTAGTCAATGGGACCGCACCATCCACTAGAAATCAATAATCATGGAGAGTTTCGCATCTCTACCTAGGGAGTATAGGGATCTGAGTAAATAGTGGGAGCCTAATTTATTTAAAAATGAAATCCTTAAACAAATTGATCAAGTCTAATTATAAAATTTAATTAGAAACTTTGACTCTCTATAGGAAGATGTCTGCGTCCAACTCACTAGCCCGTATCCTAGACACCCATGACTGACTGGGTCCAACTATAAGGATTGGCTCCAGAACTTCAAAATTATTTTTAGGTTCTAAGAAGTTGACTCGTGTTGGAATAGGATCCTTCCACCTTACCAACCCATCCATCCGCTGATCAGAGAGCATCTCTCAAGAAGTGGACGGATGAAGATAACAAAGCCAGGTATTACATGTTGGGCTCGATGTCTGATAAGCTCTAGGGCCCAACATGAAGACATTAAGATAAGTCACCAAATGTTGGCTCACTTGCAAGAGTTGTTTGGTGAGCAAAGTCATGCAGCCAAATATCAAGTCACTAAGAGACTATTTAAGGCTCAGATGAATGATAGGCAGTCAGTCCAAGATCATTGTTTAATGATGATTAAGGACTTAGAAGAGCTTGAGAAGCTCAATATCAAGTTAGACAGGATCTACAGATTGATATAATTATGCAGTCCTTGACTGATGCATATGGGCAATTCATCATGAACTACCATATGCATAAACTTTAGAATATCTTGACTGAACTCATGAACATGCTGGTTATTGCTGAGCTTTCTACGAAAGGTTCTAAAGCTCAGTACTTAATGTGGAGCAGACTTCTTTCAAGAGAAAGTCTTTGGAAAAAAAAGAAAAAATTCGTGAAGAAGCAGAAGGTGGATGGTGGAAAGAAGAAGAAGGCAGAGCTAAAGAAGAAGGTCGATAAGAAAAAATATTTTTCATTGCAATACTGATGGCCATTGGAAAGCAGAACTATCCTTTATACCTGGTCAGCCTGAAGAACAAGAAGGAGGCAGGTCCTTCTAGAGGTATGCTCATTATAGAATCTAACCTTATGATTTTTTCTACATTCAGTTGGGAGCTTGACTCTGGTTCTACTGCTCACTTATGCACTTTTATGTAGGATCTTAAGGATAGCCGGAGGCTGGGGGATGGTGAGATGATCCTATGCATTGGGAGCGGAGCAAGAGTTGCTGCTGTGGTCGTGGAAATCTATCCTCTACAATTACCGTCAGGATTAGATTTAGTTCTTAGGGACTATTTTTATGTGCCTGCAGTAAGCAGGAATTTAATTTCTATTTCATGTTTAGCATAAGAAGGCTATGTAATTAGTTTTCTTAAGGACCATTGTAATATTCTTTATGAAAGAAATAAAATTATAAGTGATTTCCTTATAAATGGTCTCTAGCAGTTACATATTGATGTTTCTATTTTTAATATCAAACAAAATGTGAATGCCATAAGATCAAAGCGACCTAGGGATAGTCTAAATAATAGATATTTTTGGCACCTTAGGCTAAATCATATAGCTAAAGATAGGGTTAACAAATTGAAGAAATTTAAGCTATTAAGTCTATTGACTTTTGAGTCATATCCGATTTATGAATCATGCCTTCACGGCAAAATGACCAAGCTCCTTTTTGTAGAACATGGGAAAAGGGCCACAGACTTGCTTGTCCTAGTACATACATACAGATATATGCGGCCCATTTGATGTGCCGGCTAGGGGCAATTATATCTGTTACATTACCTTTATTGATGATTTATCTCAGTACGGGTATGTGTATTTGATGTGATACAAGTCTAAAGCTTTTGAAAAATTCAAGAAATTCAGACTCGAAGTAGAAAAGCAAATAGAAAAATTCATTAAGGTTCTTCGATCAGATTGAGAAGGTGAATACCTTAGCTGAAAATTTCTAGACTATCTTAAGGATAATGGCATAGTCTCTTAATGGACTCTACCTGAAACGTCTCAACTCAACGAGATTTTAGAATAGAGAAATCAAACTCCATTAGATATGGTCCGATCCATGATGAGTTTCATCGACCTTCCTGAGTTTCTTTGGAGACATGGTCTAATGACTGCTATATATTTACTGAATAGGATTTCCTTTAAGACCGTCCCTTCTACACCGTATGAGATATGGCATGGTAAGAAACCAAGTCTGAGTCATCTCAGAATTTAGGATTGTCCGACCCATATCAAGAGGCAATAGGTGGATAAATTAGAGTCTAGGTCCTTTAAAGGTCGGTTTATTGAATATCCTAAAGAGATTAGGATATTATTTCTATCTTCTGGAAGATCATAATATGATTGTGAGTTGATACGCCATCTTTCTTGAAAAATAGTTTATTCTAGATGGTGGCATCGGAAGACAGATTAGACTGGAGGAGGAAGTCTCTGATGAGAAATCAGCTAAGGAACCTATGAAAACCAGTCAGATTGAGCCAACCTAAATGCTACCTCCTCCACCTTGTAGATCAAGTAGAATTTTTCATCCTTCTGAAAGGTACTTAGGTACTATATCAGAAAATGTAGAGAAAATGTTTCTCACCAAAAATGGGATTCATGATGATGATTCCAAAACTTATGACGAGGCAATATCAGATATCGACTCCGAGAAATGGTTAGAGGCATTGAAGTCAGAGATTGACTTAACATGTTTGAACCAAGTCTGGATCTTGGTAGATCCACCTGAAGGTATAGTATCTATTTGGTGTGAATGGATCTTCAAGAGAAAGATAGGTGTCGATGAAAATATAGAGATATTCAAAGCAAGGCTCGTAGCGAAAGGATATAGTCAGCGCGAAGGCATTGACTATCAGGATACTTTTTTGCCAGTAGCCATGCTCAAATCCATCCACACATTGCTTGTTGTTGCAGCCTATTTCGATTATGAAATATGGCAGATGGACGTGAAAATGGTATTCTTAAATCGATATCTTGAGGAAGATATCTATATGGAATAGCCGCTAGATTTCACATCCAGTGATAATGATCACAAAGTATGCAAGCTACAAAGATTCATATATGGACTTAAGCAAGCATCTCAGAGCTAGGAATGCTCATTTTAATGATGTAATCAAATCATTTGGATTTATTAAGAATGAGGAGGAGTCATGTGTTTTCAAAAAAGTCAGTGGGAGCATTGTTGTCTTCCTCGTACTGTACGTAGATGACATCTTTCTAATTGGGAATGATATTTTCATGTGGACTACAGTCAAAATATGGTTGTCTAAGGAGTTCTCTATGAAAGATCTAGGAGAGGTATTCTTTATTCTAGGAATTAAGGTTTATAGGGATAGATCGAATAGGATGCTGGGTCTCTCACCAAAAATGTTTATAGAGGAGGTGCTAAAAAGGTTTAGCATGGAAAACTCCAAGAGATAATTAGTATCCTTCAGACATGGCATTCTTCTCTCCAAGAAGATGTGCCCTAGCACACCTGAGGAGATTGAACACATGAGCAAGATCCCTTATGCTTCAACAATAGCAAGCCTCATGTATGCCATGCTATGTACACGATCTGATATTGCCCATGCGGTGAGTGTCACGAGTAGATATTAGTCAAATCCAGGCGAAGAGCACTAAACTTTTGTGAAATGTATTCTCAAGTACTTGAGAAGGACTAAGGATATGTTTCCATTCTTTGGTAATGGAGAACTCTAGATCTAGGAGTATACAGACTTGAATTTTACGTCCGATATAGATAATCCAAAGTTGACTTCTAAAAGTCTATTTATTTATAATGGTGGAGCTGTCAGTTGAAAGAGTTCCAAGTAGATGGTGATAGCAGACTCCACCATGGAAGCAGAGTACATCACTATGTTGGAGGCTGCAAAAGAAGGCATTCTGGTATAAGAAGTTCACCGTCGGAGAGCTCGAAGTGATGCCATCAGATGTCGTCCCTCTATACTACGACAATAATTAGCTATAGCTCTAGCTAAGGAGCCAAGGTCTCAAAAGAAATCCAAGCACATCGAGCAGCGATACCACCCCATCCGTGATTACCTCGAGTAGGAATATATCGAGGTCAAGAGAGTCAACATTGCAGACAATGCGGCTGATCCTATTGACAAAGCCATTAAGCCAGCAGATGATCGAAGCCCACCTTGAGAAGATGGGACTTAGATTTATAGCCAGTTGGCTTTAGATCAAGTGGGAGTTTGTTAGATGTGTGCCCTAGAATCCAGATTGGCTTAATACTTGTAATACATTTCTAAGGATAATTTTATAATTTTGACTATAAATTAATAAAAGGATTATTTTCTATTATAGTGTATATTTAAAGTGTCTGTGATACATCCTTTGAGTTAATGGTAATGATAATTCATATTTTTAAGAGTTGAAAATTTGAGACATGAATTTTCATAATTAACTCATAAATAGCTCCTGACCGTAGGATCATCACGAGGATGGTAATCAATCCGAAAGATTGGTGTACGATCACTTTCTTAGGATAGATGTATCTTGAGTCTACAGTATGGAGACACCAGAGCGAGAGTACAGATACTCGTTAGAGAATGAGGGCACTGAGCGTGACCACCTCGAGCAGTCATAAGAAAGTCTACCTTCTCGTCAATGACTGACTCGATGCTATAGTGGTGTGTCTGGTTCTTTGACCTGAGGTGCATCGGTAGTTTATCTTGAGGGTGTTATAGTTTGACTACACCATAACTCGATCTTCTAGCCATTCGAAATCCTAAGATGTATGTTGGCTATAGCATGTTCATTCTAGGAATTGGATTGCACCAATAGGGGATCTATTTACCTCGATAGATAAGGAGTAGCCCTATGATAATCATGAGATTAAGTCCTTAAGTCCATGGCCATGGTGGAGTGAAGATGATAAAAAGAGTTTCCTTTAGAATTTCATATTGGACTTGAATCGAATGATTAATTCAGATGATGGATATTGGGTTTGACAAGTTCCCTTAACCCTAATCTTATCAGGGCTCAAGATAGAAGAACTCAATCACACTGGTAGCTACACTAAGAGATTCACTTTCGATTTTGATGGGTTGCCACCATATACTGCTAGGTGTCATTGATGATTTTTGGGAACAATTAGAATGATTTAGATGATAGATCATTCTAATTATATGAATTAGAAAAGTTCTGGCCCATCGAAAGGTATTTTGATGATGTCGATGATAAAAATTGCAACATGTCTCATTACCATATGAAATTGAAGCTAACTGGATCACACAAACAAGGATTTGGAGATGGATGTCATCAATTGGACTAACCCATTTCAATTAATTTGGATTAGATCCAATTAGGTTCAAGAAAATCGTGCTAGCACATGATTGAGTCTAACATTCTCCCTTTGTAATCATTTTGGCTCATCTTGGCTGAGCCAAATTTATTTGGACTCACTCAAAAACCTTATCTTTATCTGACTAGAGCTTGTCCAGATCAGAAAAGGATTGTCTTAATTCATTAGATGGATTTAACATAACACCTGCCAATTCTTGTCACCTGCTAATACCTGTTTTTGGATATAGGTCAATACTTGACCCTGGACACTTGGACAAAGGACCATGTGTCATGCACCTATAGGAGAGCATCTAGGGCTCTTGTCCCCTTACTAAAAGAAGTAAAAGAGAGGGTGAACACTACCTTAGGCATGTGCCCCATATGGATAAGGGATGGAGTTCCATATAGATGGGACTCCAAGATTTTCTTGATGGGTTTAAATACCTAGGCGCCAAAGGTTTTTGTGTTATCATGTCTTAACGCCACCTATGTAGATTTTTGAGGGCTCTCATCTGATTGGATCTGATGACATCATCCCACCAATCAGATTTAGATCTGATTAAATGAAGGCCTCTGATTGGTCGGGATGATGTGGCAATGCATGGCACAGTAGGATCTATTTAAACCCTATCTACGCCTAGGGTTAAGAAGTCTTGCACAATTCCCATGCCCCAAGACTGCCTCTCTCTCTCTTCCATGCCCCATCTTATCATCTCTCTCCCCTCTCCACACCCAAGGAGTTGGGCATAGGTTCAAGTAACATCCAAGGAAGAAAGGCACCCATATCAGGAAGAAGGCAGCACTATTGAAAGAGACGACTGCTGCTTCTTCAAAAGCAGTTTTGAAGAACTTCAAGATCAAATCTAGATCTAATTTTTGAAGAGTATATTCAAAAGAAGAAGACCTCCAGATCCTATCTAAGTGAATATTGGTAGAGGCTAGGGGCATGCGTGGCTCCTTCCAGAACCTCAGGATCAATCAGTATCATCATAGGATAATCTGATTACCCAAAATAAGGTATGAAATTAAATTAAATTTAATTTAATTTTTATTTTTATAATATAAAATATTTAGGATTAAATTCATGATGTCTCAAATCTGATTAGGATCATAAGAAAATTTTTTGAAATATTTCTTCAGATCCAATTAGATCTGAACGATCCTGTACCAGGAAAATAGGGTTTTTCCTTCGACAGACTCCAACTTTCAATTTGACCATGATGATAGCAGAAGCGTATCAGGATATATCTTTACTCTAAATGGTGGAGTGATACACTCTTATCGTGAGAGCGATCAAAGATAAAAATTAACTGACTACTACTCCATAGAATAGGATGAATCGGGTCGAGTTCTTAGGGATCTAAGGCAGTTGTTTAAAAAATTAAAAGAAGAATTAGTTATTTTTAAGAATTAGACAACTAATTTGATTGATAAAATAATATATAAAAGAAACTTAATGAGTCCAATATAGAAGAGAAGCCTCAAGAGATCGAATCTCCTTATAAAACAGATGTCATATCTATTTTCTACTATAGCACCGCTACTTGTGATTTTGGTTAGTATAGCTTATCTCCTTTCTAAGCATGGACTGTATCCTCAGATCACGATCATTCTCTTAGAGTGTAAGCTATCTAACTAAATCTCACAAGTAAAAAAAAGAGGATCTATTCTTTTTTATACAATCTATCTCTTGTCCGAGCACACATCGTATCCTCAAATCATGATGCATCTCTTAGAGCATAGATTATTCAAAATCTAGATCTTATAAATAAAACAAAAGAAAATAGTGCACTTTTAATTTCTAAATAAATCAAAAATTTTATTAATATAAGAAAAGAGATAAATAAAATAGATGAACGTCAAACCATCCATTTACAAGATTCATCTTCCCTCCCGAGATGATGGAGCCTAACCATGCATGGAAGGGATGCCATCCACCATTACCATCTTCTTGCTTCTAACCCACAGGAAGAAAAGAAGAAGGGAGTTTTGTGGAGGAAGAAGAAGAAAGAAAGAAAAGTGAAGACTTAAGTGGAGAGAGAGAGGTGTGAAGGCTAGGGCTAGATGGAGATGGATGGAAGAATGGTTTTGGTTGAAGTCTTAGAGGCTTTTTATAGATGCTAGGAGGTAAGAAGATTTATTGGTTAAGCAATATGGGACTAAAGATATGATAGGAATGGATGGATGAGATGAAGTGTGCATGAGAAATCTTTGATTTGGTGTGGACTTCGAATTGGGGCGTGAAAAATAAGGTAAAAAGAGAATAGCATGTCATTTATTTCTCTCTTTGGCATTTCCTCATTTCTTTCCACTTTGTGATCCATGCTAAATCAGTTTGGGATGGATCATGTGGGATCTTTGGATTAGGCTCCAATTTGGATTAGAGCTTCATAGATACATGCCTCAATTTCCAGCACTTTGATCAATTATTTTCGATCCAAACTCTTAAAGCAACTATCTTTCTTCTTGGCCCTTGGATCTTCAATGAATTGCTTCCTAGCTATTGATTGTGACTTAACCCCTTGAGTTATTTACTCTTAGCCCATTAGATATCTGATTTTTGCTTGGTTGAGCCAATTTGAGTCTGGATTAGTTTGTATGAGCCCAATCTCTTAATTACCTGTAAAAGAGATTAAGAAGCATCAAATTCAACTAATAAACATACAATGCAATAACATTTAGTGCTTTTTATTATAATATATTAAGTACTTATCACACCCCCCAACTTGAACTCTGCTCGTCCTCGAGCAAAAGAAAGATTAGTGTCAAATACCAGTGTGCTAAGTCGTTAGCTTCTTTAGGTAATTCTAAAGAAATTGGTATACAAAAAGAAACTTAGTAAAGTGTGTCCTTGGAAAATTAAGGCTGCCTGGTCGAATAGCTAAGTGAAAAATATTGAATTTTCTTTCTAAACCTTTTCTTGGTCTACTCTTGTCTTTATCCTTGGTTTGTCTTAATCAAAGATAGATTTATGGTCTGTACTTTTGCCGCTCATTCTTTCATTTTTTTTTTTGAAAGTGTACAGTTTGTGCAATGCCTTGGCCCTATTGGCATTCCATTCAACCCATGTAACGAGTTTTAGGCCAATGACTCTCAAATCAGTTGATTTTAGGATATTAGGTGTAGAACACCCTTCAGGCTTACCAACTCGAGTCTACTAGGTTATGGGCTAAAGCAGCTGTATAGCAAAGCTTCTTCGCATTGCCCACTTTTTGACACGAACATCATTGCTTACTTAGGCAACGAGATCCGATTACTCCATGGGAGACCAATATTTAGAATTTGCTCTTCTTTTTTTTTTCTTTTTTTTTTTTTTTGAAAGTGTCATAGGCATCAGGACATCTCCTTTATACCTATTAAAGATAGACTCTCCTTTAGACATTAATATCGGAGTGATTAGAAGGGTCTAGAAATCAATTCTTATTCTATACTTAACCATCTATTAGGTTTTCTTAATGTGCAGTCCCTTGACACCTTATATCTTATCTAAACTGTGCATCAATTGCTACAGAGATGCCTTAATTCCTCTCAATTTTAAAGCACAGTAGGTCTATGGACACTCTCATCTTCTCAAGTTCTAAGTTTTTATCCTCCACCCCCCAACTTAATCGACATTATCTTCAATGGAGTGGAAAGAGTAAGAGTGTAATAAAAAGAAAATAAATAGGAAGTTGAAGAAAAGAATACACCTAGGTGATAATGTGCTCCATGTTGAAGGTGATCTGGTGTGATGTTGGCTTGAAAGTCCGAAGCTTGAAGGTGGGTATCTCTATTTATTTTATAAAAAATAATCAATAATAATAATTTAAAAAAATTAGGTTGCCTCCCAATAAGTGCTAAATTTAATGTCTTCAGCCAGACGTCTTAGCCTTATGGAGGTTCATACAATATCGTAGCCTCCTTTATTTCTTCAGTGGCCAGCTCCAAGAATGTTTTCATTCTTTGACCGTTTACTTTAAAGGTGGTACAATTATTTGGATTTTCAATTTCAACAGCTCCATATGGAAAAATTTTCTTGACTGTGTATGGCCCAGTCCATTTCGATCTTAATTTTTCTGGGAAGAGGTGAAGCCTAGAATTATATAGGAAAACTTTGTGTCCAGGCTTAAAAGATTTTCTAATAATTGCTTGGTCATGGAATGCCTTAGTTTTTTCTTTATATATTCTAGCATTCTCGTAGGCTTCATTCCTAATTTCCTCAAGTTCATTTATCTATAATTTTCTTTGTTCTCCAGCTACATCCAAATCCATGTTCAATTTCTTGATTGCCTATATTGCCCTATGTTCGAGTTCTACAAGGCAAATGGCATGCCTTGCCAAACACAATCCTAAATGGTGACATACCTAAATTGGTCTTGTAAGCTGTGTGGTATACCCAAAGTGCATCTACTAGCTTCAGTGATTAGTCCTTTCTACTTGTACTCACCATCTTTTCTAGGATCTATTTGACTTGTCGATTTAAGACTCAACTTGCCCACTGGTCTGAGGGTGATAGGGTGTGGTCAATTTATGCGTAATGTGGTACTTCTTCATCAGTGATGCAAAGGCTCGATTGCAGAAGTGTGTTCCATGGTCATTGATGATAGCTCTTGGAATACAAAAATGGGAGAGGATACGTTCCTTAAGAAATTTGACAACAGTCTTGCTATCATTAGATCGACATGGCACTGCCTCTACCCACTTGGACACGTAATCCATGGCTACAAGAATATATTCATTCCCAAAAGATTTTGGAAATGGTCCCATGAAATTGATTCTCCAAACATCAAAAATTTCCACAATCAAAATCGGATTCCTTGGCATCATATCTCTCTTTGTGATCTGGCCTACTTGTTGGCACCTAACATAACTCTTGCAATAGTAATAGGCATCTTTAAATAAGTTAGGCCAACAAAATCTACTTTGGAGCACCTTGGCGGCTGTCTTTTTGGCTCCAAAATGACCACCACATGTTTGGTCATGACAAAACGATAGAATACTTCTAACCTCATGGTCCGGGACACATCTTTTAAATGAAGTACTTAATTTAATTAACAATTAAATTAAATCCTTTAATTTGATCAAACCCACAAGATAAGATTAATGTCTAGCAACATATCATGTCTACCTAGAAGATATGAAATTTTGATAGAAAAATCAAAAATATCCTTAAGTGGAAGGTTACCGTGCAACAGGATCCTTCAATCACCCTACATCCCAAATATAACTATTGTTGGTGTGAAATCTGGTGAACGTCGGAATTCGCACTGGAGTCGAAGAGAAGGAGGTCATCGTTGGTGACCTGCAAAATAAATCTCGACTGGAGTCGGGGTGGTGGCCCCGGCAAGACCCTCCGATGATCAAGTCAGCTTTTTTGGCCAATAAAAATTGAGTGCTCAGAAAAGAAAGTGGTAAAGTCTTGAGAGGGAGAAGAGTGTTTAGGAAAAACGTATCTAGTGGGTCCCTTTTATAGACGAGATCTATAACAAACTGATGGTGACAGCCATAACTACTGAGTAGTGGGCCGTTCAGGCCACGTGGAGTTTATTGCGAAGATAATGTCTGTTGTCATGACGTGCCGGTCCGTTGGGATTTAATAGTTGAAGCTTGGAGGAGCTAGGTGCTAGCGGGCGAAGAGCTTTAAGTTTCATCAAGTTCTAGAGGAGTTCGAAACTCCTGCAGGGTCATCTATGTGTAAGTGGGTTCATGTTATACAGATTGCTGGATCCGCGTAGACGTGGAGGTCCTTTTAGGCGACTGTAGAGAGTTCGACCAGAAAGAATTTGGAAGTCCATTGGAAAAATCCTAAAGGAAGTCCGCTTGGAGGAATCCGGAAGGAGGTCTGCTGGAAGGATTCGAAAGGAGTTCGACTGACGAAGAAATCCGATTGAGGATGGAATCTGGAAGGAGTTTGACTGATGGAGGAGTTCGGTCATCAAAGAAGTTCGAAAGACTTGCGATCGGGGAAGGTCGGCTGGAGGAATTTAGAAAGGAGCCTGCCTGGGATGAAGAAGTTCGACTGAAGGAGAAGTTCGAAAGACTTGCAATCGGGGAGAGCTGACTGCCTGGGGTGGAGGAGCTCGACCACCCCTACCATTCAAGCTCATCTGGGCGAGGTCTGGAGGGATCTTGCAAATTCGATCGAGGGTCAATCTTGGTCGTCACTATCGGATGGGATCATTCAGTAATTAGATATTTGGCCAAACTTTGACAGGAGCGGGTTCACCCCCAATAATAGTCCCCCCACTCCCAAATTCAAAATTCAAAGGAAGAGAGTGTAGATGCGGCTGTCGAAGTTCTTTTTGGCTTCCCGTGCTCGTTCGGACAAGACGTTTTGGTGTTTACCATGTTGGCATCGAAGCTCTTTAAATTTGAAGTGACTTCGAGAAGATGGCCCTTCAAATTTTTCACCACAACACTACCCTAGGTATGGCATAATTAAAGATTTGCCCGTTGCCACTCCCGACTAGGATGAGTGGGACATGCGGCGGCGCACACAGATCGGCCGAAGGCAACTTGCAATCATAACCGCCTCGGGCCTCTTTTCGGCTATTTAAGGCCTTCTTCCTTTTTCGAAAACCCATTTCACCCGAGTCTCCTTTTTCCTCGGGCTCCTGCTCTTCTTTCGTCTGAGAGTTTCAATTCCTCCCTTCGTCTTCCCTAGTTCCAGGCATTCCTCCATCTGATTCCCATCGCATCCATCGTCTCTTTGTCATCCCCAACCAAGTTAGGTCAGCCTCTCAATCCCTATTGTCAATTACTCTTGCCTCTTTTTCTCCTTGTTCTTTCGATTTTTTCATACAAGTTTTTGCACCTCATTTTTTCCTACTTTTCCTATTTTTTCGCGGGGGGCGGGGGGGGGGGGGGGGTTTGATCTATATGTCTTCCAAAGCTTCCCAATCTACCGATTCTTGGAGCTTGTCTAGATCGGCCTTCCTAGACCCTGCCCCCCTGATCAAGGTTGAGCCCAGGAACATGTCCCATTTGCCTTTCATTCTGGACACCATCCCTTCCATCCTCACCCTGAATGACCTTTTTCTGTTCAGGATTTAGTGCAGGATCCCACCAGAGTATGACCTTGAGATCCTAGGATTGGACGACCATGCTAGTTTGCCTCCGATCGATCGATTTTATTTGTATCTTGAAGTCTTGTATGCCGAGCATCGACTTCCACCTCCTCCCTTCATAGTCACCCGATTTCGCTTTTTGAACATCTCCTTTGCCTCCATAGTATCGAACTATTTTTGGTTCATAATCGACTTTCTTTTTCTCTATCGCCTGGTCGAAGTTCAGCTGACAGTCTCTTTGTTCCAAAATTTCTACACCTTCAAACATCATCCTTCCTTAAAAGACTGGTGGCACTTCTCCCCTCAGTTCGATAAGATGGGATTGCTGAAAGGTACTCCTTCTTTCATTCATAATTGGAAGGAGAAATACTTCTTCGTTCGATGCCTAACCCTGCAGCTTGACCTCCCCCCTGGGACTTCCTTAGAAAATCCGTCCATCGAGGTCCTAGCTTGGACGGAGCCGACCTTGAGTCTTCTAATAGGCTCAAGGCTTACCAAGCTACAGGTCTCCCCGAGCTTTTGAAGGAACAGATCTTGTTTAACCTTGGCCTGAGCCCTCTTGATCCTGCCGGTATTAAACACATTTGCATACATGTATGGCTTTTGTGAAATTTAATGCATACCTTGATTGACCATGATTTTTTTTTGCTGCAGAAATGAACTTCAACATTATTGGGAGGCTCGCCAAGGTCCTGTATACCAAGAAGAGAATGGGGGTGGCTTCAGGCAAATGCTCGAAAAGGGTGAAGGTCGGCGGCCCCAGCTCCGATGTCCCGAATATCCCCGCTACTGCTCCCAAAGTTACTTTGAGCACTAGGGTCCTCTCAATCACCGAGGGCAATGTTGGGGGTGAGGACCCTCAGTCCCCTACACCCTCAGGTCTCCCCGCCAGGGGGTTGGTGCCAGAGCCCCTTAACAAGAGGATCGGAGATGACAAGAAGAAGAAGAGGGCTGTTGTTGCGAAGGTGGCCCAAAAGGCTCGTCCGAGCTGGTCGAGTGACAGTGGTGGCAACGACTTGGGGGTAGACCCCTTTGGCAATCTGGAGATCATCTGAAACCTGATCGACAAGTTTGACCTACATGGAGAGGTGGACCGCCTAGCCGACCTCGACCAGACATAGGTGGAATCCCTTGGAACTTTCCTCAAGATAGTCATCTTGCCATATTGCCCTTTCATCATATATATGTATTTACCATCATCATTTTTATCTTACCATGACTCATCCATCGTAGTCGGGCCATTACATACTGGCTCACCTCAAGAGGATAAGTCACCAAGAGGCGGAAGTGTCGAAGGTCCAAGGGGACCTTTGGGCCGAGGTTGATAGCTTGCATAGGAAGGTTGTTGAGGTCGAGCACCTCATGGAGGAGAAGGTGGCAAAAAATGAGGATCTCTAGGTGGCACTTCAAAGGGAGGAGCTTGTCTCGACCGGGCTTAAGGCCACATTGATCTTGAAGGAGGAGAAGAAGGAGGCTAAGATCAGAGTCATCGAGCTGGAGGCTTGAATGTCGAAGTTTGCTTCGGAGGTGGCAGCTCGAGCTATGGAGGAGTTCAAAGCCTCCTCTAAAATGAAGGACTTGAACATCGCATTCGATCAGAAGGTGCTCATAAAGGGCTTTGAACTCTATGACGATGGCTCAGAGATTTCCTGAGCTTGACCTCAGCTTCCTAAAGGAGGAATCCGATGAAGAAGCAAGGCAGTCCGGAGCTGCGACCGACTCCTCTCCCACTGAAGTAGTCCTCGACTCCTCTAAGCCTGCTGTCGATGTGCCCAAATCCGTGCAGGAGCCCATGGTCACTACCGAAGCATTGGTCAAACCCGCTCCCAAGTTTGTGGCTGTCCTTGGAGTGCCGAGCTCCCCCACCGCTTTCCCTCCATAGGTCGGGGGCCTTTGATAGTTGTACATTATTATTTTATTCTCTCTTCTTTTTTTTTGTACCTGAAAGTTTTTACTTAAATGAAAGTGAGTTTACTTCTGTCCATGCATTTCCTCATATTGATGTTGTGCCATGTGTTATCCAGCATCCTTTCAATAACTAGAGTCGTAACCCACCATCCCCAATCAATGCCGACCCCTTACCTTAGGGAGTTCTGCTTAAATCTCTAATAAAAAGTTTAAAGAAGAAGGTACACCACCTAAAGAGAAAGTTGAAGAGGATGGAGGACGACCTTCAAGCTTCTCATAGGAATGCTTCGGAGGTGACCAAAGAGGTCACTCACCTCCATAATCTGCATATGAAGGACTCTGTGAGCTTCAGCATTCGAAAAGATAGCTTCGAGAAGGAGATCGTCGAGCTCAAGAAGAATGCCAGTGATAAATCCTGGGCACTAATGGTGAAGATCAGCTCTCTCGAAGTCGATCTTAAGGTGGTGAGAGAGAAGATCCATCTGCTGGAGGGGAGTTCATCGTGGTCTACTGACAAGGCCCGATATGAGTGGGATTGATCGAAGAGGTTCTCTACACTTCAGAAGCAACTGCATGATGTCGAGCTTACTTATGATACAGACCGATTGGGTTGGAGCGAGAGAATATCCCATCTTAAGTAAAGGCTCCAAAAATAACCTGATGACCGTCACCAATCCGGTGCAAGTGGGGGATCAAAGCAGGTTGCTTCCTTAACGAGGACTTTGGGTGAGCTTTCGAAAGTGGTGGAGAGGGAGAAGGCCGAGGTTCAGCGGCTAAGGATTTAGCTGTTGTATGAGTAGCAAGCCGTTAAGGAGGCTGAGGCTGAGTCGGAAGTCCTAAGGAAGCAGCGGCGAGAAATGGTGGGATAAGTTTGGGCACGCCAACAGAATGTATATAGATGGCCTATATAAGAAGAAGGAGCTTGAGGAGGAAATCCTTAGGCTAAAGCAGTCTCTGGTGATGGCAGGGGTCAATAGCCTGAAGTCTGTGGGTTCCAGGCCTCCTTAGGACTTTGTCATTTTTTCTTTTCTCTTTTTTGTACGTGGTCTCGTGGACCTTTGCTTTGTAATGAACTTTGATTTTAATGAAGAAATTTTTTCTTCGATCGTCTTCTTGCTTTGTTTAGATTCAGTGCTTGTTGATTTTCCTGTTCTTCTCTTTTGCTTTGACTTTCGTTGAAATGATTATCAAAAAAGTAGTTTTCTCCCATCCTTTCATACCCGAAGATTTTTACCTATGCTGGGATGAGTTTATCCTTTCATGTACGACTCCATCAATTTCCCTTTGTCCTTTCATTAAGACGAGGTCCTCCTCCCGCCCAAGGTAATCAGGGTTCTTTCTGCACTGTTGTTGTTAGGGCCTCTCTCCCTTATCTTATCTTAAGTTAACGAGGCCTTTAACTTTGCTCATGTTAGGACGAGGTCCTCCTCCTATTTCTAGCATAGCTGTAGGGGCACATTGGGGCCGCTATCAGGGCCTCTACCCTTATTCCGTCTTAAGTTAACGAGGCCTTCGACTTTACTCATGTTAGGATAAGGCCCTTCTCCTATTCCTAACATGGCTGTAGGGGTGCATTGGGGCCGCTGTCAGGGCCTCTCCTCTCATCCCGTCTTAAGTTAACGGAGCCTTCGACTTTGCTCATGTTAGGATGAGGTCCTCCTCTTGTTCCTAATATGGCTATAGGGTCGCATTGGGGCCGCTGTCAGGGCCTCTCCCCTCATCCCATCTTAAGTTAATGGGACCTTCGACTTTGCTCATGTTAGGACAAGATCCTCCTCCTATTCCTAATATGGCTGTAGGGATGCATTAGAACCGCTATTAGGGCCTCTCCCCTCATCCCATCCTAAGTTAACGAGGACTTCGACTTTGCTCATGTTAGGATGAGGTCCTCCTCTTATTCCTAACATAGCTGTAGGGACACATTAGGATCGCTGTCAGGGCCTCTCCCCTCATCCCATCTTAGGTTAAAGGGGCCTTCGACTTTGCTCATGTTAGGATGAGGTCCTTCTCCTATTCCTAACATGACTGTAGGGGCGCATTAGGCCCTCATCCCGTCTTAAGTTAACGGAGCCTTCGACTTTGCTCATGTTAGGATGAGGTCCTTCTCCTGTTCCTAACATGACTGTAGGGGCGTATTGGGGCCGCTGTCAGGGCCTCTTCCCTCATCCCATCTAAAGTTAATGAGGCCTTCGACTTTACTCATGTTAGGACGAGGTCTTCCTCCTGTTCCTAACACGGCCACTTTTGATCATTTCGGGAAAATTATTTTCTATCGTCACATGATTTTTGCAACAAAAACCATAATATTGGAATATAGGAGTTTTATTAAAGGCAAATCACTGATAATACATTCTTAAATTTTCTAAATTCCAAAGCCTCGGGAGTGTCGCTCCTCCAAGCTCCTTCAAGCAATAAGTCTTGGGTCGGACGACCTCCTCTACTTCATACGGCCTTCTCAATTTGGAGTGAGCTTTCCTTGATTCTAAGATTGTGAAATAGCTATTTATCGAAGTACCAAGTCTCCCATTTTGAATGTTTTTCCATTGACTTGTAGTAATAAGCTACCTTTTGCTTATAGGCTGCCATCCGAACTTGAGCTTTTTTTTATTTTTTTCCTTCAGTAAGTTGAGGTTAGCCCTGAGGTCCTGTGAATTATGCTGCTCATTGAATGCCATGACTCGTGCTGACGGAAGTTTGAGTTCTATTAGGATGACCGTTTCTGTTCCAAAAGCTAAGGCAAATGGGATCTCCCCAGTTGGCAATCTTTGGATAGTTCGGTATGCCTAGAGCATATGATAGAGTTCATCCACCCAAGTTTCCTTTGCTCTTTCAAGTCTTGCTTTGAAACCTTGCAGCAAGGTTCTGTTGGTTACTTCGGCTTCGTTGTTTGCCTGTGGATGGGCAACTGATGTAAAATGATGGAACATATTCAAATCTTCACAAAATTCGACAAATCTTGCTCCAACAAACTGCTGCCCACTATCTATTATGAGGGTTCGAGGCACACCAAATCTATAAATGATTGACTACCAGATAAAGTTCTGTACTTTTATTTCAGTGATTTTTGCCAGAGGTTCAGTCTCGACCCACTTTATGAAATAATCTATTGCCACTAAAAGGAACTTACGCTGTCCAGATGCCATGGGAAAAAGCTCGAGTATGTCCATCCCCCACTGAGCAAATGGCCATGGGACGCTTAGGGATGTAAGTTCGAAAGCTGGTTGTCTTTGAATGTTTGCATTTCTCTATAAAATCTTCGGTGAGCTCAATTGTCCATTTCGCTATTCTTCTGGAGGCATTCGTTTGATGAAGAACTATCTTGATTGGTTGATCAGTGAGGAGGATTATGGTGTACCCTTGGAAGTAAGGTCGAAGTATTTGGACTACAATCAGCAGGGCATAAGTTAGTTTTCCTAACTTAGTATACCTAGTCTTGATGTCTCTCAAGACTCGGCTTATGTAGTAGATCGGTCGCTATACTTTCATCTCTTCTTTGACTAGGACTATCGTAAGGGCCGCTGGAGAGACTGCCAGGTACAAAAATAATTCCTCTTTGGATTCGGGCTTTGCTAAAAGGAGAGGTGAACAGAGGTAGTCTTTGAGCTATTTAAAGGTTTATTGACATTCGATGCTCCAACAGAAGTTCTTTGGCTATTTTAGGATCTGAAAGAAAGGCATGCATCGCTCGACTGACCTCAAGATGATGCAGTTCAGGACTGCCACCTTTCTAGTCAGGTGCTGTACTTCTTTGATTGATTTTGGGGCAGTCATCTCTTGAATGGCCTGAATCTTCTTCGGATTTGCTTCAGTTCCATGCCTCAACATCATGAATCCCAAAAACTTTTTCGAAGTCATGCCGAAGGTACACTTGGTTGGATTCAGCTTCATCTTGTACCTCCTAAGAATGGTGAAGGTCTCTTCAAGATCAGCAATGTTATTTATTGAAGCTTGACTCTTTGTAAGCATGTCATCTACATATACCTCCATATTGCGGTCGATCTGCTTCTTGAAGATTTTATTGATCAGGTGCTAGTATTTGCTCCTGCATTTTTTAGTCCAAAAGGCATAACCCTGTAATAGTAAAGATCACGGTCAATAATAAAACCAATTTTCTCCTCATCCTTCTGATGCCATTCGGAATTTGGTTGTATAGCCAAAAAAGGTATCCATAAAAGTGAGGAGCTCGTATAGCCCAAGATCGCATCCACCATTTGATCAATCCTAGGTAGGGATAGTTATCTTTTGGGCAGACTTTGTTCAACTTTTTGAAGTCTATGCACATTCTCCACTTGTCGTTCACCTTTTTGACGAGCACGATGTTGGAGACCTAGTTCGGATAGTTGACTTCTCGAATGAATCTTGGCCTTGAGGAGCTTGTCAACTTTCTCTATAATTGCTTTCTATCTCTTTGGAGCATGGTTGCATATCTTCTCTTTCACTGGCCGATGTTTAGGATCAACAGCCAGGCGATGTTCCATGACCTTCGCATCTATCTCGGGCATGTTGTTGGGGACCCAAGAAAAAATATTTGCATTCCTCCACAGAAATTTGACAAGCTGCTCTCATATCTCTTCTACTTGGCTAGGAGCCAATCTGTATCATGTGCTCCGCATTTTCGTCATTCAGTAGGGACGAAAACAAGATCTTCCATAGGCTCTCCCCGCTCTTCCATTAGATCGTCATGGACATCCAACCCATCAATCCGAACAAGGACCTGGTCGCTCACCCCTCTGCAAGATAATTGAATAGCAATGCCTCATCAGGGCTTGATCTTCTCTGACTTCTCCAATCCCATAGCTTGTTGGAAACTTTATTTTCAAGTAGTATGTCAATACTACCCCCCGAAGTGCATTTAGACTAGGTTGGCCGAGGATTGTGTTATAAGCCAATGGAGCTTTTACTACTAGAAAGTCCACCTATGCCTTGGACTATTTCGGGTATTGTCCTGCAGCCACAACCAAAGTTATTACGCCTTCAACTGGTACTGCATCACCAGTGAAGCCTACCAATGGGAAGTTCATTAGTCCAAGCCGACTATGAGGTATAGACATTTTGGAGAAAGCATCATAAAATAAGACATCGACCAAACTTCCATTATCAATAAGGATGCGGTGTACATAGTCTATAATATCTAAAGCAATTACAACCGCATCATTATGCGAGAACTGAACTTCCTGGGCATCTACTTCAGTGAAAGCTAGGGTCTCCTCAGTTCTCCGCCTCTTTGCCGATCCCCTAGATCCACCGGCCTTCTCTTATCGAAGTCCCCTAGAGATGGTGTTGATGATACCGAGAGATAGTCAATCTCCTTGTTATTCCTCTCTCCTTAGCAGTTCTGGTTGTGGTATTGCCCTTGGCCGATCCTCTCTTCCCTCAGACCGATGCCGTAGAAATCGACCAAGCCGACCTCGCTTGATGAGCTCCTCAATCTCGTCTTGGAGCTGAATGCATTCCTCAGTATTGTGATCGTGGTCATGATGGTAGAGACAGTATTTATTGGAATTGTGCTTGCCAAAAGGAGTGCACATCCTCTACAACCTCGGTAGCTCCTCCTTGATTTTCATCAGCACTTAGGTTTTTGAAGCATTGAGGGGAGCATGGTTGTGGAACCTTCTGAGGAGGGAGCCCTACCCTGCCCTTCTGTCAAGACTTCTTTATTTTCGAGCTCGAAGAGGGGTTCGGACTCGCTTGCACTGGGGGGAGTTCTAGAGCATGGCTGAGTTTCGCTCAGCCTTTCTCGAGCTTTTGGCATACTCGACTCGCTCGCTCACTGCTCTCCGATGGCTTCACCATCCTTGGCCTTAAAGGCCTCTTCTACTCGGGCATAACCTTCAACCCGGGCCAACATATCAACAAAGTTCCTACAGTACTTCTTCTCTAGGAAGAATAGTAGATTATTCTTATGAAGGTCGTCCTTCAGTGCGGCTATAGTGATAGACTGATCCAGATTATGGACCTCTAGCACAGCAACGTTGAACTGAAAGGCATAGGCCCGAATGGACTCCCCATCCTTCTTCTTAATGTTAATGAGGGAGTTCGAACCTCGGTAGGAGCGTTGGCTGCTGGCGAAGTGAGCAGCAAACTAGTGCCTCATCTGATCGAAGGAAAAGATGGTACCCGACTTAAGTGTCGAGTACCAGTTCCTGGCTGCTTCCTTCAAAGTAGATGGAAAAGCTTGGAAAAGAATGGCATCTGATGCACCATGAAGTAGCATCATCATCCGAAAGGCCTCTAGATGGTCGATCGGATTGGTAGTTCCATCGTAGCTCTTGAACTAAGGAAGCTTGAAGTTCGACGAGATCGGTTCCTGCATGATTTGATGAGAGAAAGAAGGATCGGTGCAGATATCATTATCGTGAGAGAAGGGAGCATGATGGAGTTCCTCAATCCATTGGTTCATTTCTTACAGTTTTTGGTCCAGGAGATCTTCACGATCATGGATCTCTAGAGTTTTCTAGCTGAATGGGGGTAGAGTTCCTCTAGGGGTAGAGTCATGGTCAGAGTAGGGGCTCCCTACCCTCTACTTCCTTTTCTCAGAGGTGACCAGTCGACTCACCCAAGTCGGTCATCCCCAGACTGGGTCCTGGGGTTCCAAAGAAGCCTTCTCCAATTGGACTGGCACTAGAGATTGCTGCTGCTACATGGCCTGCACTGCTTTAGTGAGGCCCCTAATCTATTGAACTAGCAGGTTAAATTTCTCTGTGTCCACCATTATCATTGGTAGAACTTAAGATGCTGGGAATGGAATGGGGGCGGACAAATCTGGATGGGATCTGGCCATGAACGTGGTCAACCAACAGGTGGAAACCTTTCTGGAAGGCATCCTTGTGAGATTGACTGGGGAAGAAGAACTTCAAGAGGAAAGGAGAGAGATCTCTATTGAGCACTCCTTTAAGAACAAGAGAACCTCAAGAGAAAGAGGAACCCTTCCTCCAATGCCAATTCTATTGGTATGAAATCTGATTGACGTCGAAATCCATGCTAGAGTCGAAGAGGAGGAGGTCGTCGCAGGCGACCTACAAAACAAGTCTCGACTGGAGTCGGAGGTGGTGGCCCCGGTAAGACCCTTCGACGATCAAGTCAGCTCTTTCGATCAATAAAAATGGAGTTCTCAGAAAAGAAAGTGGTAGAGTCTCGAGAGGAAGAAGAGTGCTTAAGAAAAATATATCTGAAGGATCCTTTTTATAGATGGAGCTTGTAACAAACTGATGGTGATAGCCATAACTACTGAGTAGTGGGCCATTCAGACCACGTGGAGTTTATTGCGGAGAGTGGTGTCCATTGTTATGACGTGCCAGTCCATTGGGATTTAATAGTTAAAGTTCGGAGGAGGTAGGTGTTGGCGGCAAAGAACTTCAAATTTCATTAATTCCAGAGGAGTTCGGACTCCTTCAAGATTGTTTGTGTGTAAGTGGGTTCATGCTGAGTAGATTATTGGGTCCATGTAGGCATGGAGGCCATTCTAGGTGACTGTAGGGAGTTTGGCCAGAAGGGGTTCGGAAGTCTGCTGGAGAAAATCTGAAGGATGTCTGCTGGAGGAATCTGGAAAAATGTTTGTTGGAAGTATTTGGAAGGAGTTTGACTCATGGAGAAATCCGATTAAGGATGGAGTTCAGAAGGAGTCTGATTGATGGAGGAGTCCGACCGCCAGAGAAATTCGAAAGACTTGTGATCAGAGAAGGTCGGTTGGAGAAATATCAAAAGGAGCTTGCTTGGGATGGAGAAGTCTAGCTGAAGGAGAAGTTTGGAAGACTTGTGATTGGGGAGAGCTGACTGCCTGGGGTGGAGGCACTTGGCCACCCCTGCCATTTAAGCTCATCTAGGCAAGGTCCGAAGGGATCTTGTGAATTTGGTCAAGGGTCAATCTTGGTCATCGCTACCGGATAGGATCATTCAGCAATCAGATATCTAGTCAAACTTTGGCAGGAGCGGGTTCGACCCCAACAACTATGGATATGGAATCATGTCAAATCTATTTTCATATTCATTTTTTCTTCCAATCATGTGATGATGATTCAATTAATGAAACATTTAGAATCATTTCTAATTTTCATCATACTTTGATCAAAGTCTTCCTGAATTATTATTCGATTGAAGCAAATAGGATGCGATCTCCTCTTACTAGGAGTGATCGATTTCTTGTTGACCACTCATAACCTCCATATACAATCCACCATATCTAGATCACCCCGTACATGACTAAGTCATGAATGAGTATGAACCAAAACATGGATTCATGCATATAAGGTTTTATGGTAGTCTTAGGTCAAAGGATTACATGCACAACTCCCACTCTGAGAACCATCTATTGACATGTAGATAAGACTCCATTTGATGTTCTCAAGTTGGTTTAATTCAATGAACTCATTCTCTAATGAGCACGCATCCTTATATTAGTGTCATACATAAGTGATAGTGAGATCACTTAGGATGTGCTAGTCTTTCCAGAAATATTGATCCTTAACTTAATGTTCCATCAACTATAAATATTTTAGATTAGAGATTTAAGATTTTAGGTCTCATAGGTATGATCTCATCATAACCCTAAAACCATATCCCTAATTTATGGGGTTCATCATATTCTTAAATAAATAATTAAGAAGCAGCATATGATGAAATAAATATCTTTATTTTTTAAAAAATATCATTACATGAGTTTGGAAGATAAAAGAATATAGCTCATCAAAATACAAATTTTGATTGGCTTGAGGACATATTTCTTTCAATCTCCCACTTATACTAAAGCCAATCGCCCTTGTATTTTAATCCCATACAATCAAGATGGCAATCGAAGTGCTGCTGTGGTAGAGCCTTACTAAATAGGTCTGCTATGTTGTTCTTTGTATCTACTCGTTTAATGATAACATCTTGTCTCTCGATTGTTTCATGAATGAGATAGAAGTGTCTCAGAATATGCTTAGATTTATGATGAGATATTGGTTTTCTTACTTGAGCAACTGCTCCAGTATTATCACAATAAAGTGATACTAGGTTCTCGATCTCAAAAATAATATCTAATTCAGTGATGAACTTCTTCATCCAGACAGATTCCTTGGTGGCTTCACTTGCAGCTATATACTCTACCTAAGTGGTTGAGTTCGCTACAGTCGGGTGCTTGGTACTCTTCCAACTCACTGCTCCATCATTTAGAGTAAAGACATAATCTAAAATGGATTTGCTATCATCTAGGTCTGATTGAAAACTAGAGTCAGAATATCCTTCTAGTTTGAGATCAGATCCACCATATACTAGAAAAATATCCTTAGTCCTTCTCAAGTATTTAGGAATATTTTTTACAGCTTTCCAATAATCCTCTCTTGGATCAGCTTGAAATCTACTGGCTATGCCTAAAGCATAAGCAACATCAAGCCTGGTACATAACATGTTATCCATTATTGATCCTATAACCGAAGCATAAGGAATAGAACTCATTCCATTTCTCTCTCAGGTGTCTTAGGAGACATCTTCTTAGAGAGATGTATGCCTTGACTCATGGGTAAGTAACCTTTTTTACTCCCATCCATATTGAACCTTTTTAGTATTAAGTCAATGTACGTAGATTGGGACAAGCCTAGCATCCTCTTAGATCTATCTCTATAGATCTTGATTCCAAGTATATAGGATGCTTCTCCCAAGTCTTTCATGAAAAACTTATTTGATATCCATAACTTGATCGATTGCAATATTGGGATATCATTTCTAAAGAGGAGTATGTCATCTATATACAGAACCAAGAAAATTATGGCACTCTTACTAGTTTTCTCACACATGCTTCATCCACATTCTTGATGAAGCCAAACTCTTTGACTGTAACATCAAAGTGGATGTTCCAACTCCTTAAAGCTTGCTTTAACCATAAATGGATCTCTTAAGCTTGCATACCTGATTTGGTCTCTCATTTGAGATAAATTTCTTTGGCTGTGACATGTAGACTCCTCAAGGAAACCATTAAGGAAAGCGGTCTTTACATCTATTTGAGCATGGCAATAGGTGAAAATGTTTCATCATAATCTACACTTTGTTTTTGCCTGAAATCTTTACCCACTAATCTGGCTTTATAGGTTTCAACTTGGCCATCCACTCCAATCTTTTTCTTATAGACCTATTTGCACCCGATAGGATTCACAACCTCTGGTGCATCCACCAAAGTCCATACTTTGTTGGTGTATATAGGGTCCATCTCATATTTCATGGCTGCCAACCATTTGTCAGAGTTCCTACTCATGATTGCTTCTATATAGGTCAGAGGTTCGTCATTCTCAATGACTTGGGCTTCATTATTCTCAATAATGAACCCATCCCTCATAGGTGCATGTCGCATTCTTTCAGACCTATGGATTGGAGTTGTGTTCTGGTTCTTCCTTATTTATGTGTTTATTTGGTTGAGAAATATCTATTTATTTTTTTTGAACTTCACTAAGTTCAATATTTTCTCCTACTACCTCTTTCTAGGATAAACTATTTCTTCATGAAAGTGGCATGCCTACTTACATATATCCTTTGTTCAATAAGATGGTAGAATAGATATCCCATACTATCTCTAGGATGTCCTACAATTAGATATTTATCTACTTTAGCATCTAGCTGGACAACCTCATATCTTAAGATACTTAAGATTAGATTTCTTACCTCTTCATATCTCATATGGAGTGCTAAATACAGACTTACAAGGTACCCTATTCAAGATGTATACTACGGTCTCTAAGGCATGACCCTAGAAGAAAATAGGTAATTCTATGAAGCACATCATGGATCGTACCATATCTAATAAGGTATATTCCTCTTTTCGGCTACACCATTTAACTGTGGTGTATAAAGAGGAGTCTATTAAGAGAGAATTCTTTTTACTTTAAGATAGTCTAGAAACTTACTAGATAAGTATTCTCCTCCTTGATTAGATTGAAGGATTTTTATACTCTTTCCAGTTTATTTCTCGACCATACTTTGATACTCTTTGAATTTATCAAAAGCTTCCGATTTGTATTTCATAAGACACACATATCCAAACCTAGATAAATCATCAGTAAATGTTATAAAATAAGAGTAACCTCCTCTGGCCTGAGTGGTCATAGGACTACATACATCTGTATGTACAAGTGCTAATAACTCACTTATCCTTTCTCCATATCCACTAAATAAAGTCTTGATCATTTTATCCATGAGACATGATTCACAAGTTGCTAATGATTCATAATCATAAGGATCAAAGAACTCTTCTTTGTATAACTTGTTAATCCTATTCTCACTAATATGACCAAATCAACAATGCCAAAGTAAAGTATTATTTATGTTCTCTCTTTTATGCTTTCTACTTTCATCAACATGAAAAATATTGTCATCCAAACATAGAGTCAACAAACCATTGTTAAAAATGTCATTGCATATTATTCATTAGAATATTTGATAGAGCAACCATTGCTCGTTACATCAAGATTATAATCTTGTTTTAATAACAAGGGTAAGATACAATATTTCTAATGATCTTAGGCATAAATCAATTTGTCAGCTCTAAGATCTTCCCAGAAGGTAACTTCAAAATATTTGTTCCTACCACTTTCACTTGGATGGACCTCCTCTAGCACCGTAGAGCTCAAAGTCACCTTTCTTCAAATTCTTAATTTTCTGCAATCCCTGCAATGATTTGTAGATATAAAAATCGCAGTCGATTTCTAATACTCAAGAGTGAAATGAAAGAATTCAATGACAATATTGTATGTATCTCATACATAACTTTTGGTGCATTATTTGCACCAATCTTCATAGTTGCAAGGTAAGCCTTGCAATTTCTCTTCCAATGATCTGTCTTGCCGTAGTGAAAATAGGTCGTTTGTCCGAAGGCCTTCTTTCTCTTCTTCTTATTTATACTACCTTTAGGGTTCAACCTCCTTTTTGAATCCTTTTTGCCTATCTTCTTCTTGAAGATCCCATCTACAAGAAGAAGAGGAGCCTTATCCTTCTGGATATGGCTCTCTACTATTTTGAGCATATTTAACAGCTTAGGGAAGAAAGTATTCAATTTGTTCATATAATAGTTCACGACAAACTGAGAAAATGATTCTAGGAGTGATTGCAGGATTAGATCCTGATTTAACTCTCCATCCATGATAAAACCTAATTGGCTTAATCGAGTGATTAGGTTAATTACTATGAACACATGGTCTTGCATGGATGAACCCTCTACCATCCTGACATGAAATAATTGCTTAGATATCTCATATCTAATAGTTTTACTCTATTCTCTATAAAGCTCTATAGGTTGAGCAATATGGACTGAGTGTCCATGCCATCATGCTGCCTCTATAACTCGTTACTCATGAAGGTAAGTACAAAGCACTCGACAGTAAGAGAATCATTTTGCCACATCTTATTTGTTGACTTTTTTTTCTCTGTAGCATCTTCTCCCAATGCCTCAAGATTAGGAGCATCAAGAATATAAGAGAGATTTTCTTGACTGAGTACTATTTTTAGGTTTCTTAGTCAATCCACATAGTTAGGACCGATCAACTTATTTGAATCAAAAATTAAACGTAGTGAAAGTGAAGAAGTTATTTAATATACTTCCTAAACTTTTTGATCTTTAAACCTAGCTCTACTTTTTGTGGAGGATCTTATTGAAACATGGTGATGAATTAATATTAAATAAAGCATTGCTAAGGGACTAGCAATGACTAAGTTGGGGGATTTGATAAGTGCTATAAATACACTAATAAAAATATTAAATTATAAAATAATTTATCTTATTTTTAAGAAATTGATATTTTTATTGATCTTATGCAAAAAAGAAGGTCACCAATGTGAAGAGCTTAATTTTTTGATTCAAACAAAATAAATTTAAAGCAAAACAGACTTCAAATGAGCCCAGAACAATTTTCAAAGGACAAGAAAAAATAAATAAATAAAAATTGGCCATCTAGACCAAATCGATTTAGAAAATTGGCTCAGCCCGGCCTGATCACATGTAGAACCAACTGCATGTTGATGCCCCGCTGATGCCCTGTTGACATCAGAAAAAATCATGGCATACGGTGGACCGCTATAGTATGGGGCATGAGGGCAAAAATAGGGATTTCACATGACATCACGTGCTCTGATTAGTGGATGCTGGTGCGGTCTACTGAGGACTTGGCTCACAATCGGTTTACATAGGGCAATTGTGCGATCCAATGGGTACTGTCACTATGGTTTTGATCGGATGGTTGGAATTTAGGTGCTAACGGATGGCTGATGCAGGAGCCAGTCAAGATCCAATGGCTGGCACATGATCCTGATTTTAATTAAGCATCTAAAGGCCTCCAGCAAACAATCGTGCAGCACAGAATCCATCAAGAAGGAGATCCGATGGTCCAGAATATGTTTGACTTGAGTTGGGATTTTAATATTGATCTTTTTGGCCAATTTTGATCATTTTGATGTCAATCCAACGACCAAGAAAATCTAGATCTTTTATTAAACAACAGAGCTTCTATTTGAGGGGTTTCAGGAATTTTAATCCTGATTGCTTCTCATCAAGATCACTCTTAGCCTATTTGAAGGCCCTGTTGCTGCCGAGAGCAGGGAAGCAGAGAGAGAACAGAAAATAGAGAGGAGGAACAGAGAGCAAAACAGAGAGAAGGAAGATTTTTTTTTTCTTTTTCTTTATTATTTATTTTCTTTTCTTTTTTCTTTCTTCTTCATGGTTCATCTTCCACATCCAGTATATCAAGCAGCAGCTCTCCTTCATTGAATTCTCCATGTCAAGAGCAACGAACAATAAAATTCAGCAACAAGCAAATTTCTATTTGAAATTTCTCATGTCTTTTATTTTAATTACTATTTTTGTTCTTTTTAACATGAACTAAATTTTTTTTACTAATTGAATTTTGATACAATATTCAGTATCAAAATTTCTCCACTCTTTTGATACAATATTCAGTATAATTGAATTTTAGTATTATTTTGTTCATGAGGAGTATATAAATCCGTGCTTATTGCTTTTAGATTACTGACCATCTTCTAATTGATTTGATGAACATAGATGACACGGATCAAGTACATCTATGTTATTGCTTCTTGATTTATATAACTTGTATTTTGAATCGAATTAAGATTCATATGCATGCAAAAATTTTAGTGCACTTTGGATGCAATGTATTTTAATTAGAGGATTTTATAGAAATTAATGCATCAGTATTTATTTAAATTATGCCCGGACTAAAGAATAGTTAATAAATATTGATAGTTTTACTATGCCTGGATCAAAGGATAGTGAATATCCTAAGTGACTCCACCATCATATGAAACAGAATTAACCTAATTTGCAAGATTACTTGAATATTGTATTGATTGAGTTAGTGAACCGATTGCCTTAGTATCTTTCTGCTCTTCAATCCTAATAATTATACTATCTTTATCTTCTTACAATTTATTAATTATTTCTTTATTTCATTTTTTTAATTCTTATAAATTAATTCTCTAAATAAAGTCTAGGAAACAGTTTTTCAATACTTGTTTTTCAATCCTCTAGGGACAATACTCTACTCATACACTTTATTACTTGATTGACTGGTACACTTTCTATAGCGATAGATTTTCATGCATCATTAATCCTCTCTCTTCTTCTTAAAATAAGTTTATCAAATCATTTAAAATTATTAGGTCCTTAAAAATGATAAAGTTATGGTAATAACTAAGTCATAGCCTTCCATTAAGTTGAGTGATAATGGATCCATTAGTTTTATAATCATTAGAGGCCCAAAGGTCTGGTGCTTATTGACTAATGAAATTATCATTCATAATATAGTGATTTGGTTGTGTCATTCTAATGGTGGTCAGGTTGGCCGACCAAAGTCGGGCCTGATCATTTGTTGGTTAGATGCACCAAATATGGTGATGTTAATGGTTGGACCTAATCGGAACTTTTTAATGGAAGTTAAAGCCTACTGATTAGGTTTTTGGGGACAAATTAAAATTACTAGAAGTTGTTTAGAGAATCAATTAGTTATGAACCTACCCATGATGCACATGGGTTGACTGACTAAAGTCGAGCTTATGTGTTGTCTGTGTGGATTCTAGTAACTACTAAGAAATTAAAGTAATACCTCAAATTAGAGATAAAGGCTATCAATTTGTATAAAATAGTGAGAGAATCTTTAGACTAAAGTTCAAGTCTTTAGAAAAAATAATTCATGTACTAATTAGGTTATGGTTTTCCTTTTTATGTAGCTATGACCACTACCTTATTGCTCCGATCATTATTGGACAATGACAAACTGATGAGACCTAACTTCGATAGCTGGTATGAAAATTTGAAAATCATCCTGAAGCATGAACTGATCTTGTATGTTTTGACTGATCCAACACCTAAGGGCTAGTCCTGAATGCTAGAAGGCCGGTCTGAGACACTTACTAGAAGTGGCTCAATGACCGCACCACCATTTGGTGCATCATTCTGGTGGCAACGAATGATGAGTTTAGCCATAGATTTGAAAATGCCCAGCCACAAGAGATGCTTCAAATGTTGAACGACTCCTTTAGCATGCCAGACGATGTCGAGAGGCATAATACTAGTTATGTCATTTTTAATACTCAGATGAGGGATGGGGCGTCAGTCACCGATCACGTATTGTACATGATCGAGATGATTGAGCACCTGAAGTAAGCTAGGCTTTTCTTTGCATGAGTAGCTTGGGAAGGATGCGAATTCTAAACTCTTTACCCATGTCCTTCCTCCCCTTTCTTACTCATTTTTGAATGACAAAGCCTGCAGTGAACTACCATGGCTTATTGGGGTTGCTACAGAACTTTGAGAAGGATCACCAACTCCATAAAGAGATGGTGAATGTAGTGGGAGGATATCTTCTTTTGGTCGTCGACCCTTTAAGAAAGGGAAGAAGAACAAGAAGAAGAAGAATAAGAAAGTGTAGCCACATGCCGGGATGTCTGCACAGGATCAAACCAAGAAGCGCAAGCCTGACCAAAGCCAGATAGAGCGCTTCTTTTGCAAGAAGCAGGAGCACTAGAAGAGGAATCATCCTCAATACATTGCCTTTCTGGACTCGAACAGGCCAAGGAAGAAGCAAGCAATTGATGGGCAAGGTAATTATATGATAATATCTTGTAACTTCTCAATATGTGATACTACTGTCGGGTATTGGATACTGGAAGCCCTTATCATATTTGTAATTCGATGCAGGATTTATAGGTTAGTAGGAGATTTGATGAAGGCGAGAGATTGCTGAACGTTGGAGATAAAAGACAAGTTCTAGTTCTAGCTTTAGGAATCATGAATCTTGTAATCAATTCTCATAAAGTTATTCTTTGTGAATGTCACTTCTGTCCAAACATTTTATTGAATGTTATTTTCGCAGGCCTTTTGGCCAAGAATAATTATGAATTTTCAATAAAAAAAATTTATAATATCATTTTGAATGGTGTTACAAATTATGATGGATAATTGAATAATGATATTTATTTACAGTCATAGCCTGTTAATGTGGTTCAATCCTCGAGTGAACATCCTAGAGAAAATGATGTATTTGAAGTCTATCTTTGGCACTATAGGCTAGGTCATATAAATAAGAATAGAATAAATAGGTTGGCTCAAAAGGAAATTCTTGAATTTGATGATTATGAATGACTTCCGACCTATGAGTCCTATCTTCTTGGTAAGGTGACCAAGTCATCTTTTACTGGAAAGAGTGAGTGAGCCAGTGAACTCTTGGATCTAGTACATATTGATGTATGTGGATCCATGAACTCAAGTGCTAGAGGTGGATATTTCTAGTTATTACTTTCACTTGATATCAAGATGGAACGTCTATAAGTAAGTCGAAGTTGTTTGAAATGTTCAAACTATTCCATAATGAGGTAGAAAAGTAAACTAGAAAGAGTATTAAAACTTTTCAGTCTGATCGAGGAAGTGAGTACATTTCTAGTGAATTTTTGACATATCTAGAAGAGAATGAAATTCTCTCCTAATGAACTCCTCCCGGAACATTACAGCATAATGATGTATCTGAAAAGAGTAATTGGACCTTGTTGGATATGGTTCGATCCATGATGGGGTTTACTAGTCTACCGATCTCTTTTTGGGGATATGCACTCGAGTTGGCTTGTTACATTTTAAATAGGGTTTCGAGTAAGTCTGTAGCTAAAATGCCATATTAGATATGTACAGGATGTAAGCTAATACTCTCGCACCTTAGGGTTTGGGGGTTTCCAGCTTATGTCAAACATTTAATGATGGATAACCTTGGACCTAGGTCTGACAAGTGTGTTTTTATAGGGTACCCAAAAGAGATTAAAGGGTATTATTTCTATCTCACTGATGAACAAAATGTGTTTGTCAGTCTTAAGGCAATCATTTTAGAAAAAGAGTTCCTTAGTAAAGGAACTAATGCCTCTAAGGTCGAACTTGAGGAAGTTCAGTAGATGGAAATACCAACACATGTAGCTAAACCAGAAACTGGATTAGCTTAGTTCAAACCCGAAAGCCTAGTGAACCTACACCCTTAAGGTAGTCTGGTAGAGAGTATCATGTCAGCTGGATAGATACTATGATTTCTTGATTTGGAATGAGGATCCTATCGAACTTGATGAGAATGATAAGGATCTGATCACCTACATAGGATGAAATGTAGAGACCAGACTCTAAGAAATGACTTGAGGCCATGAAATCTGAAAATGGAGTCTATAAAGGTCAATAATGTATGGACAATTGGTTGATCCATAAGAAGGGGTAAAACCCATAAGATGTTAAGTGGATCTTCAAGAGAAAAAGAGGCGCAGACGGGAAGGTGGAGACCTATAAAGCCCATCTAGTTATCAAGGGATATCATCAACGTTATGGTATATAGACTATAACGAGACATTTTCTTCTATGGTAATGCTCAAGTTCATTCGGATCATGCTTATGATAGATGCCTATCTGAACTATAAAATCTGGCAGAATAGATATGAAGACAGCTTTCCTTGAATGGAGAGTTGGACGAAGAACCTAAAGGTTCACATCCATAAATAAGTCTAAGATGTGTAGGCTTCAAAGGTCCATTTATGGACTGAATTAGGCATCTCAGAGTTGAAACATATGTTATTCATAGGATGATCAAAACATATAGCTTCGTTAAGAATGGAGAAGAGCCTTGCATATACAAGTGGGCTAATGGTCTAGCAGTTATATTCCTAGTATTGTATGTGGATGGCATTCTCTTAATCAAGAATGATGTTCCTGCATTATAAGAAATAAAGATCTGGCTGTTGTCATAATTCTCCATGAAGGATCTGGGAGAAGCTTCCTTTACATTCTAGGGATGAAGATCTATGGAGAAAGATCTAAAAGGTTGCTCAAGTTGTTCTAGTCCACGTATATTGACACTATATTAAAAAGGGTTTAGCATGCAGAATTTCAAGAAGGGCTATCTAATTTCTCTATCGAAGAGGGATTGTCCGACAATACCTCAATAGAGAGAGTGTATTAGTAGAATTCCATAAGCTTTAGTAGTAAGTTCTATCATGTATGCCTTGACATATATGCGACCAGATGTGGCATACTCACTAGGAATAGTGAGTAGATACTAATCTGATCCAGGAAAGAACCATTAGAAGGTTGTTAAGTAAATGGGGCATGAGGGCAAAAATAGGATTTCACATGACATCACGTGCTCTGATTAGTGGATGCTGTCGTCTACTGAGGACTTGCTCACAATCGTTTACATAGGGCAATTGTGCGATCCAATGGGTACTTCACTATGTTTTGATTGGATGGTTGGAATTTTGTGCTAACGGATGGCTGATGCATGAGCAGTCAATGATCCAATGGCTGGCAACATGATCCTGATTTTAATTAAGCATCTAAAGGCCTCCAGCAAAACAATCGTGCAGCACAGAATTCATCAAGAAGGAGATCCGATGTCCAGAATATGTTTGACTTGAGTGGGATTTTAATATTGATCTTTTTGCCAATTTGATCATTTGATGTCAATTCCAACGACCAAGAAAATCTAGATCTTTTATTAAACAAACAGAGCTTCTATTCGAGGGTTTCAGGAATTTTAAATCCTGATTGCTTCTCATCAAGATCACTCTAGCCTATTTGAAGGGCCCTGTTGCCCTCCTGAGACAAGGGAAGGCAGAGAGAAAGAAACGAAAATAGAGAGGAGGAACAGAGAGCAAAACCAGAGCGAAGGAAGATTTTTTTTTTTCTTTTTCTTTATTATTTATTTTATTTTCTTTTTCTTTCTTCTTCATGTTCATCTTCCACACCAGTATATCAAGCAGCAACGCTTCCCTTCATTGAATTCACCAATGTCAAGAGCAACGAACAATAAAATTCAGCAACAACGCAAATTTCAAGTTGAAATTTCGCATGTCTTTTATTTTAATTACTATTTTCTTTTTAAAATGAACTAATTTTTTTACTAATTGAATTTTGATATAATATTCAGTATCAAAATTTCTCCACTCTTTTGATACAATATTCAGTATAATTGAATTTTAGTATTATTTGTTTCATGAGGAGTATATACAATCTGTGCTAATGCTTTTAATTACTGACCATCTTTAATGATTGAGAACATTGATGACACGGATCAAGTACATCTATGTTATGTGCTCTTGATTATATAACTTTATTTTGAATCGAATTAAAGATTCATATGCATGCAAAAATTTTAGTGCACTTTGGATGCAATTGTATTTTAATTAGAGGATTTATAGAAATTAATGCATCATATTTATTTAAATTATGGCCCGACTAAAGAATAGTTAATAAAATATTGTAGTTTTTACTATGCTGGATCAAAGGATAGTGAATATCCTAAGTGACTCCACCATCATATGAACAGAATTAACCTAATTTGCAAGATTACTTGAATATGTATTGATTAGTTAGTGAACCGATGCCTTAGTAATCTTCTGCTCTTCAATCCTAATAATTATACTATCTTTACCTCTTACAATTTATTAATTATTCTTATTTCATTTTTTAATTCTTATAAATTAATTCTCTTAAAGATAAGTCTAGGAAACAGTTTTTCAATACTTGTTTTTTCAATCCTCTAGGGACAAATACTCTACTCATACACTTTATTACTTGATGACTGGTACACTTTCTATAGCGATAGATTTTCATGCATCATTAATCCTTCTTCTTCTTCTTAAATAAGTTTATCAAATCATTTAAAATATTAGGTCCTTAAAAATGATAAATTTATGGTAATAACTAAGTCATAGCCTTCCATTAAGTTGATGATAATGGATCCATTAGTTTTATAATCATTAGAGCCAAAGTATGGTGGCTGTATTTGACTAATTGAAATTATCATTCATAATATAGTGATTGGTTGTGTCATTCTAATGGGTCAGGTTGGCCGACCAAAGTCGTGCATTATCATTTGTTGGTTAGATGCACCAAATATGGTGATGTTAATGGTTGACCTAATCGGAACTTTTTAATGAAGTTAAGCTACTGATTAGGTTTTTGGGACAAATTAAATTACTAGAAGTTGTTTAGAGAATTCAATTTTATGAACCTACCATGATGCACATGGTTGACTGACTAAAGTCGAGCTTATGTGTTGTCTGTGTGGATTCTAGTAACTACTAAGAAATTAAAGTAATACCTCAAATTAGAGATAAAGCTATCAATTTGTATAAAATAGTGACGAATCTTTAGACTAAAAGTTCAGTCTTAGAAAAAATAATTCATTACTAATTAGTTATGGTTTCCTTTTTATGTAGCTATGACCACTACCTTATTGCTCGAATCATTATTGGACAATGACAAACTGATGAGACCTAACTTCGATAGCTGGTATGAAAATTGAAAATCATCCTGAAGCATGAACTGATCTTGTATGTTTTGAACTGATCCAAACCTAAGGGCTAGTCCTGAATGCTAGAAAGGCCGTCTGAGACACTTACTAGAAGTGGCTCAATGACCGCACCACCATTTGGTGCATCATTCTGGTGGCAACGAATGATGAGTTTAGCATAGATTTGAAAATGCCCAGCCACAAGAGATGCTTCAAATGTTGAAGCGACCCTTAGCATGCCAGACGATGTCGAGAGGCATAATACTAAGTTATGTCATTTTAATACTCAGATGAGGGGTGGCGTCAGTCACCGATCACGTATTGTACATGATCGATATGATGAGCACCTGAGTAAGCTAGGCTTCTTTGCATGAGTAGCTTGGAAGGATGCGATTCTAACTCGTTACCCATGTCCTTCCTCCCTTTTCTTCACTCATTTTGAATGACAAAGCCTGCAGTGACTACCATGGCTTATTGGGTTGCTACAGAACTTTGAGAAGGATCACCAACTCCATAAAAGAGATGGTGAATGTAGTGGGAGATTATCTTCTTTTGGTCCGTACCCTTTACAGAAAGGGAAGAAGAACAAGAAGAAGAAGAATAAGAAATGTAGCACATGCCGGAATGTCTGCACAGGATCAAACAAGAAGGCGCAAGCCTGACCAAAAGCCATATAGAGCGCTTCTTTGCAAGAAGCAGGAGCACTAGAAGAGGAATCATCCTCAATCATTGCCTTTCGGCTCGTAACAGGCCAAAGGAAGAAGCTAAGCAAATTGATGGGCAAGGTAATGTATATGATAATATCTTGATTAGATATTTATCTACTTTAGCATCTAGCTGGACAACCTCATATCTTAAGATACTTAAGATTAGATTTCTTACCTCTTCATATCTCATATGGAGTGCTAAATACAGACTTACAAGGTACCCTATTCAAGATGTATACTACGGTCTCTAAGGCATGACCCTAGAAGAAAATAGGTAATTCTATGAAGCACATCATGGATCGTACCATATCTAATAAGGTATATTCCTCTTTTCGGCTACACCATTTAACTGTGGTGTATAAAGAGGAGTCTATTAAGAGAGAATTCTTTTTACTTTAAGATAGTCTAGAAACTTACTAGATAAGTATTCTCCTCCTTGATTAGATTGAAGGATTTTTATACTCTTTCCAGTTTATTTCTCGACCATACTTTGATACTCTTTGAATTTATCAAAAGCTTCCGATTTGTATTTCATAAGACACACATATCCAAACCTAGATAAATCATCAGTAAATGTTATAAAATAAGAGTAACCTCCTCTGGCCTGAGTGGTCATAGGACTACATACATCTGTATGTACAAGTGCTAATAACTCACTTATCCTTTCTCCATATCCACTAAATAAAGTCTTGATCATTTTATCCATGAGACATGATTCACAAGTTGCTAATGATTCATAATCATAAGGATCAAAGAACTCTTCTTTGTATAACTTGTTAATCCTATTCTCACTAATATGACCAAATCAACAATGCCAAAGTAAAGTATTATTTATGTTCTCTCTTTTATGCTTTCTACTTTCATCAACATGAAAAATATTGTCATCCAAACATAGAGTCAACAAACCATTGTTAAAAATGTCATTGCATATTATTCATTAGAATATTTGATAGAGCAACCATTGCTCGTTACATCAAGATTATAATCTTGTTTTAATAACAAGGGTAAGATACAATATTTCTAATGATCTTAGGCATAAATCAATTTGTCAGCTCTAAGATCTTCCCAGAAGGTAACTTCAAAATATTTGTTCCTACCACTTTCACTTGGATGGACCTCCTCTAGCACCGTAGAGCTCAAAGTCACCTTTCTTCAAATTCTTAATTTTCTGCAATCCCTGCAATGATTTGTAGATATAAAAATCGCAGTCGATTTCTAATACTCAAGAGTGAAATGAAAGAATTCAATGACAATATTGTATGTATCTCATACATAACTTTTGGTGCATTATTTGCACCAATCTTCATAGTTGCAAGGTAAGCCTTGCAATTTCTCTTCCAATGATCTGTCTTGCCGTAGTGAAAATAGGTCGTTTGTCCGAAGGCCTTCTTTCTCTTCTTCTTATTTATACTACCTTTAGGGTTCAACCTCCTTTTTGAATCCTTTTTGCCTATCTTCTTCTTGAAGATCCCATCTACAAGAAGAAGAGGAGCCTTATCCTTCTGGATATGGCTCTCTACTATTTTGAGCATATTTAACAGCTTAGGGAAGAAAGTATTCAATTTGTTCATATAATAGTTCACGACAAACTGAGAAAATGATTCTAGGAGTGATTGCAGGATTAGATCCTGATTTAACTCTCCATCCATGATAAAACCTAATTGGCTTAATCGAGTGATTAGGTTAATTACTATGAACACATGGTCTTGCATGGATGAACCCTCTACCATCCTGACATGAAATAATTGCTTAGATATCTCATATCTAATAGTTTTACTCTATTCTCTATAAAGCTCTATAGGTTGAGCAATATGGACTGAGTGTCCATGCCATCATGCTGCCTCTATAACTCGTTACTCATGAAGGTAAGTACAAAGCACTCGACAGTAAGAGAATCATTTTGCCACATCTTATTTGTTGACTTTTTTTTCTCTGTAGCATCTTCTCCCAATGCCTCAAGATTAGGAGCATCAAGAATATAAGAGAGATTTTCTTGACTGAGTACTATTTTTAGGTTTCTTAGTCAATCCACATAGTTAGGACCGATCAACTTATTTGAATCAAAAATTAAACGTAGTGAAAGTGAAGAAGTTATTTAATATACTTTCCTAAACTTTTTGATCTTTAAACCTAGCTCTACTTTTTGTGATGGAGGATCTTATTGAAACATGGTGATGAATTAATATTAAATAAAGCATTGCTAAGGGACTAGCAATGACTAAGTTGGGGGATGTGATAAGTGCTATAAATACACTAATAAAAATATTAAATTATAAAATAATTTATCTTATTTTTAAGAAATTGATATTTTTATTGATCTTATGCAAAAAAGAAGGTCACCAATGTGAAGAGCTTAATTTTTTGATTCAAACAAAATAAATTTGAAGCAAAATAGACTTCAAATGAGCCTAGAACAATTTTCAAAGGACAAGAAAAAATAAATAAATAAAAATTGGCCATCTAGACCAAATCGATTTAGAAAATCGGCTCAGCCCGGCCCGATCACATGTAGAACCAACTGCATGTTGACGCCCCGCTGACGCCCTGTTGACATCAGAAAAAATCATGGCATACGGTGGACCGCTATAGTACGGGGCATGAGGGCAAAAATAGGGATTTCACATGACATCACGTGCTCTGATTAGTGGACGTTGGTGCGGTCTACTGAGGACTTGGCTCACAATCGGTTTACATAGGGCAATTGTGCGATCCGATGGGTACTGTCACTATGGTTTTGATCGGATGGTTGGAATTTAGGTGCTAACGGATGGCTGATGCAGGAGCCAGTCAAGATCCAATGGCTGGCACATGATCCTGATTTTAATTAAGCATCTAAAGGCCTCCAGCAAACAATCGTGCAGCGCAGAATCCATCAAGAAGGAGATCCGATGGTCCAGAATATGTTTGACTTGAGTTGGGATTTTAATATTGATCTTTTTGGCCAATTTTGATCATTTTGATGTCAATCCAACGACCAAGAAAATCTAGATCTTTTATTAAACAACAGAGCTTCTATTTGAGGGGTTTCAGGAATTTTAATCCTGATTGCTTCTCATCAAGATCACTCTTAGCCTATTTGAAGGCCCTGTTGCTGCCGAGAGCAGGGAAGCAGAGAGAGAACAGAAAATAGAGAGGAGGAACAGAGAGCAAAACAGAGAGAAGGAAGATTTTTTTTTTCTTTTTCTTTATTATTTATTTTCTTTTCTTTTTTCTTTCTTCTTCATGGTTCATCTTCCACATCCAGTATATCAAGCAGCAGCTCTCCTTCATTGAATTCTCCATGTCAAGAGCAACGAACAATAAAATTCAGCAACAAGCAAATTTCTATTTGAAATTTCTCATGTCTTTTATTTTAATTACTATTTTTGTTCTTTTTAACATGAACTAAATTTTTTTTACTAATTGAATTTTGATACAATATTCAGTATCAAAATTTCTCCACTCTTTTGATACAATATTCAGTATAATTGAATTTTAGTATTATTTTGTTCATGAGGAGTATATATAAATCTGTGCTTAATGCTTTTAGATTACTGAACCATCTTCTAATTGAATTTGATGAACATAGATGACACGGATCAAGTACATCTATGTTATTGCTTCTTGATTTATATAACTTGTATTTTGAATCGAATTAAGATTCATATGCATGCAAAAATTTTAGTGCACTTTGGATGCAATGTATTTTAATTAGAGGATTTTATAGAAATTAATGCATCAGTATTTATTTAAATTATGCCTGGACTAAAGGATAGTTAATAAATATTGATAGTTTTACTATGCCTGGATCAAAGGATAGTGAATATCCTAAGTGACTCCACCATCATATGAAACAAAATTAACCTAATTTGCATGATTACTTGAATATTGTATTGATTGAGTTAGTGAACCGATTGCCTTAGTATCTTTCTGCTCTTCAATCCTAATAATTATACTATCTTTATCTTCTTACAATTTATTAATTATTTCTTTATTTCATTTTTTTTACTTCTTATAAATTAATTCTCTAAATAAAGTCTAGGAAACAGTTTTTCAATACTTGTTTTTCAATCCTCTAGGGACAATACTCTACTCATACACTTTATTACTTGATTGACTGGTACACTTTCTATAGCGATAGATTTTCATGCATCATTAATCCTCTCTCTTCTTCTTAAAATAAGTTTATCAAATCATTTAAAATTATTAGGTCCTTAAAAATGATAAAGTTATGGTAATAACTAAGTCATAGCCTTCCATTAAGTTGAGTGATAATGGATCCATTAGTTTTATAATCATTAGAGGCCCAAAGGTCTGGTGCTTATTGACTAATGAAATTATCATTCATAATATAGTGATTTGGTTGTGTCATTCTAATGGTGGTCAGGTTGGCCGACCAAAGTCGGGCCTGATCATTTGTTGGTTAGATGCATCCAAATATGGTGATGTTAATGGTTGGACCTAATCGGAACTTTTTAATGGAAGTTAAAGCCTACTTGATTAGGTTTTTGGGGAAAAATTAAAATTACTAGAAGTTGTTTAGAGAATCAATTAGTTATGAACCTACCCATGATGCACATGGGTTGACTGACTAAAGTCGAGCTTATGTGTTGTCTGTGTGGATTCTAGTACCCACTAAGAAATTAAAGTAATACCTCAAATTAGAGATAAAGGCTATCAATTTGTATAAAATAGTGAGAGAACCTTTAGACTAAAGTTCAAGTCTTTAGAAAAAATAATTCATGTACTAATTAGGTTATGGTTTTCCTTTTTATGTAGCTATGACCACTACCTTATTGCTCCGATCATTATTGGACAATGACAAACTGATGAGACCTAACTTCGATAGCTGGTATCAAAATTTGAAAATCATCCTGAAGCATGAACTGATCTTGTATGTTTTGACTGATCCAACACCTAAGGAGCTAGTCCTGAATGCTAGAGGGCCGGTCCGAGACACTTACTAGAAGTGGCTCAATGACCGCACCACCATTTGGTGCATCATTCTGGTGGCAATGAATGATGAGTTCAGCCATAGATTTGAAAATGCCCAGCCACAAGAGATGCTTCAAATGTTGAACGACTCCTTTAGCATGCCAGACGATGTTGGGAGGCATAATACTAGTTATGTCATTTTCAATACTCAGATGAGGGATGGGGCGTCAGTCACTGATCACATATTGTACATGATCGAGATGATTGAGCACCTAAGTAAGCTAGGCTTTTCTTTGCATGAGTAGCTTGGGAAGGATGCGAATTCTAAACTCTTTACCCATGTCCTTCCTCCCCTTTCTTACTCATTTTTGAATGACAAAGCCTGCAGTGAACTACCATGGCTTATTGGGGTTGCTACAGAACTTTGAGAAGGATCACCAACTCCATAAAGAGATGGTGAATGTTGTGGGAGGATCTTCTTTTGGTTGTCGACCCTTTAAGAAAAGGAAGAAGAACAAGAAGAAGAAGAATAAGAAAGTGTAGCCACATGCCGGGATGTCTGCACAGGATCAAATCAAGAAGCGCAAGCCTCTGACCAAAGCCAGATAGAGCGCTTCTTTTGCAAGAAGTAGGGGCACTAGAAGAGGAACCATCCTCAATACATTGCCTTCCTGGACTCGAACAGGCCAAGGAAGAAGCAAGCAATTGATGGGCAAGGTAATTATATGATAATATCTTGTAACTTCTCAATATGTGATACTACTGCCTGGGTATTGGATACCGGAAGCCCTTATCATATTTGTAATTCGATGTAGGATTTATAGGTTAGTAGGAGATTTGATGAAGGCGAGAGATTGCTGAATGTTGGAGATGAAAGACAAGTTCTAGTTCTAGCTTTAGGAATCATGAATCTTGTAATCAATTCTCATAAAGTTATTCTTTGTGAATGTCACTTCTGTCCAAACATTTTATTGAATGTTATTTTTGCAGGCCTTTTGGCCAAGAATAATTATGAATTTTCAATAAAAAAAATTTATAATATCATTTTGAATGGTGTTACAAATTATGATGGATAATTGAATAATGATATTTATTTACAATCATAGCCTGTTAACGTGGTTCAATCCTCGAGTGAACATCCTAGAGAAAATGATGTATTTGAAGTCTATCTTTGGCACTATAGGCTAGGTCATATAAATAAGAATAGAATAAACAGGTTGGCTCAAAAAGAAATTCTTGAAGTTGATGATTATGAATGACTTCCGACCTATGAGTCCTATCTTCTTGGTAAGGTGACCAAGTCATCTTTTACTGGAAAGAGTGAGTGAGCCAGTGAACTCTTGGATCTAGTACATATTGATGTATGTGGATCCATGAACTCAAGTGCTAGAGGTGGATATTTCTAGCACTTGATGAAACATAAGTCGAAGTTGTTTGAAATGTTCAAACTATTCCATAATGAGGTAGAAAAGTAAACTAGAAAGAGCATTAAAACTTTTCAGTCTGATCGAGGAAGTGAGTACATTTCTAGTGAATTTTTGACATATCTAGAAGAGAATGAAATTCTCTCCTAATGAACTCCTCCTGGAACATTACAGCATAATGATGTATCTGAAAAGAGTAATTGGACCTTGTTGGATATGGTTCGATCCATGATGGGGTTTACTAGTCTACCGATCTCTTTTTGGAGATATGCACTCGAGTCGGCTTGTTACATTTTAAATAGGGTTTCGAGTAAGTCTGTAGCTAAAATGCCATATTAGATATGTACAGGACGTAAGCTAATACTCTCGCACCTTAGGGTTTGGGGGTGTCCAGCTTATGTCAAACATTTAATGATGGACAAGCTTGGACCTAGGTCTGATGAAGTGTGTTTTTATAGGGTACCCAAAAGAGATTAAAGGGTAATATTTCTATCTCACTGATGAACAAAATGTGTTTGTCAGTCTTAAGGCAATCATTTTAGAAAAAGAGTTCCTTAGTAAAGGAACTAATGCCTCTAAGGTCGAACTTGAGGAAGTTCAGTAGATGGGAAATACCAACACATGTAGCTAAACCAGAACTGGATTAGCTTAGTTCAAACCCGAAGCCTAGTGAACCTACACCCTTAAGGCAGTCTGGTAGAGAGTATCATGTCAGCTGGATAGATACTACGATTTCTTGATTTGGAATGAGGATCCTATCGAACTTGATGAGAATGATAAGGATCTGATCACCTACATAGATGAAATGTAGAGACCAGACTCTAAGAAATGACTTGAGGCCATGAAATCTGAAATGGAGTCTATAAAGGTCAATAATGTATGGACAATGGTTGATCCATAAGAAGGGGTAAAACCCATAAGATGTTAGTGGATCTTCAAGAGAAAAAGAGGCGCAGACGGGAAGGTGGAGACCTATAAAACCCATCTAGTTATCAAGGGATATCATCAACGTTATGGTATATAGACTATAACGAGACATTTTCTTCTGTGGTAATGCTCAAGTTCATTCGGATCATGCTTATGATAGATGCCTATCTGAACTATAAAATCTGGCAGATAGATATGAAGACAGCTTTCCTGAATGGAGAGTTGGACGAAGAGGTTCACATCCATAAATAAGTCTAAGATGTGTAGGCTTCAAAGGTCCATTTATGGACTGAATTAGGCATCTCAGAGTTGAAACATATGTTATCATAGGATGATCAAAACATATAGCTTCGTTAAGAACGGAGAAGAGCCTTGCATATACAAGTGGGCTAATGGTCCAGCAGTTGTATTCTAGTATTGTATGTGGATGGCATTCTCTTAATCAAGAATGATGTTCCTGCATTATAAGAAATAAAGATCTGACTGTTGTCATAATTCTCCATGAAGGATCTGGGAGAAGCTTCCTACATTCTAGGGATGAAGATCTATGGAGAAAGATCTAAAAGATTGCTCGAGTTTGGTTTAGCATGCAAAATTTTAAGAAGGGCTATCTAATTTCTCTATCGAAGAGGGATTGTCCGACAGTACCTCAATAGAGAGAGTGTATTAGTAGAATTCCATAAGCTTTAGTAAGTTCTATCATGTATGCCTTGACATATATGCGACCAGATGTGGCATACTCACTAGGAATAGTGAGTAGATACTAATCTGATCCAGGAAAGAACCATTGGAAGGTTGTTAAAACCATCCTAAAGTATTTAAGAAATACTAAGGACCAGTGGCTTATTTATGGTGAGTCCGATTTAAGACTTATGGGGTTTACTGACTCTAGTTTTCAATCTAACCATGATGATAGCAAAAATGTGTCAAGATATGTGTTTATCCTTAATGGTGGAGCTCTCTACTGGAAAAGTTTCAAGTAGCACACCATGGTTGACTCAATTTATGAGGCAAAGTATATCACTGCATCAAATGCTGTCAAAGAAGCATGTGGCTAAGAAAGTTCATCACCAAGCTCGAAGTGGCACCCTCCCCTGATGGTCTAGTTCTGCTTTACTACGACAGCTTTAGAGCCATTGCTAAGATGATGGAACTAAAGGCACGTCAGTGGACAAAGCTTATTCTGCATTGCTACCACCTTATCCGGGAGATCATAGATCGAGGTGACATCGATCTTCAGATGATCGATGGAAACGAGAACCTGGCCGATGCATTTACTAAAGTCATTATGGTGAAGGAGTTTGATATCTTTAAGTCGAAGATAGGTATTAGATACTACACCGATTGGCTTTAGTCCAAATGGATGATTGTTGGGAATAGTGTTTCAAAGCCAATCATCAATCTATTGATGGTTGAGCTATTTTTATATTTGTATATGAATTAATAAATAAATAAAAGTTAATTTGGCATTTTTCATCATAAATTTTTTATCTTCTAATGAACTCTTGTGTCGTGGTGATGTTCTTAGGACTATTTAGAATCGACAAAGAAGGATTTGTCATTTAGTCCTTAAACCTGTTCATAATCAAATGATACATTGTTTCTTAGGACAAACAATGTTTATCAAGTGTAGGTGCCATATGGGTTGGTTGTTCTTTTAACCAAGAAGTGTGGAGACGCTGGTATGACATGCAGGTGAGATATAGGGGTACATCTGCATTGAACGTGACCTCCGAAGCTTTTCTGCTATCAAGATTTTCTGCGATAGAATATGAATATAAGTGTCCCTCCGACTTGAGATCACAATGGTTACTTTCAAGCAACTCACTATGCTTTGGTGCTAGACTACCTGATTTCTAATTCAGTGATGAAAGCTTTCTGGGCACAGTCAAGTACTTGAGGAGTCGGTGCGTGTATCAAGATGGGATTGACCACTCCTGATCTCAGGAGCTATGTTCAATTATGTGTCAATTTAGCAAAGCCTTAGCTAGGATAGTCCTAACGAGGAGTCACGAGGCTGGTTGCATTGAGACATGATATGGATGTATTTTATAAGATTGACATTTAACTCTGAGTCATCCTAAACACATAGGTCAAAGAGATGAATTATACGGCAACCATATTCACATAGGTTTTGAATGTTGTGATTAAGACTATTGAAACTATCCGGACATCGAGTATCATTACTAGATGGTCACTTTGATTAGTATAGGAATTGATTCTTATGCTACTGGCTTAGGTTCGAATCTATGGGGTCACACATATTAGAGGTTCCTACGTGATCTGATGGTTGATGAAGAGTCCTACTGGATTGGGACTATGATCGGGAGTTCCACTAGACTGAAACTCTTCGACCAAGAGTCCTACTAGGCTGGGAATCCGAGTCTTGCTTGTCTAGGAGCCTATGATTAGGAGTCCCACTAGATTGGGATACTATGGTCAAGAGTTCCACTAGGACTCTTCAACCAAGAGTCCTACTACAATGAAACTTTGAGTCCTACTTCTCTAGGACTTTGTGATTGAGAGTCCCACTGGTCTGGAACTCTATGATCATGAGTCCAACTCGTTTGGGACATTGGGATCAAGAGTCCCACTAGTTTGGAACTCTTCGATCAAGAGTTTCATTTTGATGGAACTATGGCCCGATCAAAAGTTTCATTTTGATGGAACTGTTGCCTAGAAACCGCCTGGATTTAGACTCTATATTTATGAGAGGTTAATTAGTGATTTGATTGCTAATTAATTTAATTTGATTGAGTAGTGATTTTTGGATCAAGTCCAATTGAATTAGATTCAGTTGGGCTTGACTAGATTAGGTCATGAGATGACCTAATCATCGAGAAGGTTTCTTCCCTGATTTGATTAGGGGTTGGGCCTAATCCCTGATTTGATTAGGGGTTGGGTTTAATTTGGTCTAATTGGACCTAGCCAAATTGATTTGGGTTGCTCTAATTGGATAACATTTATTAAGACTAGTTTGACTAGTCTTCCTGCACCACATCACCCTAAACTTGTGCCCACTCTTTTCTCAACGAGAATTGAAAATTCTCATGAAGAATTCCATGCATAAGAGGGTGCACGCCCTTCCTTCTCATGCCACAAATGGATAGGATCAGGTTGTTTTTAGTTTGAATTCAAATGGTGTTTGAATTTGAATGAACAACAACCTGATCTTATCCCTCCACGTGCTCTCAACTTTGTTGGCACAAAATAAAATACATTTGCATTGGGGTGTGCACACTATTTGAGATGAGAAGTTCTTCTCTATGTAGTCCAACCTATTGTGCATGAAAAACATTGAGAGTTTCCTGAGAGAAATTCTAGAGAGTGTGTAGTGCAGGGTTCTAAGTGCTGCCCTAGGGTTTCAGCCTAGGGTTCATGGAGTGATTTTGTGAGTTCTGAGTGTCAAAAAATCACAAAATTTTTTGGAGCACATCCTCCATCTCTCCTCTACCTCTACTACTAATCCAGAACATTTGAAGATCCTATGGAGGGAGATCAAAGGAGTTTTGATCAACATAAGCCGTCAAAAGCATCCTGCACTAAGCTAGCACTCGAGAGGAGCCGATCGGGACTAGAACCTCGTGTGGACTATCCATGGAGACCAGACAGCTTGTGTGGCTATGTCTCAATGAAGAGAACCTTCTTGGTGGTGATTTAGTTGTGGAGATCAACTACTCGCGCAAGGTATTATGTTCTGAACACAAGTTGTAGTAGTAAAATTATTTTACTGCATACATATTTAAGTTTTAGATTTTACGTGCATGTACATCATATGTCGATCCTGAATTTGTAGGGTTTATAGATCTGATGTATAGCTCTTTGAAAAATTAATTAGATTAATTTTTAATTTTATTATATTTTTTTGAAAAAATTTCGAAAGTAGAGCTAGAAATCCTGCAGGCAACCCATCACCCTTCTCCTAGACCAGTGCCTCATCTTTCCTTTACTAGACCTCATTCCGCTTCTGAACCCGTTATAGAATTTTTTTTTTGATGAAGACTAGGTCTAGTTTCCTTCTATCTATGTACTGAGTTTTTGGTTCGTCTTGAGTATACTGAATGAGGATGTCTCATTTTATACATCAATATATACTTTTGTTGATGTAATTTCTCATTTTTGCAATGAATTGAATGTTTCTTATAAATGTATTTCTCCTTTTCCCATGAAAATCTCATTATCTTTTGCACTTATTTATGTGATTTTGATGCTGACAAAAAGTGGGAGAAAATGTATATTAATCTTAATTGAAAAAAAAAATGTATTGTCAATGCAACAAGAAAGGAAAATTTATTTTTCATATAGGTAAATTTATTCTAAAGAGCATATTCTAAGGGGGAGCATTGATAATATATTGGAAACTTGAGCACTTCAAAAATTGAATCTATATTTTATAAAAGAATCACTCCTTGTATTTAATATACTTGTTGCATATATTGTTTACACTTTTTCCTTGAGTGTTTAATGTTTTGTCATCATCAAAATGGGGAGATTGTTGATTTCCTAAGTGATTTTGATGATGACGAAATATTAGAGCACATCATTAATGATAAATTTTCTTTTAAGTATTCCAAAGATTAGAAGGAAGAGAGCTCTTTGACCAAAACAAGCAAGAAATCAAATACAATTCAAGTCAAGCTCAAAAGACTTTGTTTTATAACAAAATTCCAACAAAATGGATCTTAGAGAGAATTCGAGCCATCTCCAAGAATTTTTGAGACATCTCCAAGCAATTAGCATGTTGGCACTATGGTTTGGCACAGGTTCGAGAGGACTCGAAGATAAGCTCGAGTCATCTCCATCTCAGAAGATAGAAACCTCATTTGTATGCACTGAGATCGAGACAACTCGAAGAATTTTTGAGAGGTCTCAAAGTCATGGTGAGATGTCTCCATCAAAACTGAGATGACTCGATCTCAGGATAAAAAGATTTTTAGAAAGCTATTTTTTGGGCACCTAAGACGACTTGTGGAGCAACTGAGAGGACTCGAAGTGGAACAAAACATCTTGAGACAAACTAAGAAGTCTTGAAACACGCTGACACACGCTGACAGCCTTCAACGGATAGTTCTGAAATGCACTATTTTCCTCTCCAATGGCTAGTGAAAGGGCAAGTGTGGTGCTCTCAAGTCTTGGGAGACCGTGAAGGAGTCAAGGTGGTGGCTCTTGAAGGCTAGGATTGATCAGAGATGTATCAGCAAAGATAAAGGTTGGCACATAGTCGGGCTGGCTCGGGTATGCAGCCGAGCCGGCTCGATCTAAGATTGAGCTGTCTCGACCCATATCCGAGCCAGTTGTCTCAGGCAAATAGAAGACATGGTTTGAAAAGACGTTATCAAGCTAGCTCGGCTTTTGACCGAGCTTTTGACCGAGCCAGTCGACGATGGTGAACAGATCTAGACGGGTTTTCTATTTGGTCTTGGATTGGGTCTAATCCAAAGGGTCTTAAGGCTTGGTATGAGAGGTCTTAAGGTGGCTAATTCATGTATTGGGCTATGTCTTTAGTCAAGGGGATGAGAGCATGCAAGACATGGGTTTACATGGGCTTGGGTGAGTGTTTTCATAGGTTAGTAGAGGAGAGTTTTTTAGGGCTAAGTCGTGTTGACTCAGGGTGTCATATATATACTTGTATATATAGATTACGGACAATAGAAAGAAAAGAGAACGAATTGAATCCCTTTTCTCCCTAAAATCCTAGCTTTCTCTCTTTCTCACTCTATCGCCGTCTCATCTTCTTATCATTTGATCTTTATCTTTCTTGCTACCATCTCCAACTTACTTCCTTAGAGTTGGTAGAAAGTACAAAGAGTTTTCACAGGTCCTGGAATAATTCATAACAAGTGGTATCAGAGCCAGGTTGTGTGGAAGGAGAAGAAGATGCTTGGAAGTTGAAGATCTTCAGGTGCTGTGAATTCAGCAAGGTCCTGTCAAGATATTTCTTAAATTTCTTGGATTTGTGTTGCATTTTATTGGCTTGGATCCAGCCATGGGAAGCAACATGAAGGTTGATTTTGAGAAGTTCGATGGGAAAGAAAACTTTTTCATGTGGTAAGTTTGTGTGGAAGATCTTCTAGTTCATTCTAAATTGGATCAGGCATTGGAAAAGAAGCCTGAAGGGATGTTAGATCACCGGTGGATGTCTCAAAAAAAGAAGGCTTGCTCTATGATCAGAGGATGCTTGTCAGATGTGGCACTCTATTCAGTTTTAGAGGAGAGGACCCCAATAGGCTTGTGGTCAAGGTTACAAATCATGTATATGGATACGAATATATGCAACAAGTTGATGTTGAAGAAGAGACTGTACAGCCTTCGGATGCAGGAAGGTGGAGTTGTCTTGGGACACATTCAAAAATTTGGTCAGATGTGCAATGAGTTGCTGAATATTGGAGTGAAGATGGAGGAAGAAGATAAATCATTGCTTCTATTATACTCGTTGCCCTCGTCCTATGATTCATTGGTGACGATGCTGCTCTACGGTAAGGAGACCCTGGAGTATGAAGACATGATCTCGATATTGCAAACCAACGAGCAGTGGGAGAAGTTGACCAAGGAAGGTGTTCCCCAGGAGGGCTTGAGCATAGGGGAGAGACTTGGAAGATCAAAGGAGAGAGGCAAGTCAAGGGGACGATCAAAGTCCTGGAAGAGCAAGAATAGGAAGGAAGCTAGATCCTACAAGTGCAATGAGATCGGGCACTTCAGGCGTGATTGCCCACAATGGAAGACCAAGAAGGGAGAAAAGAGTGGATCTGATGTGCTAAGTACAATGGCTGATAGTGAGGTGGAGGATGACCTCTTGGTTATATCAGATGGTCACAGAAGATACACAGATGTATGGACCCTGTATTCAGCTTGTTCGCATCACTACACCCCAAATCGATCTTGGTTTGTCTCATACACTAAGATTGATGAGGAAAGTGTGACACTTGAAGATGATCACCCATGTAGAGTCGCTGGTATTGGAAGCATCTGGATGAGGATATTTGATGGGATGGTGCGGACTCTCATAAATGTGAGGCAAGTCCCAGATTTGATGAAAAATCTCGTGTCACTAGACCTATTTGATGGGATGAGGATATCTAGAGCGGAGCGACTATAGCTTTAGCACTCATGCTAGGAGTGGAGTTCTTAATATCTTCAAAGGTGCTATGGTGATGATGAGGGGCAGGAGGATGGAGAACAACCTCTACAAGTTAGGTTAGATCTATTGTGATCGGGGAATCTAATATAGTGGCAGCAGTGCAGGATCAACAGGAGGCTTATCGATTGTGGCACTACCGCCTAGGCCACATAAGTGACCATAGGATGAAGGAGCTGAGCAAACATGATCTGATTTCAGATCTAGATGGAGGTGTTATAGAGGTATGTGAGCTATGCCAGATAGGTAAATAGAGGAGAGTATAGTTTACTATCAGTTCAGCCCATAGTCACCCCACTGGAATTGGTTTACACCGATGTATGGGGGTTGGCTCCATTTTCGGCCAAAAATGGAGCGACATACAAGACCTTTATATATAATTTTTCAAGAAAGGTATGGGTCTACTTTATGAAGGAGAAATCAGAAGTCTTCACCAAGTTCAAGGTATGGAAAGCTAACGTGGAGAAGGAGATAGGTCAGAACTTGAAGTGTCTACGATCAGACAACGGTGGAGAATACACCAGCAAAGCATTCCAAGGTTTTGGTGAGGAGTGTGGTATCAAAAGGCACTTCTCGGTAAAACAAACTTCTCAACAAAATGGGATGGCTGAAAGGATTAATAGAACCCTTTTGGAAAAGGCATGGTGCATGAGGCTGCAGGCAGGGCTTCCGAAGGCGTTCTGGATTGATACAATGGATGTAGCCTGTTATCTAGTGAATCGATCACCTCATATAAAGTTAGATGGTGGTATTCTAGAGGAAAGATGGTTTGCAAGGAAATAGGAGTCATCCAAATGAGCCTACGATCTCTAATCTGAAGTTCGATGCAGGAAATCAGCATAGCATGCTAGTACTATGCTAATCCTTCTTCGACGGTCGATCTAATGCTCCCTTCTTCAAAATTTGGACTCTCCAAAATATGAGAAGGAAGATGAAAGTTTGCTGATCTGAGACTCTCCCAAAAAAACTCAAGAGAAAGGAGGAGAAATTGAAAATAAAACAGCCCTAGAAGAAGACCCTCTTCTTCTTCTCTTTTCTCTCACCTAGACATCTAGTTTGGTGCCTATGGAACCCCCATGCCCAAGAACCCTCTTCCTATGATTTATGCACACTCTAAACCTCTCCCAGAGCTCTATATTCCATGAAAAAATTAGAATAAAATTCATCCAATAAATAGGGAAAAAGAAGAGTCCAAGTTAAGTCAAAGTCCTAGACTAGGAATATCCAAACATTGGAAGCTATTGGGGTGCCCAAGAGTTGGGCACCTCCATAATTTTTGGCATGGACCAGCAAGGGAGGGTGCACAAAAAAAGAGATTAATTTTATATAATAAGATAAGAATTAATTAAAAGAGGGGGCAGCACTCAAGGGAAGATGTTTTGGTCAACAAGGATTCTATTTCATAGAATCCTAAGCAAAACCAATTCCTCCTTTGACTTGGTCTTCCACCTAAATTCCAAAATATGACATTGGAGGGAGAGAGGGGGCATGGAAATCAGGAAGAAAGGGAAATTTTCCATGAAAAAATACCTAAAAAATAGGTATGGAGGGCATTAGGACCAAGGTGGCGCAAGGAGATAGGGAGTCCTAGTCACACTAGGACTCTTATTTTGACTTGGTCAAATAAGATTCTTTAACCAAATAATATCAAGATTAAACCAACCCAATTAACTAAGACCCTAACCTATTTAAGAACTTAATTAATTTAGATTAAATCAAATTTAATTTTGATTTATTTTCTAATCAAATTAAAAAATTGGGTTAATTCGAGTCCTAGTTAGACTAGGACTAGTTCTTTCTTGCACTTGGCTTATCCAATAAATCAATTGAACTTGATCCAATTAAGCCCAAACTAAATCTAATTAAATCATATTTAATTAGTTAGCTTAATTAAATTAAGTTAATTAATAATCTAATTGCTAATCGATCCTTCTGTAACACTTGCACTAGGTTAAACACCAATCGTATTGATTGTTTAACCCTAGGATGATTCTTAATCATTGATCAACCATCCGATCAGATTGTAAGCTCTAATGTGTGTGACCTCATAGGTTAAAACCTAAGTCGGTAGCACATAAATAAATTTTTGTACCAATCAAAGTGACCATCTAGCAATGATATCCGACGGTCGAATAGGTCGAAGGTGTAGAACACCATCCTTAGAACCCATGCAGATATAGTTTCCATATAATTTATCTCCTTGACCATAATGCTCATAGAATACATCAGAGTTCAACTATCAACTCTGATCAGGTTGTCCACATTGTATTTCAAAATACCAAATCTATCTGATGGATTATCCTGGCCAAGGTTTTGCTATATTGAAATACAGTGATACATTCTTCTCCAACTCTTGGAGTGGTCAATTCCATGTTGGTCACACTCTAACTTCGCAAGTACTTGACTATGCCTAGAAGCCTTTCGTTACTGAATTAGAAATTCAGTTAGTCTAGTACCAAAGTATAGTGAGTTGCTTGTAAGTCACTGAGGTGATCTCAGGTCTAAGGGATACTTATACCTATATCCCATCAGAGACATTTTTGACAGCAGAATGCTCTGAAGTTGGTCACGTTCAATGACGATGTATCCATACATCTCACCTGTATGCCATACCAATATCTTCATACATCTTGGTTAAGAGGACAACCAACCTATATGGTATATAGCAACCTATGCTCGATAGATGCTGTCATCCTAATTAATAACTTATCATTTGATCATGAATAAATTTAAGGACAAACCGATAAATCCTCTCTTTATCGAAACTAAATAGTCCTAAGGACTTCATCATAATAATGGAATTCATTAGAAGATGTAAACTTATGATGAAAAAAGATGCCAAAATATTTTTCATTAATTAATAAATCAATTACAATATCTCAACCGTCAATAGGCTGATGATTGGCTTTGGGACATAATTTCCAACAACTTTCACCTATCCTAAAGCCACTCGGCATAGTATCTAATACCCATCTTCAACTTATGGTTGTTGAACTCCATGATTGCCAGGGCTTTAGTGAAGGGTTCGGCTAGGTTCTTCTTTTTATCGATCTTCTGAAGGTCGACGTCATCACGATCCACAATCTCACAGACCAAATGAAAGTGGCACAAAATGTGCTTTGTTTGCTGGTGTGCCTTCGATTTCTTTGCTTGAGCTATGGTGCCAATGCTGTTGTAGTAGAGCAGGACTGGACCATCAATGGACGGTGCTACTCCAAGCTCAGTGATGAACTTCTTCAGCCACACAGCTTTCTTTGCTGCATCTGATGCTGTCATATACTCTACTTTGCAAACAGAGTTAGCCACTATATGCTACTTGAAACTTTTTCAGAAAATGGCTCCATCATTTAGAGTAAAGATATACCCCAACACACTTTTATTGTCATCATGATCAGATTGAAAGCTGGAGTTTGTAAACCCCATAAGTTTCAGATCTGACTCACCATAAACCAACCATTGGTCCTTAGTATTTCTCAAATACTTAAGGATGGTTTTAACCACCTTTTAGTGATTTTCTCTAGGGTTAGACTGATATCTACTCACTACTTCTAATGAGTATGCTATGTCTGATCTCGTACATGTCATTGCATATATAATAGACCCTACTATCGAAGCATATGGAATTCTACTCATACGCTCTCTCTCTTCAGGAGTTGTTGGACAATCCTTCTTAGAGAGAGAAATTTCTTGCCCTATCCAAAGATAGCCCTTTTTGGAATTCTCCATGCTGAACCTCTTCAGCATAGTTTCTATATACGTGGATTGAGATATACCAAGCATCCTTTTAGATCTATCCCTATAGATCTTCATCCCTAGGATGTAGGATGCTTCAACCGAGTCCTTCATGGAAAATTATGATGACAACCAAACTTTTATTTCTTGTAGTATGGGGATGTCATTCTCGATTAAGAGAATATCGTTCATGTACAAAATAAGAAATATCATTGTTGGACCATTTGCCCATTTGTAAATGTAGGATTCTTCTCCATTCTTAACGAAGCCATACGTTTTGATCACTTTATCAAAATGCATGTTCCAACTCCAAGATGCCTGCTTCAATCCATAAATTGATCTCTGAAGCTTGCACACCTTGGACTCATCTGTGGATGTGAACCCTTCAGATTGTATCATATATACCTATTCGATCAGCTCTTCATTTAGGAAAGCTATCTTCATATCCATCTGCCAGATCTCATAGTCCAGATGGGTAGCAATGGCAAGCATGATCTGAATGAACTTGAGCATTGTCACAGAAGAGAACATCTCATCATAGTCAATACCATAACATTGACGATACCCCTTGGCAACCAGATGGGCTTTATAGGTCTCCACCTTTTCGTCTATGCCCCTCTTCCTTTTGAAGACCCATTCACACTCAATGGATTTAACCCCTTCAGGTGGGTCAACTAATTTTCATACATCATTGACCTTCATGGAATCCATTTTGGATCTCATGACTTCTAGCCATTTCTCAGAGTCGGATCTCTACATCGCATCCATATAAGTGATCGGGTCCCATTGTTCTTATTGAGTTCAATGGGATCACCATTCTGGACCAAGAATCTATAGTATCTATTTGGATGGCGCGGTACTCTACCGAATCACCTTAATGGTGCGGATTCACTAGGCTTCAGATCTGATCTGATATGATCAAATTCAACTTAGGTTCAACATTCTGGGTTGGACTTTCTACCTGTTGAACTTTATCAAGTTTAATCTTAGAGGCAAAAGTGCCTTCATCAAGAAACTTCTTTTCAAGGTTGCCCTAAGACTGACGAACACCTTTTGTTCATCAGCATGGTAGAAATAGTATCTTTTGGTCTCTTTTAGGTATCCTATGAATGTACACTTGTCAGACGTAGGTCTAAGTTTGTCTGTAACTAATCGTTTGACATAAGCTGGGCACCCCCAAATTGTATTTGATTTCTTGCTTGTTTTGGTCAAAGAGTTTCTTCCTTTAATCTTTAGAATACTTAAAAGAAAATTTATCATTAATGATGTGCTCTAATATTTCGTCATCATCAAAATCACTTAGGAAATCAACAATCTCCCCATTTTGATGATGACAAAACATTAAACACTCAAGGAAAAAGTGTAAACAATATATGCAATAAGTATATTAAATACAAGGAGTGATTCTTTTATAAAATATAGATTCAATTTTTGAAGTGCTCAAGTTTTCAATATTTTATCAATGCTCCTCCTTAGAATATGCTCTTTAGAATAAATTTACCTATATGAAAAATAAATTTTCCTTTCTTGTTGCATTGACATACATTTTTTTTTCAATTAAGATTAATATACATTTTCTCCAGCATCAAAATCACATAAATAAGTGCAAAAATAATGAGATTTTCATGGGAAAAGGAGAAATACATTTATAAGAAACATTCAATTCATTGCAAAAATGAGAAATTACATCAACAAAAGTATATATTGATGTATAAAATGAGACATCCTCATCAGTATACTCAAGACGAACCAAAAACTCAGTACATAGATAGAAGGAAACTAGACCTAGTCTTCATCAAAAAAAAAAATTCTATAACAGGTTCAGAAGCAGAACGAGGTCTAGTAAAGGAAAGATGAGGGACTAGTCTAGGAGAAGGGTGATGGGTTGCCTGCAGGATTTCTAGCTCTACTTTCAAATTTTTTTCAAAAAAATATAATAAAATTAAAAATTAATCTAATTAATTTTTCAAAGAGCTATACATCAGATCTATAAACCCTACAAATTCAGGATCGAAATATGATGTACATGCACATAAAATCTAAAAATTAAATATGTATGCAGTAAAATAATTTTACTACTACAACTTGTGTTCAGAACATAATACCTTGCGCGAGTAGTTGATCTCTACAACTAAATCACCACCAAGAAGGTTCTCTCATTGAGACATAGCCACACAAGCTGTTTGGTCTCCATGGATAGTCCACACGAGATTCTAGTCCCGATTGGCTCCTCTCGAGTGCTAGCTTAGTGCAGGATGCTTTTGACAGCTTATGTTGATCAAACTCCTTTGATCTCCCTCCATAGGATCTTCAAATGTTCTGGATTAGTAGCAGAGGTATAGGAGAGATGGAGGATATGCTCCAAAAAATTTTGTGATTTTTTGACACTCAGAACTCACAAAATCACTCCATGAACCCTAGGCTGAAACCCTAGTGCAGCACTTAGAACCCTGCACTACACACTCTCTAGAATTTCTCTCAGGAAACCCTCATTGTTTTTCATGCACAATAGGTTGGACTACATAGAGAAGAACTTCTCATCTCAAATAGTCTGCACACCCCAATGCAAATGTATTTTATTTTGTGCCAACAAAGTTGAGAGCACGTGGAGGGATAAGATCAGGTTGTTGTTCATTCAAATTCAAACACCATTTGAATTCAAACTAAAAACAACCTGATCCTATCCATTTGTGGCAAGAGAAGGAAGGGCGTGCACCCTCTTATGCATGGAATTCTTCATGAGAATTTTCAATTCTCGTTGAGAAAAGAGTGGGCACAAGTTTAGGGTGATGTGGTGCAGGAAGACTAGTCAAACTAGTCTTAATAAATGTTATCCAATTAGAGCAACCCAAATCAATTTGGCTAGGTCCAATTAGACCAAATTAAACCCAACCCCTAATCAAATCTGGGATTAGGCCCAACCACTAATCAAATCAGGGAAGAAACCTTCTCGGTGATTAGGTCATCTCATGACCTAATCTAGTCACGCCCAACTGAATCTAATTCAATTGGACTTGATCCAAAAATCACTATTCAATCAAATTAAATTAATTAGCAATCAAATCACTAATTAACCTCTCATAAATATAGAGTCTAAATCCAGTGGGTTTCTAGGCAACAGTTCCATCAAAATGAAACTTTTGATCGGGCCATAGTTCCATCAAAATGAAACTCTTGATCGAAGAGTCCCAAACTAGTGGGACTCTTGATCCCAATGTCCCAAACAAGTTGGACTCATGATCATAGAGTTCGAGACCAGTGGGACTCTCAATCACAAAGTCCTAGAGAAGTAGGACTCAAAGTTCCATTGTAGTAGGACTCTTGGTTGAAGAGTCCTAGTGGAACTCTTGACCATAGTGTCCCAATCTAGTGGGACTCCTAATCATAGGCTTCTAGACAAGCAAGACTCGAAGTCCCAGCCTAGTAGGACTCTTGGTCGAAGAGTTTCAGTCTAGTGGAACTCTCGATCATAGTCCCAATCCAGTAGGACTCTTCATCAACCATCAGATCACGTAGGAACCTCTAATGTGTGTGACCCCATAGATTCGAACCTAAGCCAGTAGCATAAGAATCAATTCCTATACTAATCAAAGTAACCATCTAGTAATGATACTCGATGTCCGGATAGTTCCAATAGTCTTAATCACAACATTCAAAACCTATGCGAATATGGTTGCCGTATAATTTATCTCTTTGACCTATGTGTTTAGGATGACTCAGAGTTAAATGTCAATCTTATAAAATACATCCATATCATGTCTCAATGCAACCAGCCTCGTGACTCCTCATTAGGACTATCCTAGTTAAGGCTTTGCTAAATTGACAACATAATTGAACATAGCTCCTGAGATCAAGGAGTAGTCAATCCCATCTTGATACACGCACCGACTCCTCAAGTACTTGACTTATGCCCAAAAAGCTTTCATCACTGAATTAGAAATCAGGTAGTCTAGCACCAAAGCATAGTGAGTTGCTTGAAAGTTACCATGGTGATCTCAAGTCGGAGGGATACTTATATCCATATTCTATCGGAAGCAAATCTTTGATAGTAGAAAAGCTTCGGAGTAGGTCACGTTCAATGCAAGTATGGTCACGTTCAATCCTATATCTCACCTGCATGCCATACCAGTGTCTCCACACTTCTTGGTTAAAAGAACAACCAACCCATATGGCACACAATTGTGGCCTACACTTTGATAAACATTGTTGTCTTAAGTAACAATGTATCATTTGATCATGAACAGGTTTAAGGACTAAATGACAAATCCTTCTTTGTCGATTCTAAATAGTCCTAAGAACATCACCACGACACAAGAGTTCATTAAAAGATAAAAAATTTATGATGAAAAATGCCAAATTAACTTTTATTTATTTATTAATTCATATACAAATATAAAAATAGCTCAACCATCAATAGATTGATGATTGGCTTCGAAACACTATTCCCAACAATCTTCCATTTGGACTAAAGCCAATCGGTGTAGTATCTAATACCTATCTTCGACTTAAAGTTATCAAACTCCTTCAGGATAATGACTTTAGTAAATGCATCGACCAGGTTCTCGTTTCCATCGATCAACTGAAGATCGATGTCACCTCGATCTATGATCTCCCAGATAAGGTGGTAGTAGTGCAGAATAAGCTTTGTCCACTGACGTGCCTTCAGTTCTATCATCTTAGCAATGGCTCTAGAGCTATCGTAGTAAAGCAGAACTAGACCATCAAGGGAGGCTGCCACTTCGAGCTTGGTGATGAACTTTCTTAGCCACATGCTTCTTTGACAGCATTTGATGCAGTGATATACTTTGCCTCATAAATTGAGTCAACCATGGTGTGCTACTTGAAACTTTTCCAGTAGAGAGCTCCACCATTAAGGATAAACACATATCTCGACACATTTTTGCTATCATCATGGTTAGATTGAAAACTAGAGTCAGTAAACCCCATAAGTCTTAAATCGGACTCACCATAAATAAGCCACTGGTCCTTAGTATTTCTTAAATACTTTAGGATGGTTTTAACAACCTTCCAATGGTTCTTTCCTTGATCAGATTAGTATCTACTCACTATTCCTAGTGAGTATGCCACATCTAGTCGCATATATGTCAAGGCATACATGATAGAACTTACTAAAGCTTATGGAATTCTACATACACTCTCTCTATTGAGGTAGTGTCGGACAATCCCTCTTCGATAGAGAAATTAGATAGCCCTTCTTGAAATTCTGCATGCTAAACCCAACTCGAGCAATCTTTTAGATCTTTCTCCATAGATCTTCATCCCTAGAATGTTGGAAGCTTCTCCCAGATCCTTCATGGAGAATTATGACAACAGTTAGATCTTTATTTCTTATAATGCAGGGACATCATTCTTGATTAAGAGAATGCCATCCACATACAATACTAGGAATACAACTGCTGGACCATTAGCCCACTTGTATATGCAAGGCTCTTCTCCGTTCTTAACGAAGCTATATGTTTTGATCATCCTATGATAACATATGTTTCAACTCTGAGA
>QRFJ01000112.1:1913613-2158321 GCA_006176705.1 Cocos nucifera | reverse complement strand
TAATCTCCCCACTTTCCTAAAGCCAATTGGCTACAAGTTTCAACGTCCCATCTTCTCAAGGTGGGCTTCGATCTTCTGCTATCCCAACGGCTTTTAAGTGGTTTTTGCACATTATCTGCGGAGTTGACTCTCTTGACCTCAACGTAACCTTTCTCAAGGTAATCGCGGATGAGATGATATCGCCGCTCAAATGTGCTTGGACTTCTGGTGAGACCTCGGCTCCTTAGCAAGGGCTATGGCGCCATTGTTGTCGCAGTAAAGAGGAATGGCATCTGATGGCATTACTCCAATTTCTGCAGCAAACTTCTTGTACCAGAACGCTTCTTTCAGCCTCTGATGCAGTTATATATTCTGCTTCCATGGTGGAATCTGCTATCACAGTTTGCTTGAAACTCTTCCAGCTGACAGCTCCACCATTGCACACAAAAGACTCCAGAGTTGACTTTCGATCATCATATCAGACATGAAGTCCGAGTCTGTGTATCTTGAACTTGGATTCTCCATTACCAAAAGACCAACATCATATCCTTAGTTCTTCTCAAGTACTTAAGATACATTTCACAGAAGTCCAATGTTCTTCACCCTGGATTTGACTGATATCTGCTTGTGACACACTACAGCATGGGCTATATCAAGTCGTGTACATAGCATGGCATAACATGAGGCCCCTATTTGAAGAAGCATAAGGGATCTTGCTCATCGTTCTATTTCCTCAGGTGTGCTGGGGCACATCTTCTTGGAAAAGATGAATACCATGTCTGAAGGGTATTAATCCCTCTTAGAGTTTTCCATACTAAACCTCTTTAGTATTTCCTCTATGTACATCTTCTGTGAAAGTCCTAGCATCCTATTCGGTCTATCCCTATAGACCTTAATTCCTAGAATAAAGGATGCTTCACCTAGTCTTTCATGAAGAATTCCTTGGACAACCACATCTGACTGATGTCAAACATGGAATATCATTCCCAATAAGGAGGATGTCATACCACGTACAATACGAGGAAGGATAACCAGCGCTCCCACTGACCCTTTTGAAAACACATGGTTTTCTCTTCATTTTTGATGAAACCAAACTTTTTGATCACATCATTTGAAACGAGTGTTTCCAACTCCGAGATGCTTGCTTAAGTTCCATATATGGACCTTGCAGCTTGCAAACCTTGTGATCAGTATCACTGGATGTGAAACCTAGCACGTTTCCAATAGATATCTCCTCAAAGATACCATTAAGGAAATGCCATTTTCACGTCCATTTGCCATATTTCATAATCGAAATAGGCTACAACGCAAGCAATGTGCGCGATGGGATTTAGCATAGCTACCGGGAAAAAGGTATTCCTAGTATCCAATGCCTTACGTTGACTATAACCTTTTGCCACAGTCTAGCCTTGAATTCTCCACATTCCCATCTGCACAATCTTCTCTTGAAATCCATTTACACCCAATAGGTACTATACCTTCTGGTGGATCTACAAGGTCCAGACTTGGTTTGAGTGCATCGAGTCGATCTCTGACTTCATTGCCTCAAGCATTTCTCGGAGTCGAATATCTGAAGTTAGATATATGTGCCCTAGAAGCCAGAATTGGCTGACACTTGTAATACACTTCTAGGGGCAAAATTATAATTTTGACTATAATCAATAAAATGGGTTATTTTCTATCACATATGTGTATTTAGTGTCTGTGATACATCCTTTGAGTTAATGGTAATGATAATTCATATTTTCAAGAGTTGAAAATTTAAGACATGAATAATCATTATTAACTCATAAAATGCTCCCGACCATAGGATCATCACGAGGATGGTGATTGATCCGGAAGGTTGGTGTACAATCGCTTCTCTTTAGTAGATGAGTCTTGAGTCTACGGTGTGGAGACACCGGAGCGAGAGTATAGGTACTCGTTAGAGAATGAGGGCACTGAGCGTGACCACCTCGAGTAGTCATTAGGAAGTCTACCTTCTCGTCAATGACTGACTCGATGCTGCAGTAGTGTGTCTGGTTCTTTGACCTGAGGTGCATCGGCAGTTCACCTTGAGGGTGTTATAGTTTGACTACACCATTACTCGGTCTCCTAGCCATATGGAACCCTGAGGTGTATGTTGGCTATAGCATGTTCATTGTAGGAACTGGATTGCATCAAGATGGAATCTATCTACCTCGGTGGTAGAGGAGCAGCCCTATGATGATCATGAGAATCAAGTCCAGAAGCCCATGGCCATGGCAGAGTGAAATAATAGAAAGAGTTTCTATTTAGATTTTCACATTGGACTTGAATCGAATGATTACATCATATGACAGAGACTAGGGTTTGACGAGTTCACCTTAACCCTAATCTGATCGGGGCTCAAGATAGAAGAACTTAATCACACAGGTAGCTGCACCAAGAGGTTCGCATTCAGCTCTGATGGGTTGCCACCATATACTGCTAGGTGTCACTGGTGGATTTTGGGAGCAATTAGAATGATTTAGATGATCGATCATTCTAGCTGTTCGAATCAGAAGAGTTCTGATCCATCGAAAGGAGTTTCGATGATGTCGATGATAGAGATCATGACATATCCCATTACCATACAGAACTGAACCTAACTGGGTCACACAAACAAGGGTTTGAATCTGGTGATCATCAATTGAACTGATCCTAGTTCAATTGATCTGAAATGAGATTCAATTAGGTTCAAGAAAATCGTGCTAGCACTCGATTGAACCTAACGTTCTTCTTTTACTATCATAAATAAGTTGTCCTGACTGAGCCAAAGGAGTTTGTGCTCAATCAGAGGCCTTCACTATGGTCTGACTGGAGGTTGTCCAAGTCAGAAAAGGTTGTCTTATTTTGTAAGACATTACCTGCCATTTTTGGTCACCTGCCATTTCTTCGTCCTTTGACTTTGGTCAAAAGTTGACCTTTGACTGGTCAAATGTTGACCATTGACACTTTGACTTTTGTCCACATGTCATGCACCTATTGGAGAGCTGGTGGGGGCCTGTCCCCCTGCCAGAACCTGGCAAGGAGGAGGGCGCACGCCACCCTTGGCGTGTGCCCAAGTTGGAGGCGCCCTAGGAGTCCCTGTTGGACAGGGACTCCATCTCCTTTTTGGATTCCAATTAGAGTTCTCCTAAGAACCAACTTTGACTGGTCTTAGGCACCCTCTAAGGAGGAATCCAGGGGACTCTATTCCCACCAATCAGATTTAGATCTGATTTCACAAAGGGTTGTGATTGGTTGGGAAGAAGAGGAGTTGGATCACAGCATAGTCTATAAATAAGACCCTGCGCCCAACTCAGATTTAAGAAAATTGAATAGAATTTCCCATGCCCCAAGGCTGCCTCTCCCCTCTTCCTCCATGCCAAACCTTCTCTCCCTCTCCTCTCCATGTCCAAAAGAGTTTTGGACCTTGGTTGGTGCAATCCAGATCAAAGAAAGGCGACAAAAGCTAGAAGGCTGCGCTGCTGCAAAGGACGACTGCTGATCTTCAAAAGGAGTTTTGAAGATCCTCCAGATCAGATCCAGATCTAATTTTTGGAGGCATGATAGAGAAGAAGAGGATCTCCAGATCCAACCTGAGTGGATACCGGTAGAGGCCAGGCGCTTGCGTGGCTAGATCCAGAACCTTCCGCTACAATCAGGATCATCTATAGGATAATAGGATTACCCAAATCAGGTAAATTAAATTTGATTTAATTTATCTTCTTTTATTTTATTTATTAAAATAATAAGAATCAGATCTGAAACATATCAAGATCTGATTGGGATCAAGAGAAAAATTTTGAAATATATCTCTTGATCTGATCAGATCTGGACGAACCTGGACCGAAAAATCAGGATTACCCTTCACAATCCACATCTAAACCATCACTATTTAATGGCATAAATTATATATTTTAGAAAGCTAGAATAAAAATTTTTATACAAGCTTTAGATTATGACATCTGAGGAGTCATAACTAGAGGACCACACACACCCATAATTAAAATTAATGGTATGTCTATTCCCAAACCAAAAAAAGATTGGGATGATTTTGATAAGAAGATGGCTCAATTAAATGCTAAAATCATTAATGTTCTTTAGTGCTCTCTTGATGTATAAGAATTTAATAGAATATCCACTTGTACATTAGCAAAAAAAATTTAGAAAAGATTGGAAGTGACTCAAGAGGGACCAGCCAAGTAAAAGACTCCAAATTAATTTACTTGTTCATAAATATAAAATATTTAAAATAAAAAAATATGAGTTAATTTCTAAAATATTTTCTAAATTTATTGATATTATTAATGCTCTAAATGGTCTTGGCAAAATCTTTACTAACTATGAACTTGTTTGCAAGATTTTAAGATCTTTGTCAAAGGAATGGAAAGCAAAGGTGATAGTCATAGAAGAAGCAAAAGACCTCACCAAGCTATCCCTAGAAAAATTGATGGGTTCACTCATGACTCATGAGTTAAACTTAGCTTAAAAGAAAGAAGAAGAAGAAAAGCCAAGAAAGATGAAGACCATCTTCTTCAAATCCATTGCACAACATGAAGAAAGTGATTAGTCAAAAGAAGAAGATGATGAAGAAGAGAGTGAAGATGATGATGAGGACATAGAGCTACTCATAAGTAAATTCAAGAAGTTTTTCATAAAGAAAACTATGAAGAAAAAAGAAAAGAAGGAAGAAAAAAAAGGAAATAGTGTCACTTATTATAACTGCAACACAAGGGGACACTACAAGACAGATTACCTCCTGCTCAAAAAATATCCCAAAAGGATCAAAAAAAGAGCTATGCTAGGAATTTGGGATGATACTGATACTTCAAGCTCGGATGAAGAAAAGAAAATAAAAAATCTTTGCCTCATGGCTATTGAGGATGAGGTAAAATCTGAAAACTCCTCCGAGTTCACATTCGATGAGTTATTTGAAGCTTTTAACGATTTAATGGATGAATACAAAAAACTAAGGCTAAAAAATAAAGAGCTTAAAAGATCTAATCTTCTTCTAAATGATGAAATGAATAAACTATTGACTGAAAAAGAATATATCTTAAAAGAAAAGAATACTTTGGCTAAAGAAAAAGAAGAATTGATTAAATCTAAAAAATTCTTTAGTTAAAGAAAACATAGAGCTTAAAAAGGATAATGATACTTTAAGATTCTCCATAAAAGAAAATGAAAATTTTTTAAATGAAAAAGAAAGAGCTCTTAGAAGAAAACAAAAAATTAAGAAGAGAGATTGAATTTTTAAAATCTATTGCTGAAAAGTTTATCATTAGTTTTCAAAATCTTCTAATCTATGGTAAAAGTTAATAGGACTGTTTTCAATAAAATAGAAACTGATTTTAATATTTCTAGAAAGCAGCAAAATGCTAGAAATATTTTGATAAGAGCTTCAACTAAAGATCATACCATTAAATGCTTTAAATGTAATCAAATTGACCATAAAATTTTGGAATGCAACTTTAAAAGAATTGGCCAAGGCTTGAAAAGGATATGGGTTCCAAATGGAATCATGTGCTCTAACCATCCAATGGACCCAAGATGGACTTGGGTACCAAAATTCTAGTAAATAATTTTGTAGGTACATCAAGGATCCAATGGAATGAAAAGAGAAAAATATTATAAATGGATGCCTTGGGAATGAAATTGGATGAGATGATGAGGTTTGGATAAAATCTAAACTTTTCTTCACATCATGCCATCAATATTTATTTGATTAATTCTATTGATTCTAATAATCTATTTACGTAGTTTCATATCATATTAACTTAGCATGAAATACTCTTGATGTTTCGATGAGTTTAGATTGATTTTGATTGATTTTATCATTGTTTAAAGTGATCATACTCAATAAATTGAAAGTTTGATGTATTGATCAAAACTAATATATTCTGTTGATTACTCATTTTAAGCTTATTAGTCTATTCTAAATTCAACATGCTTGTTCAATTATTTGTATCATGCTATGGATTGATCTTCAATTTATCTTAGAAATTTAGCATTGATTATGAGCTTAAGCCTCCCCATATCAACTATTTATGCTAAACTTAATAAATTAAACTAATTTGAAAAAATACTTAATTGGGTGTGAATATTTTAATATTCTAAATCTATAAAAATTGCAACTAATACTTGAAAATTTTTTTGCATTCCTAATAAATTAAGTGCTTGATGTAGTCATCTGCATGCATCTTAAATTACTTCTAAAAATTTAAAACTTCTCTAGTTGAACTAAATCCACATAAAGTCATTCATCCAGTTTCAACTTGATTTGATCTTATTTAAATTGATTATTGGATTACATACCCCCAATTGATTATTTTTTATGATCCTCCCCCTAAATTTAATTTGAATATCTCTCTTGATCATTCGAATTTGATTGACTGTTTGGATCTTAAAAGAAAATTTATTGTAATGAACATTCTTATTTTATTTTAATTGATTGATTTTAAAAATTAAATTTAAAAAATAATCTTTTTGAATCTTTTGAAGTTGATATCTAACAAGATGTTTCAAGAAAGTTATCATTTATCCTTAAAGCTAAACTTTTAAAGAGGACTTCAATTTTAAGTGATTGGTATCAAATATTTTACTATTTATCATGTATTTGATTGATCTATCTTTTGGCAAAAAGAGAACAATGTCTTTATTTCAAATCTAGTTTTGCACTGCTATATCATTTGATATAATATCATTTGAGATAAATTCAAAAATTCATATCTTTTCTGAAACTATAATTGCTTGATTTTCTTAAGAAAAGAAAGAAATGATATTTTGAAGAATAACTTAAAATCTCTTTATGGTGTATCTTGACTGATTTGCTAATATCAACTCAAATTGATTTATTTGAATCAATTTATCTTTATTAATTCAAAACTAAAATCATTGGTATCAAGCTAAATTTATAATTTAATCTTTAAATAGTATTGAACCAAAAATATCATGATTTAGTCTTAATTTCAGTTTAATTGGTATTAAGACAATCTTTCAAAGAAATGACTATGATTTTCAAAAATTGTATCATTAAAATTTATACTTTTAAATTTTATTTAATTCTAAAATAAGCAAAAATAAAAAGAAAATATTAAAAAAATGATCATTTATTTTAAAAAGACCTTTAAAAATAAAAATATTCTTTTAAATTTAGAAAATTTAAATTTACTAATTAAATTCATGTTAAATATGCTTGATTTGAAAGAAAAAGAAGGAGAAAAGTTGAAAGATAAAATAATCGAGTTATAATTATGAAATATATGGAGAGACAATTTTATTGAAATATTAAAAAAAAATAAATTCTTGGTATCTCCAAAATAAGAAGAGAAATGCTTTTTTATCTTGATTTGATTAAAAATTTTCATTAATTTATATTAAGATAAATAAATTTTAATCTTAAATTCTCAATCAATTATTTTATGATCTTCTTAAATTGAACTTTTACATATTTATTCAATTTGATATACATGATTTGATTGCTCTATTTTTTTTGGATAATTAGTTGGAGTTAAATTGAATTTGAAAACATATATTTACTCCTAATAAATAAATTTCTAAACTCAAATCTCAAAATTTATTTAAAAATTTAAATTTGATACTAAATTTTTGATGTGCATTGCAATATTTCTTATGAATTATTTATATTAAAGTAATTTTTGCTCAAAGTAATGAATTTGAAAATATAATCTATCATTTACTTTAATATTATCTATTTTACTTTGCTCGATACATATTCAATACATATCTTTTTCAAACTTAATTGATCAAATTTTTTTAAGAAAAAAAGATTTAATATTAAAGTATATATTATACTTGATTTCATATTCAAATTTTTTAAAAATTATCTATTTCTCTTAAAGCTTAAAAGTACATATTTAAAATCTAATTAAAGATCATATTTAATTAAAAAAGGAAGAAAGCATTTAATATTTAAATTCAAAATAATTTTTAAAATTAAAATTAATATATTGAAACTTATTTTGAGTCAAAGCATAAATTTTCAAAAGAAAGATGATTTATTTCATTTGATTTGATTTTCTAAACTTGATACATCTCTTCACTTTGATACATTCATATTATTGATTTTGATGATTATTTTTTGATCTTTTCCCATAAAGCTTTTTGATGCTGTCAAAAAGGGAGAGAAGTATGTTGAGTATATGCTTGAAGGATTGATGCTTAAGAAACTTAAAATTTTGATATTTTAAAGATTAATTGAGAACATTCATGAAGTGTGCATTCATGTGTTTGATCTAGTACTTCATGTCTTCATGATACATATTAGCAAAATAAATTGAAACATATCATTTATTTTTATTATACATATACTCAAAATTTTGCAATCATCAAAAAGGAAGAGATTATTGACCTCATGATTGACTTTGATGATTGTCAAACTTTGAGTATTTGAGTATTTAACCATGTATTTTGTTGGGGGTGAGCCCGCTCCTACCAAAGTTCGGTCAGATATCTGATTGCTGAATGATCTCGTCCGATAGTGACGACCTGAATTGACCCTCGACCAAATTCGCAAGGCCCTCCTCCCAGACTCCTTCCATCAATTTTTTTTTGAACTTCTCCGCTAGTCGAACTCCTTCCGAACTTCTCCGTCAGTCGGACTTCTCCATCAGTCGAACTCCTTCCGAACTTCTCCACCAATCGGACTTCTCCGTCAGTCCAACTCCTACCGGACTCCTCCTTCAGTCGGACTTCTCCTTCCAGTCACCTACAGGATCCCATCTGGTTGAGTTCCTATAAAACTCTCTTGGTAGAATTCCTTTCAGACTCCTCTTGGCTGTCCGAAAGGATCTTGGCACTTGCTCTTGATATAGCGAATAATAGCTAAGGCATGATCGACCTTGAGAACATCCGAACTCTCCTAGAACAATAGTAATTAGGAACTCTTCATCGCTCGCAGCTATCCTATCCGAGCCTCAGCTATCAAGTCCCAACGAACTGGCACATCATGACAACAGACACTACCCTCCGTAACAAACTCCACTGACTCTGAACGGCCCACTATCAGATGGTTATGACTGTCCCCATCAGTTTGTTATAAGCTCTGCCTATATAAGAGACCCTCTAAATAGGTTTTCTCTTTAAGCTCTCCTTTTCTTCTCAAAACTTTACTAAAAATCTCTTTGAGTACTCTATTTTTATTGATCAAAAGAGCTGACTTGATTGTCAGAGGATCTTATCGGAGCCACCACCCCCGACTTCGATCGAGACTTATTTTGTAGGAATCTGGCGACGACCTCCTCTCCGACTCCAGCATGGGTTTCAGCATCAATCAGATTTTGCACCAACAGGATTGGAGCTAGAGGAAGGGCCTCCTCTTTCTTTTAAGATGCTCTTGTTCTTAAAGGAGTACTCAACAGAGATCTCTCTCCTTCTCCCTCGGAGTTCTTCTTCCCTAGTCGATCTCACAAGGATGCCTCCCAAAAAGGCTTTCACCCGATGGTCGGCCACCTCTGCAGCCAAATCTCATCTAGATCTGCCCGCCCCCATCTCATCCCTAGCATCTTAAGTTCCACCGATGGCAATGGTGGATGCAGAGCAATTTAACTTGCTGATTTAGCAGGTTAGGGGTCTCATTGAAGCAGTGCAGGTCATGCAGCAGCAGTGATCTTTGGTGTTGATTCGGTCAGAGCAGGCTTCTCTAGAATCCTAGGAACTAGTCTGGGGATGATCAACTTGGGCAAGTTAGCCTGTCACCTCTGAGAAAGGAAAGCAGAGGGTAAGGAGCCCCTGCTCTAACCATGACTCTACCCCTGGAGGGACTCTGCCCTCGTTCAGCCAAAAAACATTGGAGATCTACGATCATGAAGATCTTCTGGACCAAAAGCTGTAAGAAATGAACCAGCGGATTGAGGAACTCTACCGTGCTCCTTTCTCTCACGGTCATGATATCTGCACCGATCCTTCTTTCTCTTATCAAATTATGTAGGAACCAATCCTGTCGAACTTCAAGCTTCCTCAATTCGAGAGCTATGATGGGACTACTGATTCGATCGATCACTTAGATGCTTTTTGGACTATGATGCTGCTTCATGGTGCACCAGACGCCATCTTATGTCGAGCTTTTTCATCTACTCTGAAGAAAGTAGCAAGAAATTGGTACTCGGCACTGAAGTTGGGTACGATCTTTTCTTTTGACCAGATAAGCCATCAATTCGTGGCTCACTTCATCAGCTAGCAATGTCTCCGACGAGGCTCGAATTTTCTCATCCATATAAAGCAAAAGAAAGGAGAGTCCATTCCAACCTATGTCAATCGCTTCAATGTTGCTGCCCTTAAGGTCCGAAATCTGGACCAGTCCATCACCATGGCCGTGCTGAAGGGCAGCCTTCAAAAGAATGATCTGTTGTTCTCCCTGGAAAAGAAGTATCCTAGAGATTTTGTCGATCTACTAGCTTGAGCTGAAGGATTTATCCGAGCTGAAGAAGCCTTCAAGTTGAAGGATGAGGAAGCCACAGAAAATGATAGGCAGGCAAATCTAGCAAGCTTGTAGTTGAAGAAAAGCCAAACGAAGTTCGGCCATGCTCTTGGACTCCCTCCGAGCGCAAACAATCCCAAACTCCACCTCGAGCTCATCGTCAAAGAAGCCCTAACAGAAGGGTGCGAAGAGGTTCTCTCCTAGAAGATTCCATAACTATGCCCCCCTTAATGCTTCGAAAATATAAGTACTGATGAAGATTAAGGAGCAACTATCAAGGTCGAAGAGGATGCATACTCACTCTGGTAAGCGCAATCCTAATAAATACTGTCTCTACCATCATGACCACGATCACGATATTGAAGAATGTATTCATCTCCAAGATAAGATCGAAGAGCTCATCAGGCAAGGCTGGCTTGGCTGATTTCTATGACATCAGTTCGAAGGAAGAGAGGATCGACCAAGGGCACTACCACAATCGAAACTGCCAAGGAGGAAGGAACAGTAAGGAGATTGGCTATCTCTCGACATCATTAACACCATCTCTAGAGGACTTCGACAAGAGTAGGCCAATGGATTTGGGGGATCGACAAAAAGGCAGAGAACTGAGGAGACCCTAACTTTCGCTGAAGAAGATGCCCAGGGAGTTCATTTCTCGCATAACGATGTGGTTGTAATTGCTTTAAAAATTGTAGACTATGATGTACGCCGCATCCTTGTTGATGATGAAAGTTTGGTCAATGTCTTATTTTATGATGTCTTCTCCAAAATGTCTATACCTCATAGTCAACTTAGACCAATGAACTCTCCATTGGTAGGCTTCACTGATGATGCAGTACCGATTGAAGGTATAATAACTTTGATTATGACTACAAGACAATATCCAAGATAGTCCGGGGCACGAGTGAATTTTCTTATGGTAAAAGCACCATCCGCTTAAAATGCAATCCTCAGCCGACCTAGTCTAAACGCACTTCAGATAGTAGTGTTGACATATTACTTAAAAATGAAGTTCCTAATAAGCTATGGGATCGAAGAAGTTAGAGAAGATCAAGCCCTAGTGAGGCATTGCTATTCAATTGCCTTATAGAGGGATGAGCGACAAGATCCTTGTCTGATTGATGGGTTCGATGTCCATAACGATCCAACGAAAGAGCGTCAAGAGCCTACGGAAGACCTTATTTTCATCCCACTGAACGATGAAAATGAACCATTAATGTCATATGGTCACTTCAATTTAAAAAGGAGTCAAACCAAAGCTGCTTGAGAAAGGAAAAATACAAAGGCAAAAAAGGCTTATGAATTGTAAATATATGTGCCCTAGAAGCCAGAATTGGCTGACACTTGTAATACACTTCTAGGGGCAAAATTATAATTTTGACTATAATCAATAAAATGGGTTATTTTCTATCACATATGTGTATTTAGTGTCTGTGATACATCCTTTGAGTTAATGGTAATGATAATTCATATTTTCAAGAGTTGAAAATTTAAGACATGAATAATCATTATTAACTCATAAAATGCTCCCGACCATAGGATCATCACGAGGATGGTGATTGATCCGGAAGGTTGGTGTACAATCGCTTCTCTTTAGTAGATGAGTCTTGAGTCTACGGTGTGGAGACACCGGAGCGAGAGTACAGGTACTCGTTAGAGAACGAGGGCACTGAGCGTGACCACCTCGAGTAGTCATTAGGGAGTCTACCTTCTCGTCAATGACTGACTCGATGCTGCAGTAGTGTGTCTGGTTCTTTGACCTGAGATGCATCGGCAGTTCACCTTGAGGGTGTTATAGTTTGACTACACCATTACTCGGTCTCCTAGCCATATGGAACCCTGAGGTGTATGTTGGCTATAGCATGTTCATTGTAGGAACTGGATTGCATCAAGATGGAATCTATCTACCTCGGTGGTAGAGGAGCAGCCCTATGATGATCATGAGAATCAAGTCCAGAAATCCATGGCCATGGCAGAGTGAAATAATAGAAAGAGTTTCTATTTAGATTTTCACATTGGACTCGAATCGAATGATTACATCATATGACAGAGACTAGGGTTTGACGAGTTCACCTTAACCCTAATCTGATCGGGGCTCAAGATAGAAGAACTTAATCACACAGGTAGCTGCACCAAGAGGTTCGCATTCAGCTCTGATGGGTTGCCACCATATACTGCTAGGTGTCACTGGTGGATTTTGGGAGCAATTAGAATGATTTAGATGATCGATCATTCTAGCTGTTCGAATCAGAAGAGTTCTGATCCATCGAAAGGAGTTTCGATGATGTCGATGATAGAGATCATGACATATCCCATTACCATACAGAACTGAACCTAACTGGGTCACACAAACAAGGGTTTGAATCTGGTGATCATCAATTGAACTGATCTAGTTCAATTGATCTGAAATGAGATTCAATTAGGTTCAAGGAAATCGTGCTAGCACTCGATTGAACCTAACGTTCTTCTTTTACTATCATAAATAAGTTGTCCTGACTGAGCCAAAGGAGTTTGTGCTCAATCAGAGGCCTTCATATGGTCTGACTGGAGGTTGTCCAAGTCAGAAAAGGTTGTCTTATTTTGTAAGACATTACCTGCCATTTTTGGTCACCTGCCATTTCTTGTTCTTTGACTTTGGTCAAAAGTCTACCTTTGACTGGTCAAACGTTGACCATTGACACTTTGACTTTTGACCACATGTCATGCACCTATTGGAGAGCTGGTGGGGGCCTGTCCCCCTGCCAGAACCTGGCAAGGAGGAAGGGCGCACGCCAAGGGTGGCGTGTGCCCAAGTTGGAGGCGCCTAGGAGTCCTTGTTGGACAAGGACTCCATCTCCTTTTTGGATTCCAATTAGAGTTCTCCTAAGAACCAACTTTGACTGGTCTTAGGCACCCTCTAAGGAGGAATCCAGGGGACTCTATTCCCACCAATCAGATTTAGATCTGATTTCACAAAGGGTTGTGATTGGTTGGGAAGAAGAGGAGTTGGATCACAAGCTTAGTCTATAAATAAGACCCTGCGCCCAACTCAAATTCCAATGCAATTGAGATTCCCATGCCCCAAGGCTGCCTCTCCCCTCCTTCCTCCATGCCAAAGTCTCTTCTCCCCTTCCTCTCCACGTCCAAAAGAGTTTTGGACCTTGGTTGGTGCGATTCAGATCAAGAGAAAGGCGATCAAAAGCTAGAAGGCTGCGCTGCTGCAAAGGACGACTGCTGATCTTCAAAAGAGTTTTGAAGATCCTCCAGATCAGATCCAGATCTAATTTTTGGAGATGTGATAGAGAAGAAGAGGATCTCCAGATCCAACCCGAGTGGATACCGGTAGAGGCCAGGCACTTGCGTGGCTAGATCCAGAACCTTCCGCTGCAATCAGGATCATCAACAGGGTAATAGGATTACCCAAATCAAGGTAAATTAAATTTGATTTAATTTATCTTATTTTATTTTATTTATTAAAATAATAAGAATTCAGATCTAAAATATATCAAGATCTGATTAGATCAAGAGAAAAATTTTTGAAATATATCTCTTGATCTGATCAGATCTGAACGAACCTGGATCCGGGAAATCAGGATTTTCCCTTCAACTGGTATCAGAGCCAAGGTTCTAAAAGTGTTTAGATCTAATTTTAAATTTATTTTAATTAAAAATAAAGTGATTTTAGATGTCACATGAGATGTGATCAGATCTAAAATCAGAAAAAATTAAAATTAAATGATTTGGATCTAAGATTAGAAAATATGCATGACTAGTTCTAAAATAGAATAGTTCTATAGAATAGTCTTGCATGTTTTGATTTAATTCTGATTAAATCATATTTTAGATCTATTTATTTACTATTTTTTGATATTATAAGTATTATAATAACATCTAAAAAATAGCAAATAAAAATTATTTAATTTTAAATATCATATGAGATATGATTGATGCATGTCTAGACTAGTTGTAGAATAGTTCTACATAATTGTCTAGATTAGAATTTATTTTGATTAGATCAATTTAAATCTAATTTTTTAGATTATTATGAGATAATTTAGATCTGAAAATATGCATGATTCGATACATGAGATGTATGCAAAATATGCCATGATTAGATCTAATTTGTATATGAGATATATGATATAGATCTAAAACTGTTTTGTAGTATTACATGTTCCTGATTAAGGCGTTCCTCTTGGCCGTCCGGTCATAAGAATGAAGAAGGGTTTAAAGGCCCTCTCTTCCCATTCGATGGGGTGTTCTTATGATGTGTAGGGGTGCTGCGTGTTCGTCCTTAATCAGAAACCCAAAACTTACTTTCTGCAAAACCCTAGATCCTGAAACCCTAGGATTTATTGTGCATATTTTGTTTATGAACCCTACTTAATTAAGAATTAAGATTATGGAATATTAATTAGGTCTAAAATTGAGAATTTTCAGATCTAAGACATATTCATAATACTGGGTTCGGGCTTGGGTAGCTCAATTAGGTCTAAGCGGTTGATCAAACCGAATCAAGAGTTGGTTAGATGGGATCAACAATGCTTAAATTGACCAGCCTAATAGGATTAAGTCTGGGTCAAGATCGAGTCACGATCAAGCAAGACCTAATTAGGCTCAGAGGTTAGAGTCTGGATTGTAGGCTAACCCAATTGGTTCTGGACTCAACAATTTGGTGTCTAAGGTAAGTTTGGCACATACGACCGACTGGTTTTTAATTGGAAGCTACTCGACCTGAATGCATTCTTGTACGAGTTAATGGCATATTCCTTCCACCGGTCTCACTTACCTGGCCATATCTGTTGACACAGTTCTGATCTGAGGTGGTCAATAATCCGAGCTAACCCATGCCACTAGGTTAGTCATAATTGTTATGACTATGACAAGTCTAGTTTAATGAGACCTGAATCAATTCTCCCTAAGAAAAGATTAAGTCTGAGGTCTTCCACCATTGTAGATGTGCGGGCCCTTCCCGGGGTTGATTGTTCTCGGCTGGATACAGTGGCTCAGTTGCACCGGAAGATGCAACCATGTCTATTAGGCATTGGATGCTATGGGCTGGAGGATGAGTTGGGCTCAATATTTCGGATACGGTGAGAGACTCAATTAGGAATCCAGTCTATGCAAATGGTGGGTCTGACTTAACTAAGGAGTGGATCAATATTTCGGATACGGTGAGATTCATGAATTAGAGACCAAGTTTGGGTGCACCATGATTAGAGAATCATTGAACAAGAGTTGTTCACTCATTGGCTAACCCATCACCAATAACTGTTAGGTGAGGTGATGAGTCAGTTGGTGAGACCGCACCACCCACTAGAAATCATTAATCATGGAGATTTTTCGCATCTCTACAGAGGGAGTGTAGGGATCCGAGAAAATAGTGGGAGCTAATTTGTTTAAAAATAAAATTCCCTAAATAAATTGGTCAAGTCATAATTACAGTATCTAACTAGAATCTTTGACTCTCTACAGGAAAATGTCTGCGTCCAACCCATTGGCACGTATCCTGGACACACATAGACTGACTGGACCCAATTATAAAGATTGGCTCAGGAACTACAAAATTATTTTGGGTTTCGAGAAGTTAACCCATGTATTGGACCAGGACCCTCCCACCTTACCAGCCCGTCCATCCACTGAACAGAGAGCGTCTCTGGAAAAAATGGATAGACGAAGATAATAAGGCCAGATATTACATGTTGGGCTCGATGTCTGATGAGCTCCAGCGCCAACATGAAGATATCGGGACTGCTCGCCAAATGTTGGCTCACCTGCAGGAGATGTTTGGTGAACAGAGTCGCGCAGCCAAATATCAAGTCACGAAATGACTTTTTAAGGCTAAGATGCGTGATGGGCAGTCAGTCCAAGATCACTGTCTGATGATGATCAAGGACATGGAAGAGCTTGAGAAGCTCGGTGTGAAGTTAGACTTGGATCTGCAGAACGATATTATTCTGCAATCCTTGACTGATGCATATGGGCAATTCATCATGAATTACCACATGCATAAACTTCAAAATTCCTTGGCCGAATTAATGAATATGCTGGTCACCGCTGAGCTTTCTATGAAAGGTTCTAAAGGCTCAGTTCTTGCTATGGAACGGACTTCTTCCAAAAGAAAGTCTTATGGAAAGAAAAAGAAGTCTGTGAAAAAGCAAAAGGTGGAAGGATCAAAGAAGAAGAAGGCAGAGCCGAAGAAGAAGGCCGATGTCAAAGGAAAGTATTTCCATTGCAACAGCGACGGCCATTGGAAGCGGAACTGCCCTACTTACCTGGCCACCCTGAAGAACAAGAAGGAAGGTCCTTCTGGAGGTATGCTCGTTATTGAGTCTAACCTTACGGTTTCTTCTGCATCCAGTTGGGTGCTTGACTCTGGTTCTAGTGCTCATCTGTGCACTTCCATGCAGGGTCTTGAGGATAGCAGGAGGCTGAGGGATGGAGACATGATCCTACGCATCGGTAATGGAGCAAGAGTTGCTGCAGTAGCCGTGGGAACATACCCTCTTCGATTACCATCTGGTTTAGACTTAGTTTTGAAAGACTGTTATTATGTGCCTGCAGCTAGCAGGAATTTGATTTCTGTTTCATGCTTAGCACAAGAAGGCTATGTGATTACCTTCTTTAAGGACCATTGTAACATTCTTTATGAAAGAAATAAAATTGCAAATGGTTTCCTTATTAATGGTCTTTATCAGCTACATATTGATGTACCTGTTCTAACTATCGAGCAAAACGTGAATGCCAAACGACCTAGGGATAGTCCAAACGATAGATATCTATGGCACCTGAGATTAGGTCATATAGCAGAAGATAGGATCAACAAATTGGAGAAAAATGGGCTATTGAGTCCATTGACTTTCGAGTCATATCCAACTTGTGAATCTTGTCTTCAAGGCAAAATGACTAAACTCCCTTTTGTTGGACATGGGGAGAGGGCCACAGATCTCCTTGCCCTAGTACATACTGATGTGTGCGGCCCATTTGATGTGCCGGCTAGAGGCAATTTTGTCTACTTCATTACCTTTACCGATGATCTGTCTAGGTATGGGTATGTGTATCTTATGAGACACAAGTCTGAAGCTTTTGAAAAGTTCAAAGAATTCAGACATGAAGTAGAAAAACAAACTGGAAAAACCCATTAAGGTTCTTCGATCAGATCGAGGAGGTGAATACCTTAGCCGGAATTCCTAGACTATCTCAAGGAAAATGGCATAGTCTCTCAATGGACTCCACCAGGAACACCTCAACTCAACGGGGTTTCAGAATGGAGAAATCGGACTCTATTGGATATGGTTCGATCCATGATGAGCTTCACAGACCTCCCTGATTTTCTTTGGGGACATTCATTGTTAACTTCAATTTATCTACTGAATAGGGTTCCCTCTAAAACCGTTCCTACCACACCGTATGAGATATGGCACGGTAAGAAACCAAGTCTGAGTCATCTCAGAATTTGGGGTTGTCCGGCTCATGTCAAAAGACAACAAGCGGACAAGTTAGAGTTTAGGTCCTTTAGAGCTCGATTCATAGGATATCCTAAAGAGTCATTAGGATACTATTTCTACATTCCAGAAGACCACAATGTGATTGTGAGTCGACATGCCATCTTTCTTGAAAAATAGTTTATTCAAGATAGCGGCATTGGAAAGCAGATTAAGCTTGATGAGAAAGTCTCACAAGTAGAAACGAGCTAAGGACCAATTGGAACCAAATCAGGTTGAGCCAATAAGAACACTACCTCCTCCACCTCGTAGATCGGAAAGAGTTTTCCCGTCCCCCTGAAAGATACTTAGGTATTATTTCAGAGGAAGTAGAGGAAATGTTCCTCGTAGGTAATGGTGCTCATGGTGATGATCCCAAAACCTACAACGAGGCGATATCAGATATCGACTCCGAGAAATGGCTAGAGGCAATGCAGTCAGAAATTGACTCGATGCACTCAAACCAAGTCTGGACCTTGGTAGATCCACCAGAAGGTATAGTACCTATTGGGTGTAAATGGATCTTCAAGAGAAAGATTGGTGCAGATGGGAATGTGGAGACATTCAAGGCTAGACTAGTGGCAAAAGGTTATAGTCAACGCGAAGGCATTGACTATCAGGATACCTTTTCCCCAGTGGCTATGCTAAAATCCATCCGCACATTGCTTGCCGTTGCAGCCTATTTCGATTATGAAATATGGCAAATGGACGTGAAAACGGCATTCTTAAATGGATATCTTGAGGAAGATATCTATATGGAACAGCCGCTAGGTTTCACATCCAGTGATACTGATCACAAGGTTTGCAAGCTGCAAAGGTCCATATATGGACTTAAGCAAGCATCTCGGAGCTGGAACACTCGTTTCAATGATGTGATCAAAAAGTTTGGTTTCATCAAAAATGAAGAGGAACCATGTGTTTTCAAAAAGGGTCAGTGGGAGCGCTGTTGTCTTCCTCGTATTGTACGTGGATGACATCCTCCTTATTGGGAATGATATTCCCATGTTGACATCAGTCAAAATATGGTTGTCCAAGGAATTCTCCATGAAAGACCTAGGTGAAGCATCCTTTATTCTAGGAATTAAGGTCTATAGGGATAGACCGAATAGGATGCTAGGACTTTCACAGAAGATGTACATAGAGGAAGTACTAAAGAGGTTTAGTATGGAAAACTCTAAGAGGGGATTAATACCCTTCAGACATGGTATTCATCTTTCCAAGAAGATGTGCCCCTAGCACACCTGAGGAAATAGAACGCATGAGCAAGATCCCTTATGCTTCTGCAATAGGGAGCCTCATGTATGCCATGCTATGTACACGACCTGATATAGCCCATGCTGTGAGTGTCACAAGCAGATATCAGTCAAATCCAGGTGAAGAACACTGGACTTCTGTGAAATGTATCCTTAAGTACTTGAGAAGAACTAAGGATATGATGTTGGTCTTTGGTAATGGAGAACTCCAAGTCCAGGGATACACAGACTCGGATTTCATGTCCGATATAGATGATCGAAAGTCGACATCTGGGAGTCTGTTTGTGTGCAATGGTGGTGCTGTCAGCTGGAAGAGTTCCAAGCAAACTGTGATAGCAGATTCCACCATGGAAGCAGAATATATCGCTGCATCAGAGGCTGCGAAGGAAGCATTCTGGTACAAGAAGTTTGCTGCAGAAATTGGAGTAATGCCATCAGATGCCATTCCTCTATACTGCGACAACAATGGCGCCATAGCCCTTGCTAAGGAGCCGAGGTCTCACCAGAAATCCAAGCACATTGAGCGGCGATACCACCTCATCCGCGATTACCTCGAGAAAGGTTACGTCGAGGTCAAGAGAGTCAACTCCGCAGATAATGTGGCAGACCCACTTACAAAGCCGTTGGGCCAGCAGAAGATCGAAGCCCACCTTGAGAAGATGGGACTTAGACTTGTAGCCAATTGGCTTTAGGACAAGTGGGAGATTGTTAGATATATGTGCCCTAGAAGCCAGAATTGGCTGACACTTGTAATACACTTCTAGGGGCAAAATTATAATTTTGACTATAATCAATAAAATGGGTTATTTTCTATCACATATGTGTATTTAGTGTCTGTGATACATCCTTTGAGTTAATGGTAATGATAATTCATATTTTCAAGAGTTGAAAATTTAAGACATGAATAATCATTATTAACTCATAAAATGCTCCCGACCATAGGATCATCACGAGGATGGTGATTGATCCGGAAGGTTGGTGTACAATCGCTTCTCTTTAGTAGATGAGTCTTGAGTCTACGGTGTGGAGACACCGGAGCGAGAGTACAGGTACTCGTTAGAGAACGAGGGCACTGAGCGTGACCACCTCGAGTAGTCATTAGGAAGTCTACCTTCTCGTCAATGACTGACTCGATGCTGCAGTAGTGTGTCTGGTTCTTTGACCTGAGATGCATCGGCAGTTCACCTTGAGGGTGTTATAGTTTGACTACACCATTACTCGGTCTCCTAGCCATATGGAACCCTGAGGTGTATGTTGGCTATAGCATGTTCATTGTAGGAACTGGATTGCATCAAGATGGAATCTATCTACCTCGGTGGTAGAGGAGCAGCCCTATGATGATCATGAGAATCAAGTCCAGAAGCCCATGGCCATGGCAGAGTGAAATAATAGAAAGAGTTTCTATTTAGATTTTCACATTGGACTCGAATCGAATGATTACATCATATGACAGAGACTAGGGTTTGACGAGTTCACCTTAACCCTAATCTGATCGGGGCTCAAGATAGAAGAACTTAATCACACAGGTAGCTGCACCAAGAGGTTCGCATTCAGCTCTGATGGGTTGCCACCATATACTGCTAGGTGTCACTGGTGGATTTTGGGAGCAATTAGAATGATTTAGATGATCGATCATTCTAGCTGTTCGAATCAGAAGAGTTCTGATCCATCGAAAGGAGTTTCGATGATGTCGATGATAGAGATCATGACATATCCCATTACCATACAGAACTGAACCTAACTGGGTCACACAAACAAGGGTTTGAATCTGGTGATCATCAATTGAACTGATCTAGTTCAATTGATCTGAATGAGATTCAATTAGGTTCAAGGAAATCGTGCTAGCACTCGATTGAACCTAACGTTCTTCTTTTACTATCATAAATAAGTTGTCCTGACTGAGCCAAAGGAGTTTGTGCTCAATCAGAGGCCTTCATATGGTCTGACTGGAGGTTGTCCAAGTCAGAAAAGGTTGTCTTATTTTGTAAGACATTACCTGCCATTTTTGGTCACCTGCCATTTCTTGTTCTTTGACTTTGGTCAAAAGTCTACCTTTGACTGGTCAAATGTTGACCATTGACACTTTGACTTTTGACCACATGTCATGCACCTATTGGAGAGCTGGTGGGGGCCTGTCCCCCTGCCAGAACCTGGCAAGGAGAAGGGCGCACGCCAAGGGTGGCGTGAGCCCAAGTTAGGAGGCGCCTAGGAGTCCTTGTTGGACAAGGACTCCATCTCCCTTTTGGATTCCAATTAGAGTTCTACTAAGAATCCAAGTTTGACTGGTCTTAGGCGCCCTCTAAGGAGGAATCCAGGGGTCTCTATTCCAACCAATCAGATTTAGATCTGATTTCACAAAGGGTTGTGATTGGTTGGGAAGGAAGAGGAGTTGGATCACAAGAGTCTATAAATAAGACCCTGCGCCCAACCCTAATTCCAATGCAATTAGATTCCCACGCCCCAAGGCTGCCTCTCCCCTCCTTCTCCATGCCATAGTCTCTTCTCCCCTTGCTCTCCACGTCCAAAAGTGTTTTGGATTTAGGTTGGTGCGATTCAGATCAAGGAAAGGCGATCAAAAGCAAGAAGGCTGCGCTGCTGCAAAAGGACGACTGCAGATCTTCAAAAGAGTTTTGAAGATCCTCCAGATCAGATCCAGATCTGATTTTTGGAGGTGTGATAGAGAAGAAGAGGATCTCCAGATCCAACCCGAGTGGATACCGGTAGAGGCCAGGCGCTTGCGTGGCTAGATCCAGAACCTTCCGCTGCAATCAGGATCATCTACAGGGTAATAGGATTACCCAAATCAGGTAAATTAAATTTGATTTAATTTATCTTATTTTATTTTATTTATTAAAATAATAAGAATCAGATCTGAAACATATCAAGATCTGATTGAGATCAAGAGAAAATTTTTGAAATATATCTCTTGATCTAATCAGATCTGGACGAACCTATTTGATCCGATCACCTGTGATACATCCGATTTTCACATGAATAATCATTATTAACTCATAAAATGCTCCCGACCATAGGATCATCACGAGGATGGTGATTGATCCGGAAGGTTGGTGTACAATCGCTTCTCTTTAGTAGATGAGTCTTGAGTCTACGGTGTGGAGACACCGGAGCGAGAGTACAGGTACTCGTTAGAGAACGAGGGCACTGAGCGTGACCACCTCGAGTAGTCATTAGGGAGTCTACCTTCTCGTCAATGACTGACTCGATGCTGCAGTAGTGTGTCTGGTTCTTTGACCTGAGATGCATCGGCAGTTCACCTTGAGGGTGTTATAGTTTGACTACACCATTACTCGGTCTCCTAGCCATATGGAACCCTGAGGTGTATGTTGGCTATAGCATGTTCATTGTAGGAACTGGATTGCATCAAGATGGAATCTATCTACCTCGGTGGTAGAGGAGCAGCCCTATGATGATCATGAGAATCAAGTCCTGAAGCCCATGGCCATGGCAGAGTGAAATAATAGAAAGAGTTTCTATTTAGATTTTCACATTGGACTCGAATCGAATGATTACATCATATGACAGAGACTAGGGTTTGACGAGTTCACCTTAACCCTAATCTGATCGGGGCTCAAGATAGAAGAACTTGAATCACACAGGTAGCTGCACCAAGAGGTTCGCATTCAGCTCTGATGGGTTGCCACCATATACTGCTAGGTGTCACTGGTGGATTTTGGGAGCAATTAGAATGATTTAGATGATCGATCATTCTAGCTGTTCGAATCAGAAGAGTTCTGATCCATCGAAAGGAGTTTCGATGATGTCGATGATAGAGATCATGACATATCCCATTACCATACAGAACTGAACCTAACTGGGTCACACAAACAAGGGTTTGAATCTGGTGATCATCAATTGAACTGATCTAGTTCAATTGATCTGAAATGAGATTCAATTAGGTTCAAGGAAAATCGTGCTAGCACTCGATTGAACCTAACGTTCTTCTTTTGCTATCATAAATAAGTTGTCCTGTCTGAGCCAAAGGAGTTTGTGCTCAATCAGAGGCCTTCATATGGTCTGACTGGAGGTTGTCCAAGTCAGAAATAGGTTGTCTTATTTGTAAGACATTACCTGCCATTTTTGGTCACCTGCCATTTCTTGTTCTTTGACTTTGGTCAAAAGTCTACCTTTGACTGGTCAAACGTTGACCATTGACCCTTTGACTTTTGACCACATGTCATGCACCTATTGGAGAGCTGGTGGGGGCTTGTCCCCCTGCCAGAACCTGGCAAGGAGAAGGGCGCACGCCAAGGGTGGCGTGAGCCCAAGTAGGAGGCGCCTAGGAGTCCTTGTTGGACAAGGACTCCATCTCCCTTTAGGATTCCAATGAGAGTTCTTCTAAGAATCCAGTTTGACTGGTCCAAGGCACTCTCCAAGGTAGGAATCCAGGGGACTCTAATCCCACCAATCAGATTTAGATCTGATTTCACAAAGGGTTGTGATTGGTTGGGAGGAAGATGACTTGGATCACGCTTAGTCTATATAAGAGACCCAGCGCCCAAGTGAAAAATAATCAAGAAATAATCAAGAAGCAATCTTCCCACGCCCCAAGGCTGCCTCTCTCCCCTTTCTCCACGCCATACTCTCTTCTCCCCTTGCTCTCCACGTCCAAAAGTGTTTTGGATTTGGATTGGTGCGATTTAGATCAAGAAAAGGAGATCAAAAGCAAGAAGGCTGCGCTGCTGCGAAGAACGACTGCAGATCTTCAAAAGGAGTTTTGAAGATCCTCCAGATCAGATCCAGATCTGATTTTTGGAGGCGTGATAGAGAAGAAGAGGATCTCCAGATCCAGCCCGAGTGGATACCGGTAGAGGCCAGGCGCTTGCGTGGCTTGATCCAGAACCTTCCGCTGCAAACAGGATCATCAACAGGGTAATAGGATTACCCTATTCAGGTAAATTGAATGTGATTTAATTTATCCTTTTCATTTAATTTTTATTAAATAAATAAGAATCAGATCTGAAGCATCCCTGATCTGATACAGATCTAAGAGAAAAATTTTTGAAATATATCTCTTGATCTGATCAGATCTGAACGAACCTGGTCAGGGAAATCAGGATTTCCCTTTACCTGGACCGAGAAATCAGGATTTTCCTTCATCTCCAACATCGTACTTATCAAAAAGACAAACGGTAAGTAGAGAATGTGCATAGACTTCAAAAAGTTGAATAAAACCTACCTAAAAGATAGCTATCCCTTGCCCAGAATAGATCAGTTGGTGGATGCAAGCTCGGGCCACGAGCTTCTCACTTTCATGGTGCCTTCTCCGACTATAATCAAATCCAGATGGCACCAGATGAGAAGAAAACTGCTTTTATCACTAACCGTGATCTTTACTGTTATAGGATTATGCCTTTTGGACTCAAAAATGTAGGAGCAACATATCAGAGAATCTCGAGAGCTCTCGATCTTAGGCAATAGAAATCCAATTTCTATGCTTTGAGAGCAAGAGATCTCGTAGAATTGTTTAGGGATCTTGTGGCCCCTATGAAACATCTCGACTCAGAATTGAGAGGTCTCAAAATCTGATGAGAGGACTTGTGAGAAATTGAGAGGTCTTGTTTTGCACGGATAGCCCTCAACGGATAGTTTTACAACGACTATTTTTTAACCCCAATGGCTATTTCAGAGCTTCCAATGGCTAAAACTCTCACTCCAATCATCTCTAAAGATATTTAAAGATGGAGAATCAATTAGAAACCAAAAAAAAGGATTTAAAGAAAGAATCTTTCATTTTTGGGGAGGAATATTGAATATCCAAAGAAAAGAGAAAAAAGAGGAAAGTTTTGCATAGATTTCAGTGAGCATTTAAAGCAAGTTTCTCCAACATCTTCCACATCCTCTCAAGCACAATTTGAAAAAAAGTCAAGCTTCAATCGAGCACATCATCGGCTTCCTCTTTAGAATTTTATAGAGCTTAAACGCTATTTTTTATATTGTGCTGAAACTTTACTTATATTTTTTATTTTTTTAAAAGTTTTTTTGGAGAAAGAAAACTTGGAGATTAGGCCCATCCAAGCCCAAAATTAGATATTGTAGGTTTTGGTTGGTGAGCCCAAAAAATCAACTAGGTTGTTAGTGAATTCGAAAAACTAATAGTGTTAGATTTTGGTTGGTGCTCTTATGAAAATCAACTAGGTTTGTTTGTGAGCCTAAAAATCAAACACACTGTAATCATGGGTGGATTATAATAAAAATTTTAAGAAAAGCTTGGAGAGTAAACGTAGGTGCGGATTGCACCGAACCACTATACATCATGATATTTTTGTGTTTGTGCTTTTCTCTTCTATCCCTTTGTATGCTTATAATTCTTGCTTTACTTTAATAGTTTGGTTTTGTCATCTTAATTCTACTATTTATATTGCATACATTTCATCACACCACTTTGGTTAAAATCAAAGCACATACTTATTTAGAAAGTAAATTTGGTTAAAATTTTATAAGAGCCCAATTCATCCTTCCTCTTGGGTTACTACCTCTGGACAATAGATAGAGGTCAGCAAAAATCTAAGCTAAAAAAACTGAGGATAAAATTGAAGATCTTTGAATAATTTCAATAAAAAGCTAGAAGATTCTAAGTCTAAATGATAAAAAAGAACTTGTCTTTGGTAAGTTCGATTTACTATACTCCCTTCGTCTGAACCAAGGCCCCAACTCGAAAGTAGGAGGGCTATTGTTAGAGAACTTTTATGCCTACCAAAGATATGAGAATAAAGGCTGATTGAAGGTCTTCAGAGAGATGAGGATGAGGTCCTGAGTCAGGCCGAACTTGAGTTCATCAAGAGATGAAAGCCATGGTCTTCTGAAGGCTAAATTGTAGGACATTGAAGGTTGAGGCCGAGGTTCTAAGTCAGTCCAAACTTAAGTTCATCAAGAGATAGAAGCCATTCATAATGAAGGCTAATTAAAGATCTTTAAAAGGTTGAGATCGAGGTTCTATCTTAAGCCGAACTTGAGTTCATCAAGAGATGAAAGCCAAGATCTTCTGAAGGCTGAATTAAAGATCATTGAAGGCTGAGGTCGAGGTCCTGAGTCAGGCCAAACTTGAGTTTATCAAGAGATAGAAGACATTCATAATGAAGGCTAATTGAAGGTCTTCAAAAGACTGAGGCCGAGATCCTATCTCAAGCCGAACTTGAGTTCATCAAGAGATGAAAGCTAAGATCTTCTAAAGGCTGAATTGAAGATCATTGAAGGCTGAGGCTGAGGTCCTGAGTTAGGTCAAACTTGAGTTCATCAAGAGATAGAAGTCAATAATAATGAAGGTTAATTGAAGATCTTCAAAAGGCTAAGATCGAGATCCTATCTCAAGCCAAACTTGAGTTTATCAAGAGATGAAAGCCAAGATCTTCTGAAGGTTGAATTGAAGGTCATTGAAGGCTGAGGCCAAGATCCTATCTCAAGCCAAACTTAAGTTCATCAAGAGATGAAAGCCAAGATCTTCTGAAGGCTGATTGAAGGTTATTGAAGGTTGAGGCTGAGGTTCTATCTCAAGCCGAACTTGAGTTCATCAAGAGATGAAAGCCAAGATCTTCTGAAGGCTGATTAAAGGCCAAGGTCCTATCTCAAGCCAAACTTGAGTTCATCAAGAGATAAAAGCCAAGATCTTCTGAAGGCAGATTGAAGGTCATTGAAGGCTAAGGCTGAGATCATATCTCAAGCCAAACTTGAGTTCATCAAGAGATAAAAGTCAAAGATCTTCTGAAGGCGGATTGAAGGCCGAGGTCCTATCTCAAACTGAACTTGAGTTCATCAAGAGATGAAAGCCAGTCACAATGAAGGCTGAATGAAGGTCTTCAAAAGATTGAGGATGAGGTCCTGGGTCAGGCCGAACTTAAGTTCATCAAGAGGCTGAGGTTCCCACTCTTAGCTCCAGGTTGTCAACTCACTCTCCCCACATGCCATAAGGTGACAATACTTGACATGATTCCTAAGAATATTCTAAGTGGGCAAACAAAATATCTCTAACAATTTACTGCTCTCTCACAACTAATAACCTACGATCATTTCTAGCAAACTCCTGACCCTTCTATTAAAGAAAAAAAAGAGGGATCCCAAGGTACGCAATTCTTTTCTCCCAAATGCTCATCTTTTTTTCTCTATTGAATGAAAAACTGACTTGAATGTCGGAGGATCCCCGTCAAAGCCAACTCCGATCGAGGACTTCTCTTATAGGTATGGCTGCCTCTGTCCCATCGACTCATCGTCGTCACACAACTCTAGCAATCTGGCCTGTAGATGAATTTCTACATCAATAGAAGGTATATCCTTCTTTCATCCATAGAATACAACTATGTTCCAATTTTTTGCTATTGAAAAACCAGCAGGTGTTCTAAGCATGTCTTAAAATGTTTTTAAAGTAGAAATAAAAGATTAAATACTTTAATCTATTTTATATACTTAGGATCAGATCTAAAATACCTACTTAAGGATCTATAACATGAAGAATAGCATGCATAAAAATCTGAAAAATAAAAACCTAACATCGATCATATCGATGTAGAAATCTAGATCTAACTTTTAAATCTAACAACTAAGGTTCAGAACCTTATACCTGATCATGGGTTGCTGATCTCCATTGATGTAACTTCTAGATGTGAAGATTCGAAGATTGCTTGTAGCCGCATAGGGTGTCCGGCCTCTACAAATTATCCACTTGAAATCCTGAGCTGATCCAATCTCTCGAGACTACTAGATCATGTGAAGATCGTATGATGGGCTGATCTGAACTCCTCATTTTTTGAACCTTTTGAACTTTCTAAAGTCAAGGATGAGTCACTGGTGTTGTGCAAGATCCCATGACATTGTTGAGGCTAAAGGAAGAGTGGGGCGTGCCTTCTTTCTCTGTGCTTGGAGGCGCGGCCCCTAGGGTACCTTGGCATGTGAAAGACCAAAAAGAGGGAGATATGTGGAAGAAAATGATTGTAATAATCTTCACTATTAAAGTTTACAATATACATGTATATTTATACATATACATAGACCAAAATCCAATCTATAAAAAATTTTCTAGGCTAACCCAATCTGAATGCACTTACCCAAACCCATGTATATCCATGACCTAATTATGCACTCAATCCTATGGATCTAAACCCAACCCATACATGAGTTAGCCTTCTTAAGACCTTATAAATCAAGCCTTAAAACCTCTTGGATTAAATTCAATCTAAGACCAAACAAAAAATCCTGTTCAGTTCTGTTCACCATCGTCAAGCAGCTCTATCAGAAGTCAAGCTAGCTCAACTACGGCTCGTTCGAATACTATCTTCTGTCTACCTGAGAGAGCCTACTTGAATTCATCCCGAGATGGCTCGATCTCAGCCCAAGCCAGCTTGATTGCGTATTCGAGCCAGCTTACCTATATGCCAGCCCCTTGTCTTGGCTAATATTTTTTGTGGCTCTAGTCCCTTGCTCCATCTTATGTCTCCGATCTTCAGAGCACCTACCAAGCCCCTCAAGATTCTCATAATTGAACCTCAAGTCCATAGAGGGCACACCATCTCTATCCTAGGATAGCTTCTATCCTAGCCCTAGGACACACCCATTCTAGTATCCCGAGCCAATACACTAACTCCTTCTACGGCCTCCTAAGACTTGGTAGCATCATAAATCCTAACAATCTCCATCTTGGTGCTCCAAGCTTTGGTAAATCCCTGGTAATGCCCTCCTGCATGATCCTACTGTCACTGTGCATCTTGACATCTCCTTGTACAAACATCACCTTTATTAATTATCTTCAACTATTATGCACCTTTTGAGGCCTTTGGGATGACTGCCTTTACCACTGAAGATCTTAGCTTGCTTCCTTTCACCATCTTAGAATTATAGGATTTCTTTTACTTAGTAACTGCATCACTTTTCCTAGAGAACTTGTAGCATTCCTTATCGAAACTTGCTATATCACCTGACATGATCTCCTGAGAACTATGCCTGTCCTTCTATACTTGCTGATCCATCTGAAACTGTGCATCTCTTGCACTGGTGCTGGGATATAGATCCTTCCGCACCTCTCCACTCTGAACTCGTGTCACATCTTCACTGATGAAACCACCTCTGCTCTGTTCTCCATCTAAAACCAAAGTTGATATGATGCTGCAGAAGAATCTAACTCTATAACCAAGTCAGCCAAGGCCAACCACTCAATGCTGCAGTGCTGAGCCTGTCGCTACATCTCAAACATCATCGCTGCCTCTTCGAACCCTCCGCACTCTGTAGATCACTTCAAAACTATCTCTGATACCTTCGCATCCCATGGGCATCTCCAAAATCGAAGAGCTCATCCAACTCTCTAAACCAATGATTGAACCCTAGAAAATTTTATCCTAGCCCTTCTCCTCTTCTGCCTCTATACCAACCATTGCTTTAGTTGCATCAGGAGGAACTATAGCTCAAACCCTATCTTGAGCTTAGACCCATCTATCTCATCCTAAGGTTCTTGAGATCCCCTTGGCTCTCCCTGAGACCTACTTTTAGTTTTCTTGAGATGCCTATTGATATTCTCTACTGAGATACCTTTCTTGGCTACTACATCATCGAGTTTCTCTCAATCCCGTGCCTCTAAATGGAAATCCTTATTTTCCGGACCAGGTTCATTCAGATCTGATTAGATCAAGAGATATATTTCAAAAATTTTTCTCTTTGATCTAGATCAGATCTAAGATATTTTAGATCTAATTATTATTATTTTAGAAATTAAAATAAAATTAAATAAATTAAATTAGATTTAATTTATCATAAAGTGGGTAATCCTATTACCCGTTGATGATCCTGTAAGCAGCGGAAGATTCTGGATCAAGCCATGCAAGTGACTAGCCTCTATCGATATCCACTCAGACTGGATCTAAAAATCCTCTTCTTCTCTATCACATCTTCAAAAATCAGATCTAGATCTGATCTGGAGGATCTTCAAAACTCCTTTTGAAGATCAGCAGTCGTCCTTTGCAGCAGCGCAGCCTTCTAGCTTTCAGTCGCCTTTCTCTTGATCTAGATTGCACCAACCAAGGTCCAAAACCCTTTTGGACATGGAGAGGAGAGGGAGAAGATGCTTTGGCATGGAGGAGGAGAGGAGAAAAGGCCTTGGGGCATGGAGATCTCAATTAATTTAGATACCTCTTTGAGTTGGGCGCAGGGTCTTATTTATAGACTAACTGTGATCCAACTCCTCTTCTTCCCAACCAATCACAACTCTTTGTGAAATCAGATCTAAATCTGATTGGTGGGAATAGAGTCCCCTGGATTCCTCCTTAGAGGGCACCTAAGACCAGTCAAAGTTGGTTCTTAGGAGAACTCTAATTGGAATCCAAAAAGGAGATGGAGTCCCTGTCCAACAGGGACTCCTGGGCGCCTCCAGCTTGGGCACACGCCAAGGGTGGCGTGCGCCCTCCTCCTTGCCAGGTTCTGGTAGGGGGACAAGGCCCCCACCAGCTCTCCAATAGGTGCGTGACACATGGACAAAAGTCAAAGTGTCAATGGTCAACATTTGACCAGTCAAAGGTCAACTTTTGACCAAAGTCAAAGGAACGAGAAATGGCAGGTGACCAAAAATGGCAGGTAATGTCTTACAAAATAAGACAACCTTTTCTGACTTGGACAACCTCCAGTCAGACCATAGTGAAGGCCTCTGATTGAGCACAAACTCCTTTGGCTCAGTCAGGACAACTTATTTATGATAGTAAAAGAAGAACGTTAGGTTCAATCGAGTGCTAGCACGATTTTCTTGAACCTAATTGAATCTCATTCAGATCAATTGAACTGGATCAGTTCAATTGATGATCACCAGATTCAAACCCTTATTTGTGTGACCCAGTTAGGTTCAGTTCTGTATGGTAATGGGATATGTCATGATCTCTATCATCGACATCATCGAAACTCCTTTCGATGGATCAGAACTCTTCTGATTCGAACAGCTAGAATGATCGATCATCTAAATCATTCTAATTGCTCCCAAAATCCACCAGTGACACCTAGCAGTATATGGTGGCAACCCATCAGAGCTGAATGCGAACCTCTTGGTGTAGCTACCTGTGTGATTAAGTTCTTCTATCTTGAGCCCCGATCAGATTAGGGTTAAGGTGAACTCGTCAAACCCTAGTTTCTGTCATATGATGTAATCATTCGATTCAAGTCCGATGTGAAAACCTAAATAGAAACTCTTTCTATTATTTCACTCTGCCATGGCCATGGGCTTCTGGACTTGATTCTCATGATCATCATAGGGCTGCTCCTCTACCACCGAGGTAGATAGATTCCATCTTGATGCAATCCAGTTCCTACAATGAACATGCTATAGCCAACATACACCTCAGGATTCCATATGGCTAGGAGATCGAGTAATGGTGTAGTCAAACTATAACACCCTCAAGGTGAACTATCGATGCACCTCAGGTCAAAGAACCAGACACACCACTGCAGCATCGAGTCAGTCATTGACGAGAAGGTAGACTTCCTAATGACTACTCGAGGTGGTCACGCTCAGTGCCCTCGTTCTCTAACGAGTACCTGTACTCTCGCTCGGTGTCTCCACACCGTAGACTCAAGACTCATCTACTAAAGAGAAGCGATTGTACACCAACCTTCCGGATCAATCACCATCCTCGTGATGATCCTATGGTCGGGAAGCATTTTATGAGTTAATAATGATTATTCATGTCTTAAATTTTCAACTCTTGAAAATATGAATTATCATTACCATTAACTCAAAGGATGTATCACAGACACTAAATACACATATGTGATAGAAAATAACCCATTTTATTGATATTAGTCAAAATTATAATTTTGCCCCTAGAAGTGTATTACAAGTGTCAGCCAATTCTGGCTTCTAGGGCACATATATCTAACAATCTCCCACTTGTCCTAAAGCCAATTGGCTACAAGTCTAAGTCCCATCTTCTCAAGGTGGGCTTCGATCTTCTGCTGGCCCAACGGCTTTGTAAGTGGGTCTGCCACATTATCTGTGGAGTTGACTCTCTTGACCTCGACGTAACCCTTCTCGAGGTAATCGCGGATGAGGTGGTATCGCCGCTCAATGTGCTTGGATTTCTGGTGAGACCTTGGCTCCTTAGCAAGGGCTATGGCGCCATTGTTGTCGCAGTATAGAGGAATGGCATCTGATGGCATTACTCCAATTTCTGCAGCAAACTTCTTGTACCAGAATGCTTCCTTCGCAGCCTCTGATGCAGCGATATATTCTGCTTCCATGGTGGAATCTGCTATCACCGTTTGCTTGGAAACTCTTCCAGCTGACAGCACCACCATTGCACACAAACAGACTTCCAGATGTCGACTTTCGATCATCTATATCGGACATGAAATCCGAGTCTGTGTATCCCTGGACTTGGAGTTCTCCGTTACCAAAGACCAACATCATATCCTTAGTTCTTCTCAAGTACTTAAGGATACATTTCACAGAAGTCCAGTGTTCTTCACCTGGATTTGACTGATATCTGCTTGTGACACTCACAGCATGGGCTATATCAGGTCGTGTACATAGCATGGCATACATGAGGCTCCCTATTGCAGAAGCATAAGGGATCTTGCTCATGCGTTCTATTTCCTCAGGTGTGCTAGGGCACATCTTCTTGGAAAGATGAATACCATGTCTGAAGGGTATTAATCCCCTCTTAGAGTTTTCCATACTAAACCTCTTTAGTACTTTCTCTATGTACATCTTCTGTGAAAGTCCTAGCATCCTATTCGGTCTATCCCTATAGACCTTAATTCCTAGAATAAAGGATGCTTCACCTAGGTCTTTCATGGAGAATTTCTTGGACAACCATAATTTTGACTGTTGTCATCATGGGAATATCATTCCCAATAAGGAGGATGTCATCCACGTACAATACGAGGAAGACAACAGCGCTCCCACTGACCTTTTTGAAGACACATGGTTCCTCTTCATTTTTGATGAAACCAAACATTTTGATCACATCATTGAAACGAGTGTTCCAGCTCCGAGATGCTTGCTTAAGTCCATATATGGACCTTTGCAGCTTGCAAACCTTGTGATCAGTATCACTGGATGTGAAACCTAGCGGCTGTTCCATATAGATATCTTCCTCAAGATATCCATTTAAGAATGCCATTTTCACGTCCATTTGCCATATTTCATAATCGAAATAGGCTGCAACGGCAAGCAATGTGCGGATGGATTTTAGCATAGCCACTGGGAAAAGGTATCCTGATAGTCAATGCCTTCGCGTTGACTATAACCTTTTGCCACTAGTCTAGCCTTGAATGTCTCCACATTTCCCATCTGCACCAATCTTTCTCTTGAAGATCCATTTACACCCAATAGGTACTATACCTTCTGGTGGATCTACCAAGGTCCAGACTTGGTTTGAGTGCATCGAGTCAATTTCTGACTGCATTGCCTCTAGCCATTTCTCGGAGTCGATATCTGATATCGCCTCGTTGTAGGTTTTGGGATCATCACCATGAGCACCATTACCTACGAGGAACATTTTCCTCTACTTCCTCTGAAATAATACCTAAGTATCTTTCAGGGGATGGAAAACTCTTTTCCGATCTACGAGGTGGAGGAGGTAGTGTTCTTATTGGCTCAACCTGATTTGGTTCCAATTGGTCCTTAGCTCGTTGTACTTGTGAGACTTTCTCATCAAGCTTAATCTGCTTTCCAATGCCGCTATCTTGAATAAACTATTTTTCAAGAAAGATGGCATGTCGACTCACAATCACATTGTGGTCTTCTGGAATGTAGAAATAGTATCCTAATGACTCTTTAGGATATCCTATGAATCGAGCTCTAAAGGACCTAAACTCTAACTTGTCCGCTTGTTGTCTTTTGACATGAGCCGGACAACCCCAAATTCTGAGATGACTCAGACTTGGTTTCTTACCATGCCATATCTCATACGGTGTGGTAGGAACGGTTTTAGAGGGAAACCCTATTCAGTAGATAAATTGAAGTTAACAATGAATGTCCCCAAAGAAAATCAGGGAGGTCTGTGAAGCTCATCATGGATCGGAACCATATCCAATAGAGTCCGATTTCTCCATTCTGAAACCCCATTGAGTTGAGGTGTTCCTGGTGGAGTCCATTGAGAGACTATGCCATTTTTCCTTGAGATAGTCTAGGAATTCTCGGCTAAGGTATTCACCTCCTCGATCTGATCGAAGAACCTTAATGGGTTTTTCAGTTTGTTTTTCTACTTCATGTCTGAATTCTTTGAACTTTTCAAAAGCTTCAGACTTGTGTCTCATAAGATACACATACCCATACCTAGACAGATCATCGGTAAAGGATAATGAAGTAGACAAAATTGCCTCTAGCCGGCACATCAAATGGGCCGCACACATCAGTATGTACTAGGGCAAGGAGATCTGTGGCCCTTCTCCCCATGTCCAACAAAAGGGAGTTTAGTCATTTTGCCTTGAAGACAAGATTCACAAGTTGGATATGACTCGGAAGTCAATGGACTCAATAGCCCATTTTTCTCCAATTTGTTGATCCTATCTTCTGCTATATGACCTAATCTTCAGGTGCCATAGATATCTATCATTTGGACTATCCCTAGGTCGTTTGGCATTCACGTTTTGCTCGATAGTTAGAATAGGTACATCAATATGTAGCTGATAAAGACCATTAATAAGGAAACCATTTGCAATTTTATTTCTTTCATAAAGAATGTTACAATGGTCCTTAAAGAAGGTAATCACATAGCCTTCTAGTGCTAAGCATGAAACAGAAATCAAATTCCTGCTAGCTGCAGGCACATAATAACAGTCTTTCAAAACTAAGTCTAAACCAGATGGTAATCGAAGAGGGTATGTTCCCACGGCTACTGCAGCAACTCTTGCTCCATTATCGATGCGTAGGATCATGTCTCCATCCCTCAGCCTCCTGCTATCCTCAAGACCCTGCATGGAAGTGCACAGATGAGCACTAGAACCAGAGTCAAGCACCCAACTGGATGCAGAAGAAACCATAAGGTTAGACTCAATAACGAGCATACCTCCAGAAGGACCTTCCTTCTTGTTCTTCAGGGTGGCCAGGTAAGTAGGGCAGTTCCGCTTCCAATGGCCGTCGCTGTTGCAATGGAAATACTTTTCTTTGACATCGGCCTTTTTCTTCGGCTCTGCCTTCTTCTTCTTTTTCCTTCCACCTTCTGCTTTTTCACAGACTTCTTTTTCTTTCCATAAGACTTTCTTTTGGAAGAAGTCCGTTCCATAGCAAGAACTGAGCCTTTAGAACCTTTCATAGAAAGCTCAGCGGTGACCAGCATATTCATTAATTCGGCCAAGGAATTTTGAAGTTTATGCATGTGGTAATTCATGATGAATTGCCCATATGCATCAGTCAAGGATTGCAGAATAATATCATTCTGCAGATCCAAGTCTAACTTCACACCGAGCTTCTCAAGCTCTTCCATGTCCTTGATCATCATCAGACAGTGATCTTGGACTGACTGCCCATCACGCATCTTAGCCTTAAAAAGTCATTTCGTGACTTGATACTTGGCTGCGCGACTCTGTTCACCAAACATCTCCTGCAGGTGAGCCAACATTTGGCGAGCAGTCCCGATATCTTCATGTTGGCGCTGGAGCTCATCAGACATCGAGCCCAACATGTAATATCTGGCCTTATTATCTTCGTCTATCCATTTTTTTCAGAGACGCTCTCTGTTCAGTGGATGGACGGGCTGGTAAGGTGGGAGGGTCCTGGTCCAATACATGGGTTAACTTCTTAAAATCCAAAATAATTTTGTAGTTCCTGAGCCAATCTTTATAATTGGGTCCGGTCAGTCTATGTGTGTCCAGGATACGTGCTAATGGGTTGGACGCAGACATTTTTCTGTAGAGAGTCAAAGATTCTAGTTAGATACTGTAATTATGACTTGACCAATTTATTTAAAGATTTTATTTTTAAATAAATTAGCTCCCACTATTTTCTTGGATCCCTACACTCCCTCTGTAGAGATGCAAAAATCTCCATGATTAATGATTTCTAGTGGGTGGTGCGGTCTCACCAACTGACTCATCACCTCACCTAACAGTTATTGGTGATGGGTTAGCCAATGAGTGAACAACTCTTGTTCAATGATTCTCTAATCATGGTGCACCCAAACTTGGTCTCTAATTCATGAATCTCACCGTATCCGGAATATTGATCCACTCCTTAGTTAAGTCAGACCCACCATTTGCACAGACTGGGTTCCTAATTGAGTCTCTCACCGTATCCGAAATATTGAGCCCAACTCATCCTCCAGCCCATAGCATCCAATGCCTAATAGACATGGTTGCATCTTTCGGTGCAACTGAGCCACTGTATCCAGCCGAGAACAATCAACCCCGGGAAAGGGCCCGCACATCTACAATGGTGGAAGACCTCAGACTTAATCTTTTCTTAGGGAGAATTGATTCAGGTCTCATTAAACTAGACTTATCATAGTCATAACAATTATGACTAACCTAGTGGCATGGGTTAGCTCGGATTATTGACCACCTCAGATCAGAACTGTGTCAACAGATATGGCCAGGTAAGTGAGACCGGTGGAAGGAATATGCCATTAACTCATACAAGAATGCATTCAGGTCGAGTAGCTTCCAATTAAAAATCAGTCGGTCGTATGTGCCAAACTTACCTTAGACACCAAATTATTGAGTCAGAACCAATTGGGTTAGCCTACAATCCAGACTCTAACCTCTGAGCCTAATTAGGTCTTGCTTGATCGTGACTCGATCTTGACCCAGACTTAATCCTATTAGGCTGGTCAATTTAAGCATTGTTGATCCCATCTAACCAACTCTTGATTCGGTTTGATCAACCGCTTAGACCTAATTGAGCTACCCAAGCCCGAACCCAGTATTATGAATATGTCTTAGATCTAAAATTCTCAATTTTAGATCTAATTAATATTTCATAATCTTAATTTTTAATTAAGTAGGGTTCATAAATAAAATATGCACAATAAATCCTAGGGTTTCAGGATCTAGGATTTTGCAGAAAGTAAGTTTTGGATTTCTGATTAAGGACGAACGTGCAGCACCCCTACACATCATAAGAACACCCCATCGAATGGAAAGAGAGGGCCTTTAAACCCTTCTTCATTCTTATGATCGGACGGCCAAGAGGAATGCCTTAATCAGGAACATGCAATACTACAAAATAGTTTTAGATCTATATCATATATCTCATATACAAATTAGATCTAATCATGGCATATTTTGCATACATCTCATGTATCGAATCATGCATATTTTCAGATCTAAATTATCTCATAATAATCTAAAAAATTAGATTTAAATTGATCTAATCAAAATAAATTCTAATCTAGATAATTATGTAGAACTATTCTACAACTAGTCTAGACATGCATCAATCATATCTCATATGATATTAAAATAAAATTAAATAATTTTTATTTGCTATTTTTTAGATATTATTATAACCATTATAATATCAAAAAATAGTAAATAAATTAGATCTAAAATATGATTTAATCAAATTAAATTAAAAACATGCAAGACTATTCTATAGAACTATTCTATTTTAGAACTAGTCATGCATATTTTCTAATCTTAGATCCAAATCATTTAATTTTTTTTTTTTTAATTTTAGATATGATCACATCTCATGTGACATCTAAAATTACTTATTTTTTAATTAAAATAAATTTAAAAATAGATCTAAATACTTTTAGAACCTTGGCTCTGATACCAGTTGAAGGAAAATCCTGATTTTTTGGATCAGGTTCGTTCAGATCTGATCAGATCAAGAGATATATTTCAAAAATTTTTTTCTTTGATCTAAGATCAGATCTAAGATATTTTAGATCTAATTATTATTATTTTAAAAATTAAAATAAAATTAGATAAATTAAATTAGATTTAATTTACCTTGAAGTGGGTAATCCTATTACCCGTTGATGATCCTATAAGCAGCGGAAGGTTCTGGATCAAGCCATGCAAGTGCCTGGCCTCTACCTATATCCACTCGGGTTGGATTTAGAAATCCTCTTCTTCTCTATCACATCCCCAAAAATCAGATCTGGAGGATCTTCAAAACTTCTTTTGAAGATTAGCAGTCGTCCTTTGCAGCAGCGCAGCCTTCTAGCTTTCACTCGCCTTTCTCTTGTCTAGATTGCACCAACCAAGATCCAAAACCCTTTTGGACATGGAGAGGAGAGGGAGAAGATTCTTTGGCATGGAAGAGGAGAGGAGAAAAGTCCTTGGGGTGTGGAGATCTCAATTAATTCAGATACCTCTTTGAGTTGGGCGCAGGGTCTTATTTATAGACTAACTGTGATCCAACTCCTCTTCTTCCCAACCAATCACAACTCTTTGTGAAATCAGATCTAAATCTGATTGGTGGAAATAGAGTCCCCTGGATTCCTCCTTAGAGGGCATGCCTAAGATCCAGTCAAAGTTGGTTCTTAGGAGAACTCTAATTGGAAATCCAAAAAGGAGATGGAGTCCCTTGTCCAATAGGGACTCCTGGGCGCCTCCAGCTTGGGCACACGCCAAGGGTGGCATGCGCCCTCTTCCTTGCCAGGTTCTGGCAGGGGGACAGGCCCCCACCAGCTCTCCAATAGGTGCATGACATGTGGACAAAAGTCAAAGTATCAATGGTCAACATTTGACCAGTCAAAGGTAGACTTTTGACCAAAGTCAAAGAACGAGAAATGGCAGGTGACCAAAAATGGCAGGTAATGTCTTACAAAATAAGACAACCTTTTTTGAACTTGGACAACCTTCAGTCAGACCATATGAAGGCCTCTGATTGAGCACAAACTCCTTTGGCTCAGTCAGGATAACTTATTTATGATAGTAAAAGAAGAACGTTAGGTTCAATCGAGTGCTAGCACGATTTTCTTGAACCTAATTGAATCTCATTCAGATCAATTGAACTAGATCAGTTCAATTGATGATCACCAGATTCAAACCCTTGTTTGTGTGACCCAGTTAGGTTCAGTTCTGTATGGTAATGGGATATGTCATGATCTCTATCATCGACATCATCGAAACTCCTTTCGATGGATCAGAACTCTTCTGATTCGAACAGCTAGAATGATCGATCATCTAAATCATTCTAATTGCTCCCAAAATCCACCAGTGACACCTAGCAGTATATGGTGGCAACCCATCAGAGCTGAATGCGAACCTCTTGGTGCAGCTACCTTGTGTGATTAAGTTCTTCTATCTTGAGCCTCGATCAGATTAGGGTTAAGGTGAACTCGTCAAACCCTAGTCTCTATCATATGATGTAATCATTCGATTCAAGTCCAATGTGAAAATCTAAATAGAAACTCTTTCTATTATTTCACTCTGCCATGGCCATGGACTTCTGGACTTGATTCTCATGATCATCATAGGGCTGCTCCTCTACCACCGAGGTAGATAGATTCCATCTTGATGCTATCCAGTTCCTACAATGAACATGCTATAGCCAACATACACCTCAGGGTTCCATATGGCTAGGAGACCGAGTAATGGTGTAGTCAAACTATAACACCCTCAAGGTGAACTGTCGATGCACCTCAGGATCAAAGAACCAGACACACCACTGCAGCATCGAGTCAGTCATTGACGAGAAGGTAGACTTCCTAATGACTACTCGAGGTGGTCACGCTCAGTGCCCTCGTTCTCTAATGAGTACCTATACTCTCGCTTCGGTGTCTCCACACCGTAGACTCAAGACTCATCTACTAAGAAAAAAGCGATTGTACACCAACCTTCCGGATCAATCACCATCCTCGTGATGATCCTATGGTTGAGAGCATTTTATGAGTTAATAATGATTATTTATGTCTTAAATTTTCAACTCTTGAAAATATGAATTATCATTACCATTAACTCAAAGAATGTATCACAGACACTAAATACACATATGTGATAAAAAATAATCCATTTTATTGATATTAGTCAAAATTATAATTTTGCCCCTAGAAGTGTATTACAAGTGTTAGCCAATTCTGGCTTCTAGGGCACATATATCTAACAGCCTCCAGGAAAGTGCTACTGCAGCACTCCAGCACTCCTTTTCTTATCTCGATATTATCTTCTCATAGGTATTTGGATCCTCTCTTGCTGTATACAAACTATCCTCTATGTAAACTGCGACTCTTTCTGGTAATCCTACAGAAGAAATCTGATCTAACATCAGCCATCTAGCCTTGACCTGTTGGACCTCCACTATCGCATCTCCCATCTTGGAAAATCCGCAACCCTATGGGCACCTCCAAAACCAACGAGGATCTTCACCTTCTTTGAACCCACTATGATGCTCCATGAATTAATCATCTTCCTCACCCCTAAGGCTTTACAAATCCATGCTCTGGTCGAACTGCTGAATGCATCCCTGACTATTTTCTCATCTTCTTACAACTGAAGGACGTATAGTTGCTTCTTCAGCCTTTCTTCGATCATTATTCCTTAGAAAATCTCTCTTTAATCATTAAATAGCCCTATGCTATCTATCTTCTTAGAGAACCCTCATCACCTAACCATTGTACATCCTAGCCTTTCCACTAAGATCGATTAGCAAATCACGCACCTAAATCTTTCACCTCGAAAAAAATTCTTTCTGTTAATCCTCTGAACCTCCACCTTCAACTTGTTGCTTCCAATTGGCCAGACTATAGCAATAACAAAAGTAGATTTGAGACATACCGTGGAATAGGTGTGCAGATTTTTAATTTTTTCCGTATAACTTCTCCTTCGCTTCCACACACCATCAGGCTCTGATACCAATTATTGAAATCTGATTTTGCTCTAATACCAACTATTGTGCAGGATCCCTTGATGTTGTTGAAGGAAGAGTGGGACACTCTTCCTTTCTTCATGCTTGGAGGTTGCCCCCTAGGGTACCTTGGCATGTGAAAGACCAGAGAGAGGGAGAGATGTGGAAAAAATGGTTGTAATGATCTTTACTATTAGGGTTTACAATATACATGTATATTTATACACATATATGGACCAAAATCCAACCAGTAAATAACTCCCTAGGCTAACCCAGTCCGAATGCACTCACCTAAATCCATGTACATCCATGGTCTGATCATGCACTCAATCCCATGGATCTAAATCCGACCCATACATGAGTTATCCTCTTTAAGATCTTATAAACTAGGCCTTAAGACCCTTTGGATTAAGCTCAATTCAAGATCAAATAGAAAACTCTGTTCAGTTCTATTCTCCACTATCGAGCTAGATCTATCAGAAGTCGAGCTGGCTTGACTACGTCTCGTCCAAACACTATCTTCTATATGCCTGAGAGCTACCGAATGTTATAACAATTGGTATCAAAGCGATATTAGGTTTCAACAATTGGTATCAGAGCAATATTAGATTTCAATAGCTGGAGGATGTGAGAAGAGGAAGAAGAATAAGGAAAACAAGCTTTCTATTTTATTTTTCTTTCTCCCAAAATAAAACCTTAGAACTGGGTATAGGTCTCTTACCCTTAGAGCAGAAGGATCTCTTCTCTTTTTTACATACCTTAGATGGCTTCCCACCCTGAAGCCTCACACTCCCTAATGGTTTTCTACCCCTTGTCTCTGATATTTTCGTAGAAGAATAGGATTAAAAGTGGTGCACAAAGAGAAAGAGGCTTAAATAAAGAGGGCGGCAGCATTTGGATAGAGCTGAACTCTGTTTCTCATTCAATCCAAACTCTTTTAGATTAGAATTTGAAATCAATGAAACTACAACCAATGAGGGCGTGGGAAAGCCTGGGCATGGACCCTCTCATCACATGCAAATCATTATTTATGTGAGAATAATAAAATGTGAGAGTAGGTGGTGCATATGGAGGTTGGCGCATGACTAGTCCAACTAGTTTGGACTCTTCTTTCCTAATTTGATTAACAAGATTAGAACCAAATTAGTAAGATTAAATCTAATTTAATTAAGCTTTAAATTAACTTAATTAAATTCTAATCAAATTAGAATTTGATCGAGTCAAAGTTCTGATCACATAGGAATCAATCTTCTTTAGCGATTAGGTCATCTCATAACCTAATCGAGTCAAACCAAATTAAATCCAATTAAATTAGATTTGATCCAAACTTCTTTGCTCAATCAAATTAAACTAATTAATAATCTTATTACTAACTAATCCTCCAAAGATAGAGTTCTAATTGATTAGGACTCGTGGTCATAGAGTCTCCATCCAGTGGGACTCTTGACCATAGAGTTCCCATCTAGTGGAACTCTTGACCATAGAGTCCTAGCTCAGTGAAACTCCTGATCACAGTCCTAGCTCAATGAAACTCTTGATCATGAAGTCCTAACTCAGTGAGATTCACAAAGTTCTAGTCCAGTGGGATTCTCCTCGATTATAAAGTTTCAATCCAATAGGACTCTCGATCATAGAGTTTCAATCTAATGGAATACTTGATCAGCCACATGATCAGATAGGTACTTCTTATGAGTGTGATCCTATAGATTCAAATCTAAATTGAAAGCATAGGAATAAATTTTTATATCAATCAAAGTGATCATCTAGTAATGGTATCCGATGTTTGGATAGATCAAATGTATGCAAAGCAACATTCAGAACTTACTAAAATATAGTTACCATATAATTCGACCATGAATGCTCAGAGGATGACCTAGGATTTAGCTATTAACCCTAAATAAGTTGTCCACATTATATTTCAAATTTTGAATCCATCACATGGATTATCCTAGCCAAGATTTTGCTAAATTAAAATACAGTGATGCATTATCTCTAAATTCTTTGAGTGGTCAATCCTATATTGACCACACACCAACTTAACAAGTACTTGATTGCATCTAGAAATCTTCTATTACTAAATTAAAAATTTAAGTAGTCAGACAGCAAAGTATAGTGAGTTGCTTGTAAGCCATCATGGTGATCTTAGGTCTACGAGACACTTATACCTATATCCCTTCAGAGAAAGACTTGATAGTAGAATGCTTCGGAGTGGTTACATTCAGTGCAGATGTACTCCTACATCTTATCTACATGCCATACCAATATCTCCATACTTCTTGATTAAGAGGACAACCAACCTATATGGTACATAACGACCTATACTTGATGTTGCATCATCCTAGTAATAGCATATCATTTGGGCGCTAATAAGGACTAAATAAAAAGTTCTTCTTTATCAATTAAAAATACTCCTAAGAACTTCATCACAATACATGAGTTCATTAGAAGATGTACATATTTATGATGAATAAAGCCAAATAATATTTTATTAATATTCAATTCACATATATATGTATGAAAGAGCTCAACCATCAATAGGCTAACGATTGATTTTGGGACATAATTTTCAACAGCTCCTACTTGTCCTAAGGCTATTCGGTATAATATCGTATACCCATCTTTGACTTGTGATCATTGAACTTCTTTACGACAAAGACTTTAGTGAATGGATTAGCTAGGTTCTCCTTTCCGTCGATCTTTTGATGCTCGATGATACTCTGATCCATAATCTTTCAAACAAGATGGTGCAACGTAGAATGTGCTTTGTCCACTGATGTGCCTTTGATTTCTTCACCTAAGCAATGGCCCTAGTGCTATCGCAATAAAGCAGGACTGGACCATCAAGGAAGGATGCCACTTCAAACTTGATGATGAATTTTTTTAACCATATAGCTATTGTGCAGGATCCCTTGACGTTGTTGAGGCTGAAGGAAGAGTGGGGCGTGCCTCCTTCCTCCAAGCTTGGAGGTGTGCCCCCTAGGGCATCTTGGCGTGTAAAAGACCAAAGAGAGATGTGGAAGAAAATGACTTTATTGATCTTCTCTGTCAATTATTAGGGTTTACAATATACATTTATATTTATACCTATACATGGACCAAAATCCAACCCATAAAAAACTTCCTAGACTAACCCAGTCTAAATGGACTCACCCAAACCTATGTACACCCATGGTCTGATCATGCACTTAATCCTATGGATCTAAACCTGATCCAAACTCTGATTAGCCCTGATGAGACCCACAAATTAGAGCCTTATGACCATGGAGGGTTGAACCTCCACCCTTAAATTAAACTGGTCTTAGCCCTAGGACTTACACCTATCCTAGTCTCTTGAAGTCAATATATATCCTGACTCTTCCCATGGCCTTTCAAGGCTTGGGAGCACCACTAATCCTAACAATCTTCATCTTGGTGCCTCCAAGCCTTGGCAAATCCCACATGAACCATTTGTACCATCATGCTACCTCCAGAGCTGACACCGTTCCTTCAAAGCCATCTCGTCTCTTTAGCTACAACACTAACCTATACTCCACAACCCCTAAGACTCATACTTCACTACACTCCTTGGCCTCAAGCTGATGTCCTTTTGTTCTGATCCTATGGCTGCAACACCAACCTATGCTCTGCAGTGCTCCCAGATAGCTTCCTGTGCAAATTCTAATGCCTCCACCAATACTCTTCAACTGCTAGGCATCCTTGGAGATCTTTGGGATGACCATCTCCATAGTTGAAGACTATGCTTGCTCCTTGCAATATTCGAGATTTTGTAGGATCCCTTCTGCTTGATAGCTACATCACTTTTTATAGACTTTCTTGGAGAACCTGTAGTATTTCTATACCAGCACTCGCTGCAAACCTTGAGATGATATTCTTAGAACTATGTCTGTCCACCTATACATGCTGCTCCATCTAGAACTATGCATCTCTGGCACTGATACTGGAATATTGCTCCTCCCTCTACACCACTCTAAACTCATGTCAAATCCCTCTCCACTTGTGAAGCCACCTCTGTCTGGTACTCCATCTGAAATTGAAATTCATCTGATGCTGTAGAAGAATCTGACTCTATGACTTAGTCATCTGAGGCCAACCACTCAATACTGTACTATTGAGCCTACTGCTACACCTCATACATCATTGCTGCTTCTTTAGATCCTCCGTACTCCATGGACTCCTCCAAAGCCATCTCAGATACACTACACCTTACAGGCTCCTTCAAGACACACAGGAGCTCATCCAACTCCTATAACTTAGTGACTAAATCTTAAAAAATTTTATTCTATTACTTCATCCTCTTCTACCCCTACACCAACCATCACTTCAATTTCACTCGAAGGAACTACAGCTCAAACTCTGTCCTGGGCTCAAACCCATCTATCTCATCCCGAGGCTCCTGAGACTTTCTGACTCTTCTTGAGACCTACTTTTAGTCTCCTTGAGATGCCTCTGATACTTTTTACTGAGATATCTCCCTTGGTTGCTTCACCACCGAGCCTCTCTTAGCCCCTATGCCTCCAAAAAAGTGCTACTGCAGCACTTCAGTGCTTCCTGTCTCATCTCTGCACTACCTCCTCATAGGTATCTAAATCTTCTCTTGCTGCATATTCTCAAGAGTTGAGAATTTAATACATGTATCATTATAGATTAATTCCTAAATGCTCTCAGTCGATGATCATCATGGAGATGGTGATTGATCTAATTAGACTGGTGCACGAATCACTTCCCCTTTAGATAGACAGGTCTTGAGTCTATAGTGTGAGGATACTGGAGTGAGAGTATAGGTGGTTGATAGAGATCAATGGTACTGAATGTGACCAAGAATGAGAAGTCACTTGGATGTCTACTCACTCGTCAGTGACTATCTTGATGTTGTAGTTGTGTGAGTGATTCTTTGATCTACAATGCCTCAGCTACTCAGAGTGGAGTTGCTATAGTTTGACTACGCATAAACATTACACTTAATGAGTCTTTGTAGTAGATGTTGGCTACAGTAGGTTTGTTGTAGGAGTAGGATGTGTACTTATAAGGGATCTATTGGCCTTAGTAGTTGAGAAATAGTCCTATACGACCTAAGAGACTGAGTCTATAAGTTTATGGCCACGGCGTGATTATGGAAAGGAGTTTCCATGGGATTTATGATTGAACTTAAGCTAATTAAATTTTGCATAGATGGATGCTTAGGATTTGATAAATTTTCATGACCTATATTCTGTAGAGACTTTTGATAGAAGAACTTGATCATATGGTAACTACACCTAGGGTTTCATCTTTCTATTCTATTGGATTATCACTACATGCTGCTAGGCATTATTAGTTGATTGTGAAAACTCAGTTAGATCATTTTTAGATCAACGATCTTTGTTGGATTGAGTTGGAATCATTTCAGTACATCAAAAGGAGTTTCGATGATATTGTGATAGAGATCACGGTATATCTCACTACCAAATAGAATAGAACATGAGGGATCATGCATAAAAGGAGCATATCCTGATCAACGGCATGGATCATAATCAAATTATCAATTTAATTAATGGTCTAAATTTAGAAACTATTAATTTATAAAGGATATAAATTTGGAAATCGCTAATTGTTAGCATGAGAAACTTAATTGCAAGTGTTGCAATCCAATTAGGCCTGATTAAATTATGGATCAAATTTTAATTAATTTAAATCAGATTTAATTTAATTAGACTTAAATTAATTTAAGACTAATTGAATTAAATTATCCAAGTTGGACTTGGATTTCAACCCTGATTGGATCAGATTTGACAGTCTTTTCAAATCATATTTGACAGCCTTTTTGAATTCGATCCAATTCGGGCTTGAATTCGATTCGATTTGGGCTCGAATTTGATTCAAATTGAATCCAAATTAAATCTTATTGACTTAGAACACCTAAGCCCACTTTTATTGGGCTTCTCTCTCTTATTTTCATGTTGAAAGATAGAGGGTGCACATGAAGGCACATGCACCTTCTCTTGTGGGCGCATGAGATAAAGAGGAGGCGCTAGTTGGCACTTTCCCTTAGGGTTTGGGCTCTTTTTGATAGAGTTTGACTCTAAATCAAATTAGGATTGATTCCTTATCAAGTTAGAACATTGGAGGGTATGGAAATCAAAATTTTGTGTGACAAAAATAAGAGAAAAAAAAAGAGGGTGCTGCAAAACGGTGTGCATGCTTCTTTTCCTAGTCGCAAGAGCATCTTCATGCCTCCTCTCCTTCTTCCTTCTATCTCCACACCCCATATACTCTAAGATCATATCAGATATGATAAAGAGAGAGTTTAGACAGAGAAAAAGAGAAGAAGAAAGGTTCTTCTTCCTCTTCTGGGTGTTCTGAACAAATCCCATAAAAGCTGCACGAAGGGTTCACGTAGTAGATTTTGTTCTTCAAGATCTTGAAGAAGAAGATTGTTGATTCAAGTGAGGTGCGAGGCTTGCAAGGTGCTAGCACTCCGATAGCCTTGGTGCTTCGATCAGGATATCTCCATATAAAAATTAGTAGAGGTCGGGTACATGCGCGGCTCCAATAGAAATCTTGGACATCTGCAGGATCTGATCCGAGCAAACATAGGGATAGCAATTAGGGTAATCATTCTTTCTTCTTTGTTTTAATTTTTAGATCTTAATTATTTATTTCATAGCATATTTAAAACAATCCTTAGGTGATTTTAAAATTAGATTCATGCATGCTTAATATTAAAATTATTTTAATATTATCTTTTTGTTGTGTAGTTTTATGAGATAAAAAAGAATCAGCATGCTTATCACCTAGAAATTCTAACACTAGGTACAAATGCAAATCTCCTGAATTATCATTTTATTGGTCTGAGGTGTTACAATCCACCTCCTCACCCTCCATGCCACCCCCTCTCCCAACAACCAGTTCCTTAATCTAACCTTTGCGCACCCCAACTGCCAACATTGGAGGCCAAGCCATCTCCTCGGCTCCCAACCTATCTCCACCATCCCTTGCCCCCTCTTCCCTTCACCGCTCTCATTTTTCTCTCCCACCCCATCCACCAGTCGCCTCATCTTCCTTTCAAACAGTTGAGGTAGAGCCCCTACAACTCAATGGCTTGCAACTCAAGCTGTAGTGCAACTTGAATTGCACTATGGCTCCATGTATAGGTAGTGCTAGAAACAAACCAGGCAGGGCCACGCTCCACCTGATCCTAGCTCTATATTTTTTCTGTCAAGCTTCAGACTAGACCAAAGCTGAAAAACTTTAGAAAATCCAAGCATCGACCTGACCCAGGTGCAAGCTTGAACCCAACTCAAAATCTAATTGGGCATGCCCAATTTAGCCTTTTGAGCCAAATTTGGGCCAAAAAAATGTTGTGGAAGGATGAGTAATTCTTCTACACCACACCGGATGTAGAAAAAATACACCACCCCATTTGATTGGATCACATAGACATCACTTTTCAATACATATTTAACTTTCCAATACACATTTAATGCTTGAAATTCCTTTTTTTTGTTTGAAATTTTGAATGACAAAAATACCCCTTAACTTCTAAAAAATTATAATATCTTATGGCCATATTATGATATCCTACGGTCAAATTATGACTTTTTACACATAGGATGTCATAAGGAAAGAAGGGGCATTTTCGTTATTTAGAATTTTTATAAATTTTTAATGATGAAAATATCCTTCCTTCTTTATAACTTCTGAAAGAAGAATTATGACAGAAAGTCATAATATGACCACAAGATATCATAATATGGCCATAGGATATCATAATTTTTTCAGAAGATGAGAGATATTTTGGTCATTCAAAATTTCAAACAAAAAAGCAAAATTGCAAGCATTAATTGCAGTATTGGAAAGTGGTGGCTATGTTGGAAAGTGGTGGCTATCCCATGTAATCGGACAATGCACTCCACATCAATTTTATTGCACCGCATGCGGTGCACAAAATATTTCTCATGGAAGGATAGATGAGCTTACAATAGATACCTTCATCGATGTCAAAAGCAACCACCAATTTCTGTGGCATTAAGTTGTTGGAAAACCTGAGTTTTCCATAGCTACATGCTCCATCTGCATACACCAATTGGTTGGAAAACCACCAATTTCTCCTTTTTTTCTTTTGTGGCATCTTGTAAATAGATTATTAGAGTTGATTTTATTCTTTTCATGGTTTTTATATATTTTTCATTAAAAATTTCCATCTATCTTCAAAATTTTTATTCTTCTTTTCCTTTGCTATTCCATGCTTTGGCTGGTGCTTGTTCTAGTCCTTAGACCAGTCCATTTGATCTATCTCAATAATACCATTCTAAACTCTCTCGGTAATCTATGTGTGGAACATCTACCGGTCCTTGAAGGCTTCCAAATGTAGACTCATTAGGTATTTGGCCTTCACGTCCATAAATACAACCACTGCATGTTTGCTTGAAATTTCATCCTGCATGGCCATGCTTCAATATACTGCTCCAGCATCTTTTTGGTCTTCCAAATTCTACGTACATACTGATTAACAAATTCCCTCTTCAGTTTGACGAGCTCAGAGTGGATCTCTATTTTGTTGGGAATATGCGCTCTTTCCATAAGGATCGGCATGGCCGCTGGTGATTAGCCAAGTAATAAAGAAGTACTTTTCAGAGATTTATGTAGAAGCACGATCAAATAAATCAAGAAATAGAGAAGAAGAGAAGAAGAGATTTTTGAAAGAAAATAGCTTTTTTTCAGTATATTTCAACACTCTTACAACCTTGACCTATTTTCAGTATATATACTTTACAAAGGATCAAATCCAAGCTCATAAAAAAACTGTCCAAACTCAAACAACCCAGGTACACAAAATAATAACCCACGAAAATTGAGCTAGCCTAGTTTCAGACTGAGCCGGCTAACCTGCGACTGGGTCGGCTCAGTCTCAGACTGAGCCGACCTAGTTATGTACCATGCCAACAGTCCAAAAATACTACTTTCTATCTAGATTTTTCTCTGAGATCTAGCCAATCCAGTCCTGGACTAAGCCGACTCAGTTCCTAACTGAGCCAGCTTAGTCTTAATGTGAGCCAGCCTAGTTTCTAAACTTTGCTATTAAGACTGATTCTTCTTCCGACTCACTCCTATCTTTCCATGACCTGTCTTCTCATGTTTCTAAGACTTGGGAGTGCCACTTTTGAGCTCACATTCTCCATCTTGGTGCTTCCAAGTTCTTATGAACTCATTTCTTCTCAACAAATCCATCCATGCCACACATCTCTGAAAGCTATCTCTGGGGAATACCTTCGTGAGTGCATTAGACTGATTCTCCTTGGTATGAACCTTCATCAGTTCCACTTCACCTTCTTCCACCAGCTCTCTGATCCTATGGTACCTCGCGTCTATATGCTTTGTACGCGCATGATAGACTGGGTTCTGTGCCAACAACAGAGCACTCTGACTATCACTAAATAGTGTAACCTTGCTCTGCTCCACCTCCAACTCATCAATCAACCTCCTAAGCTAAAGGGCTTCCTTTGCAGCCTCCGTTATCCCAATGTACTCGACCTCTATGGTAGACAAGGTCATGATTGGCTGAAGGATTGATCTCCAAGACATCGATCCACCATATACATAGAAGAGGTATCCAGTAGTAGACCTCCTTGTATCAAGATCACCAACATAATTTGCATCAATAAATCCTTCCAGAGAACCTGAACCTTCATACATCTTCATAGATTGTTCTCCAAATCCTCCCAGCTGCCCACCAAACATCAAACCATAATCCCTTGTTCCATGCAGATATCTCAATACCCATTTCAATGCTTTTTAATGTTCCTTCCCATGGTTAGCCATGTATCTACTAATCATGCTCACTGCATGTGCTATATCTAGTCTACAGCACATCATAGTGTATATCACACTGCCTACAGCATTTGCATAAGAGACTCGTTCCATATACTCTTTCTCCTCTTCTAACTGGAGGTACTATAATTTGGAGAGAGACATATGGCTTGGCAATGGCGTCTCTGTGGGTTTAGCCTTCTCCATCCCAAACCTCTCCAAAACCATTTGGACATACTTTTCTTATGACAAATGGAGCACTTCTTTGCACCTATCTCTGCAAATCTCCATTCTAAGGATTTTCTCAGCTGGACCCAAATCTTTCATCTAAAATTCAGATGATAATATCTTTTTCAACCTTTTCACAGCATCCATGCTTCTGCTGGCTATGAGCATATCATCTACATATAATAATAGGTACAGGGCATCCTCCACATCTACATCCTTGATGTAGACACAATAATTATGTTCACATCTGCTGAAACCCAGGCTCAAAACATGCTATCAAACCTTCGATACCACTGACGAGGGGATTATTTCAAGCCATACAAAGACTTCCTTAGTAAACACACCTTTTCTTCCTGTCCCATCTCCATGAAACCATCTGGCTGCTTCATATAGATTCTTTCCTCCAAAGTCCCATGAAAGAAGGCCGTCTTCACGTCCATCTGTTCTAATTTTATGTTATGCTGTGCCACCAGTGATAGCAAAATTTGAATAGATGTATGACGCACTACAGAAAAAAAAAAATTTGTATAGTCAATTCTTTCCCTTTGTGAGTATCCCTTTGCTACCAGCCTTGCTTTGAATCTGACTCCACCTTATTCTGAAGGTGCTTCTTTCTTTGTGAACACCCACTTTGAGCCAATAGGTCGAGCACCCTCTGGAAGATCCATCAGCTGCCATATCTGATTCTTCTCAAGTGATTCCATCTCCTCCATCATGGCCTGCATCCATGAATCATGATCCTCACTCTCCATGGCCTCTGCATAACTCTCTGAATTTTCATTAGCAGTGATGAGTGCATAGGAGATAACCTCATCAATGCCATATCTGATCGATCTCCTAATAGTACATTGGGGCTTGTGCAAAGCCACTCCCACTGGCACATCTCTATCTGATGTTTGTGGCTGCTTCTGCATATCTGTCTGAATTGCCGACCCTCTATGCTGATTTTTAATTTGAGACAATACTTTTCTACCCAGCTCCATCTCAATAGGAACACTCCTATAAGTGGATGTAACCTGCATGCCATCATTTTCTGACTGGCCATCACTATTCACCTCTGTTTCTCCAGTTCTATCTATCCTAGACCTCCTCAAGATGCTCTTCTCATCAAAGAAAATGTTCCTGCTAATCACCAACTTCTGTGCCTAAAAGTCCCACAGCAGGTATCCCTTGACTCCTTATGAATACCCTATGAATGTCATCTTTTGAGATTTCAAATCCAATTTGCTTCTTTCAGTTGCCTCCATATGTGCATAGGTTGTGCAACCAAAGACTTTCGAATGGCCAAGCTCCACCTTCTTCCCACTCCAGACCTCCTCTGGAATGCCTCCATTCAGCTTATAATGAGGGGATCTATTCATAAGAAAACAAAAAAAAGTTAGAGCATCATCCCAAAAGGACTTTGGAAATAATGTCTGTAGCCTCAAACTCCATGCCTTCTCAGTCAGTATCCAGTTCATCCTCTCCGTGACACCATTCTGCTGGGGAGTCTCCTCATCGTGTAATGGCGTTTGATGCCATTTTTCTCACAGTACCTCCTGAACTCCAGGCTAGTATACTTTCCTCCATTGTCCGACCTCAGACACTTCACCTATCTTTCTGACTCCTTCTCTACTTCAGCTCTCCAGGCTCTGAACCGGGCAAACACCTCTGATTTTTCTCTAATCAGATAAACCCACACCTTCCTTGAGAAATTATCAATGAAAGTGATAAAGTATTTTGCCCCACCTCTAGCTGATATAGGAGCTGGTCCCCACTCATCCGAGTGCACTAAATCCAGCACTCCCTCGCTGTGCTTGGTATTTCTGGCAAACTTTATCCTATGCTGTTTGCCAAAGATGCACGACTCACAAAGATCTGTGCCCTCCTTCAGGACTAGGATCATACCTCTTCTGCTTAGTTTAGTGAGCCCACGGTCACTCATATGACCCATCCGATAGTGCCATAGCTGATATAAAATCTGCTCCTCCTGTGTCGCTGCTAGCACCTTTGTACTATTATTTACCACTGAGCCTTTCATTCTATAAAAATTATTGCTCAGTCTTCTACCTCTCATCACCACCAAAACTTTCTTGAAAATTTTCAGACATCCACTCCCAGCTTGGCAACTAAAAGCATAATCCTGCTCCTTTAAGTAGCCCAAAGAAATCAAATTCTTTTTCAACTCTGGTACATGTCTGATATTTGATAATGTACGAATGATCCCATCGTACATCCTCATCCTGATAGAGTCAATTTCAACTACTTTGCATAGGTGATCATCTCAAAGGATGACACTTCCACTATCAACTTTCTGGTAGGTAGCAAACCACTCTCGATGAGAAGTATAGTGGTGCGAGCATGCTGAATCTAATATCCACATAGTATCATACTCTATGGATCCATCTGATATAACTAGCAGATCTTCTCCACTGCTCACAGAAGCTGTATCATCTCTCTTGTTGGTCTTCCCTTTTTCTGATCTTAAAAGGGGACAATCTCTCCTCGGGTGTCTAGGCTGATGACATTTATAATATTTCAATGTCATCTTCCTCTGATCATGAGACTTTGACCTACCCTTGGATTTTCCTCTTATCTTCTCCTTTGATCTTTTTTGTCTTTCATTCACAACCAAGATCTCAGACTTAGGGTCTCCCTTGCAGATCTTCTCCCTTTGCTCATTTGATCTGAGTACACCAACAATCTCTTCATAGTTTAGGGTCATCTTTCCATAAACTAAAGTTGTTATGAGACCATCATATGAACCTGGGAGAGAACATAATAGCAGCAATGCTCGATCCTCCTCGTCGATCTTCACATCCAAACTTATCACCTCAGAACACACCTGATTGAACCTTTGGATATGTGCAACAAGATCTCCACCTTCAGGCATCCTCGGACTATACAGCTGTTTCTTCAACCATAGCTTATTCGTCATGTTCTTCCCCATGTATGTGTTCTTCAGTCTCTCTCAGAGCTCCTTTGTCGCAGTTTCTATGCAAACTTCGGACAAAACCTGATCGGCCAAGCACATCTGGATTGTGCTAAAAGCAATTTCCTCCAACTCTTCCCAATCCTCAGCACTAATCTTTTCTGGCCTTTCTTTTGTCAAGACCTTATAGATCCTCTACTGAACCAACAAGTCCTTTACTCTTTGCTGCCATAGAGTAAAGTTTTCCTTGCCATTGAACTTCTTAAAATCCATCTTGAATCCACTTGATCCCATGACTTCAAACAAGTCAAGAACAAATCTCTAACACCCTTCACAATCTCACACACCAGCAAAACTATCCTTCAAAGAAGATTTAACTAGCCCTAGATCCTCTTTCCAAACTTCTATATCACCGTTCCTCCATGTAAACAATCTCCACCTCAATCTAAAGACAACCATGAAGCAAACTAGAAGTTTTAGAATAAAACCTGGTACAACAGATCCTGGATGTAGTAAATCCTAGGTGTCTTCCTTCCTTCCATGCAACACCGCTCTGATACCAAATGTTGGGAATATGCACTCTTTCCACACGGATCGACGTGGCCGCTGGTGATTAGCCAAGTAATAAGGAAGTACTTCTTAGAGATTTATGCAGAAGCATGATCAAACAAAACAAGAAATAGAGAAGAAGAGAAGAAGAGATTTTCAAAAGAAAAGAGCTTTTTTTAGTATATTTTAGTACTCTTACAATCTTAACCTATTTTCAGTATATATACTTTACAAAGGGTCAAGTCCAAGCTCATAGAAAAACTTTCTAAACTCAAACAACCCACGTACATAAAATAATAACCCACAAAAATTGAGTCGATCTAGTTTCAGACTGAGCCGGCTAACCTACGACAGGATTGACTCAGTCTGGGACTGAGCCGACCCAGTTGTGTATCATGCTAGTAGTCCAAAAATACTGCTTTCTGTCTGAATTTTTCTCTGAGACCTAGCCGACCCAGTTCTGGACTGAGCCGACCCAGTTTCCAACTAAATCGGCTCAGTCTCAGTATGAGTCGGCCCAGTTTCTGAACTTTATTATTGAGACCGATTCTTCTTCCGACTCGCTCCTATCTTTGCATGATCTGTCTTCTCATATTTTCAAGACTTGAGAGTGTCACTTCTGAGCTCACATATTTCCCAAGCTTCAGCTTTCTTGAACCAACTAAAGCTCACAAAGCACTCATGTAAGTTAAGTAATTAGTGCTTGGGCCTATCTTGATCAAGGTTTTAAGAGCCAGAGCATTAAGAAAGCATCCATTCACGTAGCAGTCAGCAACCAAAGCATTTCCAAGAAACAATAATCCTTTCAGGCATCTCCTCAAACAGCTCCCAAGCCATGTCAACCACCCCACATTTTGCAAACAGGTGTCCTATAATATTTTCTACTAATAATAATAATAATAATGGTTTTAAAATGATAAAATATTTTTAGGTAGTTACATTTAATAGCAAGGCGTAATGATTATTATCTAAAATTTTTAAAGAACTTTTTAAATTCTTAAGTACTTCCTAGTTGTTAGGAAACTTCCACAATAAAAGAAATGAAGGTGTTGTTGGGATAATGCACCTGGACTACATTCCTTGGGGTCCATACTTCATGAGCATTGAGGATGACTGGCGGGGATGACAATGAGCTGGTGATTGCCACCCTCGACATTGGTGCTCCATAAGCAACATGGCAAAGATGCCCCACCGACCTCTAGGTTGGATTTGGCACGACCCTTGGGTCAAATATCTACACCAGCGATTTTGGGAGACCCCTACTAAAGCCTAGAACCAACAAATAAGGGTGCCCATTTGACCTCTAGGTCAAAGTTGGCATGACCTCCGAGTCGGATCCATGCCGACAACTTTGGGAGATCCATACTAGGGCCCGGAATGAGTACATTGACTCACAGTCAAACCCCAACCTCGTATAGGAATCAGATCTAGGATTTCAGGACTAGATCTTAAAACTTTTTCAAGATCAGGCAGCGAAAGATTAAAATCACTCAAAATTAATCTAAAATATCCTAGATCTAAGATCTTATTATATGATTATTGCATGGTATTTAAATTAAAAATTAAATAAAAAAATAAAGGTTGATCATATCAACCTAGATCTATACTACATCTAATGTAGCTATAAAATAACAGATTAGATTTGTTACCTGAGCAAGTTAGACGTTCTAACTTGCTGATCCAAACTTGAGGATGAAGTCACGAGCTGCACATGCATCCAGCCTCTAGGAGTCGTCCACACGAGTCTACGAACACGATCAGAGAAGAAGATTAGAACAAAAGCTCACAAAAAGGAAGGAAGAGATCTAGAACAAAAATCCTAGAAGAAGACCCTCTTCTTCTTCTTTGTTCTTTTTCTAGATACCCTGATTTGTGATTTTAATATCTCCACAAACCAGATAAATTTTTCTTTGATTTTTTTGCACCAAAGATAGCTCTCAAATGTTTGCAATCCACAAAAATTTTAGCAAAAAATTCTTTTTAAATAAAGAGATATGTAGAGTCCAAGTTAGATCAAAAACCTAGACTAGGAAGGACCAAATAAGGGAAGTTGTTGTGCACCCCACCATTTTTTTTCTACCATGAACCACAAAGAGAGGACACAAATAAACCCAAAAAAACATGAGAGAGAGAGAGAGCAAGAGAGAAATAAGGGAGGTGGCAGCATGAAGGGAAGGAGGACTTTTAGTTGAATAGGAATTCTATCTCATAGAATCCTAAGCAAAATCAACTTCCCCTTTTGACTTGGTCATGCAACAAACTTCCATATAAGAAATAGAAGAGAGAAAGGGAGCATGAGAAGCCTTTGGAAATGGATAATTTCACATAAAAATACAAAGAGAAAGGGATGGGGTGTGAGGATTAGGTGGCGTAAGGAATAGGGAGTCCTAGTCACACTAGGACTCCTATTTTGACCTGGTCAAATAAGGTCTTTTAACCAAATAAAAATAAGAGTAATTCAACCCAATTAAATAAGATCCTAAATTATTTAAATTAAATTAAATTTAATTTAATTTTTATTTATTTTTTAATCAAATTAAAAAATTGGGTTGACCTAAGTCCTAGTTAGACTAGGACTAGTTCTTCCTTACACTAGGCTTATCCAATAAACCAATTAGATTTGATCCAATCAAGTCCAAACCAAATCTAATTAAATTATATTTAATTAAACTTAATCTCAGCCTACTGACTTAATCAAATTAAGCTAATTTACAATCAAATTGCTAATCAATCCTCTTACAACACTTGCACTAGGTCAAACAACAACCGTATTGATTGTTTAACCCTAAAATGATTTTAAATCGCTGATCAACCATCCGATCGAAATGTAAACTCTAATGTGTGTGACCTCATAGGTCTGAACCTAAGTTGGTAGTATAGAAATAAATTTTTGTACCAATCAAAAGTGTAGAACATAATCCTTAGAACCCATGCGGACATAGTTTTCATATAATTCATCCCCTTGACCATAATGCTCGTAGGATACCTCAGAGTTCAATTATCAACTCTGATCAGGTTGTCCATATTGTATTTCAAAATATCAAATCCATTTGATGGATTATTCTGACTAAGGTTTTGCTATAATGAAATATAGCGATACATTCTTCTTCAACTCTTAAAGTGGTCAATTCCATCTTGATCACACTCTGACTTCGCAAGTACTTGACTGTGCCCAGAAGCCTTCCATTGCTGAATTAAAAATTTGGTTAGTCCGATACCAAAGCATAGTGAGTTGCTTGCAAATCACTGAGGTGATCTCAGGTCTAAGGGATACTTATACCTATAATCCATTAGAGACATTCTCGATAGTAGAATGCTCTAGAGTTGGTCATGTTCAATGACGATGTACCCATACATCTCATCTGTATGTCATACCAATATCTCCACGCTCCTTAATTAAGAGGACAACCAACCTATATGATATATAGTGACCTATGCTCGAAAGATGCTGTCGTCCTAATTAACAATCTATCATTTGGTCATGAACAAATTTAAGGACTAATCAATAAATTCTCTCTTTATCAAAACTAAATAGTTCTAAGGACTTCATCACAACAATGGAGTTCATTAGAAGATGTAAACTTATGATGAAAAAGATGCCAAAAAATTTATATTAATTAATAAATCAATTATAATATCTCAACCATCAACAAGCTGATGATTGGCTTTGGAACACAATTCCCAACACCTCGACCATATCTTACCAGTCACATGGGACTTTATCAAATCTTCTGACACATTGCAAGTATATAGGTTGGCAGGTGCCCATTTGGCAAATGTCCACGACTAATAAACCTGACAGATGCTCACCTAATAGATGCCCATGACCAAGGAATCATACCATCTATCCTGATGGCGTGCAGGCTAGGGACACGACAAACATCGATGATCTCATATATAAAGAGGTAAACCTAGGACCCCCAAAGAAGAGATAATGATAGAATGAATAGTCCACTCACCCACACCATTCTTCCCTCTTTCCTCCACTATTGCTCAAAATCCTGGCTCACTTTAGCATCGGAGGGTCCCCCACCGATGAACACCCGACATGAAGACTTTCTTTTGCAGGTCTCCCTGGTGTCGTGGTCCTCACCAATCTTTGGTCCCCACTCAATAGCCACATCATCCCCTCCTGGAGCTTTGACGTAACAAAAAAGTTGCATCATTTTTGAAAAGATAGTGTTAGGGGTAAAATAGCTTCCACTGAAGTTTGGCAAAGTTTGACCTTGGTAAAATGCCATCTGGGGTTAGGACGTTCAACTTCGAGGTTCAATCAAGTCGACCCCTTGGTCCAAGCAAGTTATAAAAGATTGGCCTCCAAGTTTGACTGGATTTAGGGCTTCAACTAAAGGCATTGTTAGATATATGTGCCTTAGAAGCCAGAATTGGCTGACACTTGTAATACACTTCTAGGGGCAAAATTATAATTTTGATAAAAATTAATAAAATAGATTATTTTCTATCACATATGTGTATTTAGTGTCTGTGATACATCCTTTGAGTTAATGGTAATGATAATTCATATTTTCAAGAGTTGAAAATTTAAGACATGAATAATCATTATTAACTCATAAAATGATCCCGACCATATGATCATCACGAGGATGGTAATTGATCCGGAAGGTTGGTATACAATCACTTCTCTTTAGTAGATGAGTCTTGAGTCTATGGTGTGGAGACACCGAAGCGAGAGTACAGGTACTCATTAGAGAATGAGGGCACTGAGCATGACCACCTCGAGTAGTTATTAGGAAGTCTACCTTCTCGTCAATGACTGACTCAACGCTATAGTGGTGTGTCTGGTTCTTTGACCTGAGGTGCATCGATAGTTTACCTTGAGGGTGTTATAGTTTGACTACACCATTACTCGGTCTCCTAGCCATATGGAATCTTGAGGTGTATGTTGGCTATAGCATGTTCATTGTAGGAACTGGATTGCATCAAGATGGAATCTATCTACCTCGATGGTAGAGGAGCAGCCCTATGATGATCATGAGAATCAAGTCCAGAAGTCCATGGCCATGGTAGAGTAAAATAATAGAAAGAGTTTCTATTTAGCTTTTCACATCGGACCTGAATCGAATTATTACATCATATGACAGAAACTAGGGTTTGACGAGTTCACCTTAACCCTAATCTGATCGGAGCTTAAGATAGAAGAACTTAATCACACAGATAGCTGCACCAAGAGGTTCACATTCAGCTCTGATGGGTTGCCACCATATACTGCATATCCCTTCCATCGGTCTCACTTACCTGGCCATATCTATTGACACAGTTTTGATCTGAGGTGGTCAATAATCCGGGCTAACCCATGCCACTAGGTTAGTCATAATTGTTATGACTATGATAAGTTTAGTTTAATGAGACCTGAATCAATTCTTCCTAAGAAAAGATTAAGTCTGAGGTCTTCCATCATTGTAGATGTGTGGGCCCTTCCCAGGGTTGATTGTTCTCGGTTGGATACAGTGGCTCAGTTGCATCGGAAAGATGCAACCATGTCTATTAGGCATTGGATGCTATGGGCTGGAGGATGAGTTGGGCTCAATATTTTGGATACAGTGAGAGACTCAATTAGGAATCCAGTTTGTGCAAATGGTGGGTCTGACTTAACTAAGGAGTGGATCAATATTCTAGATACGGTGAGATTCATGAATTAGAGATCATGTTTGGGTGCACCATGATTAGAGAATCATTGAACAAGAGTTGTTCACTCATTGGCTAACCCATCACCAATAACTGTTAGGTGAGGTGATGAGTCAGTTGGTGAGACCGCACCACCCACTAGAAATCATTAATCATGAAGATTTTTGCATCTCTACAAAGGGAGTGTAGGGATCCGAGAAAATAGTGAGAGCTAATTTATTTAAAAAATAAAATTTTTAAATAAATTGGTCAAATCATAATTACAGTATCTAACTAGAATCTTTGACTCTCTACAGGAAATATCTACATCCAACCCATTACCACGTATCCTGGACACACATAGACTGACCGGACCTAATTATAAAGATTGGCTCAGAAACTATAAAATTATTTTAGATTTTGAGAAGTTAACACATATATTCGATCAGGATCCTTCCACCTTACCAGCCCATCCATCCACTGAACAGAGAGCATCTCTAGAAAAATGGATAGATGAAGATAATAAGGCCAGATATTACATGTTGGACTCGATGTCTGATGAGCTCCAGCGCCAACATGAAGATATCGAGACTGCTCACCAAATATTGGCTCACTTACAAGAAATGTTTGGTGAACAGAGTCACGCAGCCAAGTATCAAGTCACAAAATGACTTTTTAAGACTAAGATGCATGATGGGCAGTCAGTCTAAGATCACTGTCTAAGGATGATCAAGAACTTAGAAGAGCTTGAGAAGCTCGGTGTGAAGTTAGACTTGGATCTGTAGAATGATGTTATTCTGCATTCCTTGACTAATGCATATGGGCAATTCATCATAAATTACCACATGCATAAACTTCAAAATTTCTTAGCCGAATTAATAAACATGCTGGTCATCGCTGAGCTTTCTATGAAAAGTTCTAAAGGCTCAGTTCTTGCTATGGAATGGACTTCTTCCAAAAGAAAGTCTTCTGAAAAGAAAAAGAAGTCTGCAAAAAAGCAAAAGGTGGAAGGAGGAAAGAAGAAGAAGACAGAGCCGAAGATGAAAGCCGCTGCCAAAGAAAAGTGTTTCCATTGCAACAGCGACGGCCACTAGAAGCGGAACTGCTCTACTTACCTGGCCATCTTGAAGAACAAGAAGGAAGGTCCTTCTGGAGGTATGCTCATTATTGAGTCTAACCTTACGATTTCTTCTGCATCCAGTTGGATGCTTGACTCTGGTTCTAGTGCTCATCTATGCACTTTCATGTAGGATCTTGAGGATAGTAGGAGATTGAGGGATAGAGACATGATCCTACGCATCAGTAATGGAGCAAGAGTTGCTGCAGTGGCAGTGGAAACATACCCTCTTCGATTACCATCTGGTTTAGACTTAGTTTTGAAAGACTGTTATTATATGCCTACAGCTAGCAGAAATTTGATTTCTGTTTCATACTTAGCACTAGAAGGCTATGTGATTACCTTCTTTAAGGACCATTGTAACATTCTTTATGAAAGAAATAAAATTGCAAATGGTTTTCTTATTAACGATCTTTATCAGCTACATATTGATGTATCTATTTTAACTATCGAGCAAAATGTGAATGCCAAATGACCTAGGGATAGTCCAAATGATAGATATCTATGACACCTGAGATTAGGTCATATAGCAGAAGATAAGATCAACAAATTGGAGAAAAATGGGCTATTGAGTCCGTTGACTTCCAAGTCATGTCCAACTTATGAATCTTGTCTTCAAGGCAAAATGACTAAACTCCCTTTTGTTGGACATGGAGAAAGGGCCATAGATCTCCTTTCCCTAGTACATACTGATGTGTGCGGCCCATTTAATATGCCAGCTAGAGGCAATTTTATCTACTTCATTACCTTTGCCAATGATCTGTCTAGGTATGAGTATGTGTATCTTATGAGACACAAGTCTGAAGCTTTTGAAAAGTTCAAAGAATTTAGATATGAAGTAGAAAAATAAACTGGAAAACCTATTAAGGTTCTTCGATCAGATCGAGGAGGTGAATACCTTAGTTGAGAATTCCTAGACTATCTCAAGAAAAATGGCATAGTCTCTCAATGGACTCCATCAGGAATACCTCAACTCAACGGAATTTTAGAACAGAGAAATCGGTCTCTATTGGATATGATCTGATCCATGATGAGCTTCACAGACCTCCCTAATTTTTTTTGGGGATACTCATTGTTAACTTTAATTTATCTACTGAATAGGGTTTCCTCTAAAACCATTCCTACCACACCATATTCGATATGGCACGATAAGAAACCAAGTCTGAGTCATCTCAGAATTTGGGGTTGTCTAGCTCATGTCAAAAGACAACAAGCGAACAAGTTAGAGTTTAGATCCTTCAGAGCTCGATTCATAGGATATCCTAAAGAGTCATTAGGATACTATTTCTACATTCCAGAAGATCACAATATAATTATGAGTCGACATGCCATCTTTCTTGAAAAATAGTTTATTCAAGACAGCGGCATTGGAAAGTAGATCAAGCTTGATGAGAAAGTCTCATAAGTACAACGAGCTAAGGACCAATTGAAATCAAATCAGGTTGAGCCAATAAGAATACTACCTCCTCCACCTCATAGATCGAAAAGAATTTTTCGTCCTCCTGAAAGATACTTAGGATTATTTCAGACGAAGTAGAGAAAATGTTCCTCATAGGTAATGGTGCTCATGGTGATGATCCCAAAACCTATAATGAGGTGATATCAGATATCGACTCCAAGAAATGGCAAGAGGCAATGCAGTCAGAAATTGACTCGATGCACTCGAATCAAGTCTGGACCTTGGTAGATCCACCAGAAGATATAGTACCTATTGGGTGTAAATGGATCTTCAAGAGAAAGATTGATGCAGATGGAAATGTGGAGACATTCAAGGCTAGACTAGTGGCAAAAGGTTATAGTCAACACGAAGACATTGACTATTAGGATACCTTTTCTCCAGTGGCTATGCTAAAATCCATCCGCACATTGCTTGCCGTTGCAGCCTATTTTGATTATGAAATATGACAAATAGACGTGAAAATGACGTTCTTAAATGGATATCTTGAGGAAGATATCTATATGAAACAGCCACTAGATTTCACATTCAGTGATACTGATCACAAGGTTTGCAAGCTGCAAAGGTCCATATATGGACTTAAGCAAGCATCTCGGAGCTAGAACACTCATTTCAGTGATGTGATCAAAACATTTGATTTCATAAAAAATGAAGAGGAACTGGGTGTCTTCAAAAAGGTCAATGGGAGCGCTGTTGTCTTCCTCGTACTATACGTGGATGACATCCTTCTTATTGGAAATGATATTCCCATATTGACGACAGTCAAAATATGGTTGTCCAAGGAATTCTACATAAAAGACCTAGGTGAAGCATCCTTTATTCTAAGAATTAAGGTCTATAGGGATAGACCGAATAGGATGCTAGGACTTTCATAGAAGATGTACATAGAAGAAGTACTAAAGAGGTTTAGTATGGAAAACTCTAAGAGGAGATTAATACCCTTCAGACATGGTATTCATCTTTCCAAGAAGATGTGCCCTAGCACACCTAAGGAAATAGAATGCATGAGCAAGATCCCTTATGCTTCTGCAATAAGGAGCCTCATGTATGCCATGCTATGTACACGATCTGATATAGCCCATGCTGTGAGTGTCACAAGCAGATATCAGTCAAATCCATATGAAGAACACTGGACTTTTGTGAAATGTATCCTTAAGTACTTGAGAAGAACTAAGGATATGATGTTGGTCTTTGGTAATAGATAACTCCAAGTCCAGGAATACACAAACTCAAATTTCATGTCTGATGTAGATGATCGAAAGTTGACATCTGGGAGTCTGTTTGTGTGCAATGGTGGTGCTGTCAGCTGGAAGAGTTCCAAGCAACTCATGATAGCAGATTCCACCATGGAAGTAGAATATATCACTGCATCAAAGGCTATGAAGGAAGCATTCTGGTACAAGAAGTTTAATGTAGAAATTGGAGTAATGCCATCAGATGCCATTCCTCTAAAGTGTGACAACAATGGCGCCATAGCCCTTGCTAAGGAGCCAAGGTCTCACCAAAAATTCAAGCACATTGAGCGGCGATACCACCTCATCCACGATTACCTTGAGAAGGGTTACGTCGAGGTCAAGAGAGTTGACTCTACAAACAATATGGCAAACCCGCTTACAAAGCCGTTGAGCCAACAGAAGATCGAAGCCCACCTTGAGAAGATGGGACTTAGACTTATAGTTAATTGGCTTTAGGACAAGTGGAAGATTGTTAGACATATGTGCCCTAGAAGCTAGAATTGGCTGACACTTGTAATACACTTCTAGGGGCAAAATTATAATTTTGACTAAAATCAATAAAATGGGTTATTTTCTAGCACATATGTGTATTTAGTGTCTGTGATACATCCTTTGAGTTAATGGTAATGATAATTCATATTTTCAAGAGTTGAAAATTTAAGACATGAATAATCGTTATTAACTCATAAAATGCTCCTAACCATAGGATCATCACGAGGATGGTAATTGATCCGAAAGGTTGGTGTACAATCGCTTCTCTTTAGTAGATGAGTCTTGAGTCTATGGTGTGGAGACATCAGGGTGAGAGTATAGGTACTCGTTAGAGAATGAGGGCACTGAGCGTGACCACCTCGAGTAGTCATTAGGAAGTCTACCTTCTCGTCAATGACTGACTCGACTATAGTGGTGTGTCTGGTTCTTTGACCTGAGGTGCATCAGCAGTTCACCTTGAGGGTGTTATAGTTTGATTACATCATTACTCGGTCTCCTAGCTATATGGAACCCTGAGGTGTATGTTGGCTATAGCATATTCATTGTAGGAACTGGATTGCATCAAGATGGAATCTATCTACCTCGGTGGTAGAGGAGCAGCCCTATGATGATCATGAGAATCAAGTCCAGAAGCCCATGGCCATGGTAGAGTAAAATAATAGAAAGAGTTTCTATTTAGCTTTTCACACCGGACCTGAATCGAATGATTACATCATATGACAGAAACTAGGGTTTGACGAGTTCACCTTAACCCTAATCTGATCGGGGCTCAAGATAGAAGAACTTAATCACACAGGTAGCTGCACCAAGAGGTTTGCATTCAGCTCTGATGGGTTGCCACCATATACTGCTAAGTGACACTGGTGGATTTTGGGAGCAATTAGAATGATTTAGATGATCAATCATTCTAACTGTTCGAATTAGAAGAGTTCTGATCCATCGAAAGGAGTTTCAATGATGTCGATGATAGAGATCATGATATATCCCATTACCATACAGAATTGAACCTAACTGGGTCATACAAATAAGAGTTTGAATCTGGTGATCATCAATTGAACTGATCCAGTTCAATTGATCTGAATGAGATTCAATTAGGTTCAAGGAAATCATGCTAGCACTCGACGAACCTAATGTTCTTCTTTTACTATCATAAATAGTTGTCCTGACTGAGCCAAAGGAATTTATGCTCGATCAGAGGCCTTCACTTGGTCTGACTAGAGTCTGTCCAGGTCAGAAAAGGGTTGTCTTATTTTGTAAGATAATACCTACCATTTTTGGTCACCTGCCATTTCTCGTCCTTTGACTTTGGTCGAAAGTTGACCTTTGACTCACCATTGACACTTTGACTTCTGTCCACATGTCATGCACCTATTGAAGAGCTGGTGGGGGCTTGTCCCCCTACCAGAACCTGGCAAGGAGGAGGGCGCACGCCACCCTTGGCGTGTGCCCAAGCAGGAGGCACCTAGGAGTCCCTGTTGGATAGGGACTCCATCTCCTTTTTGGATTTCGATTAGACTTCTCCTAAGAATCAAGTTTGACTGATCTTAGGCACCATCTAAGGAGAAATCCAAGAAACCCTATTCTCACCAATCAAATTTAGATCTGATTTTACAAAGGATTGTGATTGGTTGGGAAGAAGAAGAGTTGGATCATGCATAGTCTATAAATAAGACCCTGCGCCCAACCCAAAGAGCATTGAAAATTCCCACACCCTGAGGCTGGTTCTCTCCTCCTCCTCCATGCCAAGCCTATCTTCTCCCTCTCCTCTCCACATCCAAAGTAGTTTGGGATCTTGGTTGGTGCAATCCAGATGAGAGAAAGATGACAGAAAGCTAGAAGGCCGTGCTGCTCCAAAGGACAACTACTGATCTTCGAAAGGTGTTTTAAAGATCCTCCAAATCAGATCTAGATCTAATTTTTGGAGATGTGATAGACAAGAAGAGGATCTCTAGATCTAGTCTGAGTGGATATCGATAGAGGCCAGGCACTTGCGTGGCAAGATCTAGAACCTTTCACTGCACATAGGATCATCAACGGGTAATAGGATTACCCTACGTCAAGATTAATTAAATTTGATTTAATTTATCTGAATTTATTTTAATTATTAAAATAAGAAGAATCATATCTAAAACATCCCAAATCTGATCTAGATTAAAGAGAAAAATTTTTAAAATATATCTCTTGATCCGATCAGATCTGAACGAACCTGGTCCGGGAAATCAGGATTTTCCCTTCAGGCATCTCATTCTGAAAATGATAACGACTCCTACCAATGCCCAATCTTGAGTATTAGCCGATCTCTTTCACTTCTAGTCTCTAACTCTATCATGTAAGCAGCGGACCTTATCGAGGTTGCACCACAAATCTTGGCTAGACAAACTTAAGCCGGTAAAAGAGGCTTATCATCCATTCGACTCCATCCTTTAGTCTAGGGTAAGTAGCAACTGCTTTACAAGCACTAAATCTCAGTGCAATCAGGTCCCAACTTTAGGCCGACCTTGAGCATAGGCCAAGCTTTATCAGAGTAGCTAAAGCATCTCTGACGCAATCTTAATTGAAGAACCCATCATTCTTTTTTGACCTCAAGCTCTTCAGACCAAAGTATTGGTTATAGGCCAACCTTGAAGGCAACCAAGCTCCCAAAAGCTATCAAAGCAGTTCTACTGAGATTCAAACTCAAAACCTAGCCTATAAACTTGTCACCCTCAACTTAAAGACCAATCTTCAAGCTCAATTAGTCCGATCTTAAATTCTAACATCTTAATCTCAGTACGAATGGCTCACAATCAAGCTCGAAAGTATCTGGCCTTTCGTAGTAACTTTAACAAGTAAAATTCAATGATCAGCAAGTCACAATAAATGACAATCCACTCTTCATAATAAACTCTGAGTAGTCCAAATGATCTACTAATATTCTATTGTGGTTGTCATCATTAATTTGTTACAGGCTCCATCTATAAATAGGATCCTCCAGATACGTTCTCCTCTCTAAGCTCTCTTTCCATCTTCAATCTCCTGAGTACTCCATTCTTATTAGCCAGAATACTAACTTGACCATCAGAGGATCCACGCCAAATTCACCTCCAATCAGGACTTTTCTTATAGGTTCCAACTGGATCATACTTCCAACAATCCCTGGTGGCCGACCATTTTCTACACTAATAAGTTTGACGCTAGAGGAAGGAATCTGTGAGCCCTTGTTCTAAAAAAAGTGCCCAGTCGATCAGTTTTCTCCTTCTTCCATTCAAGCAAGAAGCCTCCTAAGATAGCTTTTTCCCAAAGATCCATTGCTACCACAACCTGATCCAACCCAAAACTAGCTGATCAACCAATTTTATCTCCATCATTTGCACATCAACCTTCTCAGCCTACGATGTTGGTGGATATGAATCAGTTCAATCTATTGCTATAGTAGGTAAGAGGCCTTATGGAGTGCAGGCCATGCAGCAATCTCTGGCACTAGCACCACTAGAAAGACCATCACCAAAACATCGAGATCCAGCATAAGGAAGGCCCATCTGGAGAAGCCAATCAGAAAATCTCGAAAAAAAAAAGTAGAGAGTAGAGAACCCCTACTTCGAATATGACTCCACCTCTAGGAAGCCTTTGCCCCCATCAAATCTGCCATACTTTAAGATATGTGATCAAGATGATGTTCTCGATCAAAAGCTTTAAGAAATGAGCTGGTGGATTGAAGAGCTCCACCATATAGCCCCTATCCAAAATGATGACATCTGCACTAATCCATCTTTCACTAACTAGATCATGTAGAAGCCCATTCCGTCGAATTTCAAGCTCCCTCAGTTTGAAAGTTATGATGAGACTTTGGATCCAATTGATCACTTCAAAGCCTTCCAAACCATGATGCTGCTCCATGATGCATCGGACGTCATTTTGTGCTGAGTTTTTTCATTAACCTTGAAGGGCATAGCAAAACACTGGTACTCGAACCTTAAACTAGATACTATTTATTTTTTTGATTAGTTAAGCCATCAGTTTACAACTAACTTTATTAACAGTCGACGTTAGAGGCGAGGCTCAAATTCTCTCATCAACATCAAGCAAAAGGAAGGGTAGTCTATTCGAGCCTATGTCAACCATTTTAATATTGCCGCTTTAGAGGTCGAAAATTTGGATCACTCTATTGCTATGGCCGCTTTGAAGGGCGGCCTTTTGAAGAATAATCTCCTTTTCTTGTTAGAGAAAAAGTATCTCTGAGACTTCATTGATATGTTAGCTTGAGCTGAAGGTTACACCCGAGTTGAGAAAGCTTTCAAGCTTTGGGATAACAAAACCACAGAAGAGCGGTAGGAGAGGGAACCTATCAAGCCCATCCCGATGGAGAAATCAAGCGAAGCTCAGTCGCATTCTAAAACCTCTCTTGAATGTAGACGAGCTTGAACTCCACCTCGGGGACATCAGCCAAAAAGCTCAGATAGAAGGATGTAGCAAAGCTCCCCTCCCAGTAGGTTCTACAACTATTCTCCCTTGAATGCTCCAAAAATTTAAGTGTTGATGAAGATTAAGGAGCATCTGCTGAGGCTGAATAAGATACAGTCTCATCCAAGCAAGTGCAATCCAAACAATACTGTCTATACCATTGTGACCATGGTCATGATACTAAGAAATGCATCTAGCTTCAGGATGAAATTGAGGAGTTGATCAGATGAGATTGACTAGATCGATTTCTACAGCATTGGTTGGAAAGAAGGGAAGATCGGCTAAGGGCTCTTCTATCGCCAAAACTATCTCAGAGGAAAGAACCCCAAGGAGACCGACCCTCACTTGGAATCATCAACCCAATCACTTGGGGGTATCGGCAGGAAGAGGCCAGTGGATCGATGGAGCTGGCAAAGAAGTGGAGGACAGAAGAATCCATTACTTTCATCGAAGAAGATGAACAAGAGGTTCAATTTTTGCATGATGATGTGGTTATAATATTTTCAAATATTATAAATTATGATGTATGCCTTGTCTTGGTAGATAATGAAAATTCAACCAATATCTTGTTTTATGATCCATTCTCTAAAATGTCTATACCTGATGTCGCATGGGGCCACTAAGCTCTCCATTAGTAGGGTTCACCAGTGACACTGTACCGATTGAAGAAATAATCACTCTACTAATTATGGCAAGCTGGTACCCAAAGTAATTGATAAGTACCATAAATTTACCTATAAAAGCATCAATTTATCAATTAATTTATGCTTATTTTTAAGAATTAATAATTAATTGATACATATTTTTGAGAAATTCATATTTTTATTAATTAAAAAATTAATTAAAAATAATAAAAATAAAATATAAAATTTTAATATCAATGGAAAGAGCTTATTTTTTTTATCACAACAAAATAAGTTTCGAGCAAAATAAAGCTAAAACAAAAAAGATATGAATTTTTAAAGAAATAAAATAAATAAAAATTAAATGAAAAATAACATATGGCTTAGCCGGCTCAAGCCGCCATGCCACAGCAGCCGGCGCATCCAAACGTACCGAGCCAAGCCTAACCAAAGCTCGATGCGCACCTAAGCCAGCCACGCTAGCCGACTCAAGCCCAAGAAGCCATCCGTCGGATCTACAGCACAGTGTGAACCACCAATTTAGCAAAAATGGGCAAATCAAAACTTGCCACATGGTGGACCTAGACCCTTAAAGGATTTATAGAAAATCAATCGTGGCTCACAGGGCAATCTAGTATTTTCACTTGGTGATAGGAGCACTGGTTGGCTACGGTGTGCGGTGTGGCCAGTCCACACGGTTCATAGGAATAGTAAATGCGTGATCGTATGGTGGTGGTTGCTTGTAGTCAAGATCGGACAGTCAAGGTTTATTCCAACTCTGATTTAGTTTTTGATTTCATCCAAATCGCCATCGAATGGCAGCGCTTGATTCCAGCTTTGATCCGATGGTCCAGAAAGCTGCTGACAGTGATCAGACTGTCAAGCGCATAATCAATGGCCTAATTTCCTCCATCAAGTGTGATCCAACGATCAGAATTTAATCCGACTTGATCTGGTCCATTACACATCCATTTTTGATATTTTTGGAAGCATCGGATCACCATCTAATGGCTAGAATTAAAAGAACTCAACAGAATTTATTCAAGAGCTATTTTAATCCAAATTTCACTTGGATTTCTTCCTATTTTCACGATTAAAATGACCTCTTAGTCCCACATTGCCTCCAGAAGAAAATCCTCCAGCCCTCCTAGCATCTATAAAAAGGACCCCTCAGGCCTCTTCAGAAATCAATAGATCTCAAATCAGAGATGAAGCCAAGGTACATAGGATGGAAGCCAAGCTCAATGGGATTAAAGGTTGCTTCAAAGCTACAGTGCTGAGAAGAAGAGCCAGTCTTCTACACCATCTCTATGCCTATGCTGATCTGCGATCTTCTTCTAGTTTTCTTTTCTCTTTTTTTTCTTTAATTTCTTATATTTAAATTCTACATTTGAGTTTTATTCCTTTTCTTTAATTTCTTGTATTTAAATTCTGCATCTGAGTTTTAATTTTAATAAAGAAAGCTTTATTGCTCTTTTTAATTCTAGCTCTTTAAATTAATTATTCTTTATTGCTTTTAATTTTATTGCAAGTAGCCATGCTAAGATCTAACTAGTAGATCTTAGTACCAAATTTACCTTTTTTTTACATTTTTTAAATTCTATTTTTATTTATAAATCTATTTTTTGACTTTAATTTTTAAAAATCTTCTCTTTTCTTTTTCTTTTAAAAAAAATAAAAAAATCAAAGATTTCAAAATTTTAGAAATACTACCATTGGCCCTCTGTGGATTCGATCCGACTCACTACTATCTTCATGAATTTTTAATTAATTTAAAAAATAAAAAGTTCAGATTTAAACTGATAAATATGGTGTCTTAACGACAACATCGTGCATTCCTATCAAGGTTTTTGGCACCATTGTCAGGAAGGCATAGAAAAGATTAAAATTTTTTCTTTAATTTTCTTTGATTTTTTAATTTAAATATTTTTTTTTAAAATATTGCTTAATTACTTTTTTTTATTTATTTTATAGAAAAAAAAAGGGAAAAGAATAAGGAAGATTAGGGCATGAACAAAACTCTCAATCCTATTTGGTGAGATCAATTCCTAACTCTAGTCCCTAAATCTCTTTTGTTTATTTTAATTATTTACTTTATTTTTAAATTAATTTAAAAAAATTATCTATTTAAACCTAATTAAAAATCTCATGATAAGATTAGAAATCCTAATTATTTAGAGCATGCATCATATTAGTTTTATTTTTATTTTTTTTATCCATTTTTTTTGGTGATTGCTGGAGGTAAGGTAAGCCTTTCAAAATTTAATTAGTTGCATGCATCTAGTTTAAATTGCATAGAACTCTTTGATTAGAATTTTTTTTTTATGCATATTCATATTAAACCAAATTAAGGGCACAATCCAATTAAACAAGATAAGATGGAGATTTGATCATCCTTCCTTGGCCCACAAACAACCAACCAGCATCCTGCATTAACCTAAGCCTTTAATTCTTAAAATCAATTAGACATCAGCCCTTAAGGATATTCGAGCTCAATAGGACAAGAAACCCTAAGAGTTGAACCAAGTTAGGATTAATCAATTTGACTGGATGTCTAGAAAAGTGGTTCAGGGATGATTGGGTTCGAAGGAAAGGATGGTTACTTAATTGATTTCGTTCGCTTACCTGGCCAAGCACAATTGGTGTCTAAGGCAAGCAACGGAGGGACTCCCACCAACCTTACACTTACCTGACCAGTTGATTGGCTAATCCTCTACTTGGAGGGCTCGAAGGTGATCTTGGTAGTTAGGAGCTATCTAGACCTAAGATGACACTTAGTCAGGATTGATTGCCTAACTTGTTTGCTAAATAACATCAAACATAAACCACAAATTAACTCTTCTCTCTATCATCTCCAGATTTAAGACTCCTTAGGATCTTTCTTTAGAACCCTCTTCTTTCTTTCTCTAGTCTTTTTTTAAAAAAATAATAATAATAAAATAAAAATAATAAAAAATATATATATATCTTGAACCATATATCAGGTTGCACTAGTACATGCATGATAGAAGATCGCTTTTATTTGACCCAGTTAAACCAAATTCTGAAATTGAAAGACTAATTCATATAAGATCAGATAATTAAATGGCTGAAAATTATGAAGAACCACCTAGACAGATAAAGGAATACTTTATTCCTTCCACCTACAACCCATCGACTTGCATCCACTTACCTGATATCCCTGCTAGCCACTATGAGATCAAGTCGACCACAATCCAGATGCTCCCATCTTTTTATGGGAATATCAATAAAGACCCTTACAAACATCTGGATGAATTCTTAGAAATTTGCTCTATGGTAAAAATTCAAATTTTTTTTGATGATGCCCTTAGACTAACCTTGTTCCCTTTTTCATTAAAAGATAAAGCCAAGTACTGGCTTGGTACATTAGGAAGAACAATTCAGACATGGGTAGAGATGCAACATGAATTTCTTAAGAAATTTTATCCCATAGGACGAACCAATACTATGAGACGAGCCATTATAGGATTTGCTCAGCTTTCAGGGGAACAAATTCATGAATCATGGGAAAGATTTAAGGAACTTCTTAGAAAATGCCCACACCATGGTCTATCTAAGTGGCAAATTGTACAAGCTTTCTATGAAGATTTAGGAGATCAATATAAGCAGATGGTTGATGCATCCTGTGGAGGTGCATTCATGAGCAAAAGTAAGGATGAAGCTTATACCTTGTTTGAAACCTTAAGTAAAAACTTTATTAACCATACTTCATTATCCTCTTATGAAAGATCAATTTCTCAACAAAAACGGATAGGAATTTATGAGATCAAAACTCCATAACTTAATTCTAAGATAGACTTGAACATAATAGCACAAAAATTAGATAAAGTCGATCTTATTGCCCAAAAATTAGATCAATTCCTAAATCTAGGTCAACAATCTCCTGCACAATACACACCAGCATCTAATTATCAGGAGATTTGCTCTATTTGTGCTAGTCTAACACATCATGTAAGCGAATGTCCCACGGCTACACAATTACCACCTCTTATCCAAGAACAAGTTCAAGCGGCTCAAGGTTACTCCAAACCACTTAATGACCCATATTCAAATTCATATAACCCTGGTTGGAGAAACCATCCTAATTTCTCTTGGAAACCACAACAGACTCAAGCTCAGACCCAAATCCCATCAGTCCAAAATTATCAAAATAGGCCCCAGTACCAGAACTATGCCTATAATAAGGGATAACCTAGTCAGTCTTCTCAACCACTGCATTATAATCAGCCCTCATACCCACCTCCTCATCAACAGACCAATCTAGTCGATGATAAATTCAATCAACTTCAACAATTAATTCTGATCCAACAACAATCAATTGCCAGGCTAGACGCTCAAATAGGATAATTAGCTGAGTCTAGCATGAGGAGAGAACCAGGTCAATTACCAAGCCAACCAATTGCAAATCCTAAAAATAATCCATCCAATGTTTATCAACCACTTGGATTTACTCATCCATCTAACATTCCACCTAAGAATCCCTGATTAGAAAATGGTAAAGCAATATCTGAACTTAGAAGTGGTAGGATTCTTAAGGATCCATACCAAGATCAGGTGATAAGGGCTAATATTGATGAAAAATTTGAAGAAGAGGTTAGTACTAAAACTAATCATATAGAAGAACCTGAGCTTAGAATTGGTACTAATAAAATAGATAAAGAAAAGAAAAGAACAGATGATTTACCTGAGACCTATAAACCCAAAGCCCCATTCCCTTCGACCTTAGAAGTAGGCTCTTCTCGTAACAAGCAAGAAGCACACAACAAAGAGCTAATGGAACTATTTAAATAAGTTTATAATAATTTATCCCTCCTCAATGCAATTTAGCATGTTCCAGCCTATGCTAAATTTCTTAAAGAACTCTACACCCAAAAGCGTGAGCCACGAACCACCAAAAGAGTTATGCTATCTGAGGATATAAGTGCGGTCCTGTTAAATCCAATACCTCAAAAGATGAAAGATCCTGGTGCACCCTTAATTTCATGTGTTATAGGAGGCATAACCTTTAACCGATCATTACTAGACTTAGGAGCTAGTGTGAACCTACTTCCAACCTCAGTTTATAAAAAAATTGGGATTGGAGAACTAAAACCCACATCCGTTATTTTGCAATTAGCTGATAGATCTATAAAAATACCGCATGGTTTGATTGAGGATGTTCTAGTTAGAGTAGATAAATATTATTTTTCAATAGACTTCCTCATACTTGACATGGAACCATACCAAGAGCTGAACCAGAATCCCATAATTTTAGGACATCCATTCTTAGCAACTGCCAATATCAATATCAACTGTAAGACGGGAGCTATGGACATTTCTTTTGAAAATCAAAAAGTAAGAATTAATATTTTTAATACCCTAAAGTACAGTCAAGAGGAGGAAGACTGCTTTGTAATCAATCAGGTAGATGAAATAGTTGAATCTAATTCCTCCTTAGATTTACTGCAAGATGATGAACCCACTGAAGAAACCCAAACCCAGGAAGTAAATGCCCTGCTTAATTCACCTCAACCATCACATTCGTTACCTTGGTCAGTGAAAGTTGAGCCCTTACTCGAGCAAAAAATTGAACCATTACGTCCTTCAATTCAGGCCCCACCACAACTTGAACTAAAACCTTTACCTGAATCACTTAAGTATGTATTTTTAGGATCAAAGAAAATCCTACCGGTAATAATTGCTTTCAACTTAACTACTGAACAGAAAAACCAATTGGTAAATATTCTGAAAACATATAAGGAGGCCATAGGTTGGACCATCGCTGATTTAAAAGAAATTAGTCTATCAATATGCATGCACCATATTTATACAGAAGATAATGCCAAACCAACTCGAGAGATGCAAAGACGGCTTAACCCTAACATGCAAGAAGTAGTCAAGAAAGAGGTAATTAAATGGTTAGATGCTGGAATTATTTATCCTATCTTTGATAGCCACTGGGTGAGTCCCACACAAGTTGTTCCAAAAAAATTTGGACTCACGATTGTCTGCACTGAACATAAAAACTTAGTACCAACACGACTTTCTACTAGGTGGCGTGTCTGTATAGATTATAGAAAACTCAATACAACCATCCGAAAAGATCATTTTTCCTTACCCTTTATCGATCAAATCCTAGAAAGACTAGCAAGCCAACAATACTTTTGCTTTTTAGATGGATACTCAGGATACAATCAGGTAGCAATCTATCCAGGAGATCAGAAAAAGACCACCTTTACGTGTCCCTATGGAACCTTTGCTTTTCGTAGAATGCCATTCGGATTATGTAATGCACCTGCGACTTTTCAAAGGTGCATGATGTCAATATTTTCAGACATGATAGGAGATTTCTTAGAAATATTCATGGATGACTTTTCAGTCTTTGGAGAATCTTTTGAGAGTTGCCTCAATAATTTGAAGAAAATATTATAACGATGTATTGAGGCTAAGCTAGTGTTAAGCTGGGAAAAGAGCCACTTCATGGTTCAAGAGGGGATCATTTTAGGACATATAGTATCTAAGAAAGGGATTGAGGTAGATAAAGCTAAAGTTGAACTAATTTCTAAACTTCCTCCTCCCACTTTTGTCAAACAAATTCGATCTTTTCTTGGACCATGTAGGATTCTATCATCGCTTCATCAAAGAGTTCTCTAAAATTTCTCATCCTTTGTGTAATCTGCTCACTAAGGATGTTTCTTTTAACTTTGATGAAAATTATCTTAAAGCTTATGAAATCTTAAGAGAAGCTGTGACCAAAGCTCCAATCATACAACCTCCTAACTGGTCACTACCTTTTGAAATTATGTGCGACGCCTCAGACTTTGCCATAGGAGCTGTCCTGGGCCAAAGGATAAACAAATATCCTGTAGTGATCTATTATGCCAGTAGAACTCTGAATGAAGCACAAATGAATTATACCACCACTGAAAAAGAGTTGCTAGCCATTGTGTTTGCCCTAGAAAAGTTTAGATCATATCTATTAGGATCAAAAATCATAATTTACTCGGATCATTCAGCCTTGAGATACCTGCTCTCAAAGAAAGATGCTAAACCATGATTAATTAGATGGATCTTACTGTTACAAGAATTTGATATTGAAATTTGAGATAAGAAGGGATCTAAAAATGTTGTAGCAGACCATCTATCTAGGATCCTAGTTAAAGATAGTGAACCTGTATCAATCAGAGAATCTTTTTCAGATGAACAATTGTTAACAGTTTCACATACAAAGGCCCCTTGGTTTGTAGATATTGTCAATTACTTAGTCGTAGGACAAATTTCTGATGGCTGGTCTAAGAATGAGAAGGATCGATTCTTTGCTCAAATCAAATATTATTTTTGGAAAGATCTTGAGCTTTTTAGAATTTGTGCTGATCAAATCATTCGTAGATGTGTTCCTGAATCTGAACAATTGAGTATCTTACAATTTTGTCATATCCTTGCTTGCGGAGAATATTTTTTTGAATGAAAAACTATGGCCAAAGTATTGCAGAGTGGTTTTTATTGGCCAACATTATTTAAGGATGCCCATACTTTTAGTCAGGAGTGTCTTAAGTGTCAAGCCTTAGGGAATATTTCAAAAAAAGACATGATGCCTTAAAACCCCATCTTAGTAGTAGAAATTTTTGATGTATGGGGAATTGATTTTATGGGACCTTTTCCACCTTCCAATGGATTTAAATACATTTTGGTAGCTGTCGATTATGTTTCTAAATGGATTGAAGCAATAACAACACAAACCAATGATCATAAAGTAGTCTTAAAATTTATTTAGAAGAATATCTTTTCTAGGTTCGGATTTCCATGTGCTATCATTAGCGATGGAGGTACCCATTTTATAAATCACCAATTTCAAACTTTATTACAAAAATATGGAGTAATACATAAGATAGCTACACCATACCATCCACAAACAAGTGGCTAGGTAGAAGTATCTAATAGAAAAATTAAGAATATCTTACAAAAGACTATTAGGCCTGATCGAAAAGATTGGTCAGATCGATTAGATGATGCATTATGGGCCTATAGGACAGCTTATAAAACCCCTATTGGAATGTCTTCCTATAGATTAATCTATGAAAAAGCATGTCACCTTCTGGTAGAACTTGAACATAAAGCATATTGGGCAATAAAATAATTAAATTTTAATTTAAACCAAGCTGGTTCCAATCGGATGTTACAATTGAGTGAATTAGAAGAATTAAGGCAAGAAGCTTATGAAAATTCAAAAATCTATAAGGAGAAAATGAAAGCCTTCCATGATAAACATATTTCAAGAAAAACCTTTGAACCAAATCAACAAGTCTGGTTATTTAACTCAAAGCTTCGATTATTTTCTTGAAAAATTAAAATCCAGATGGGATGGACCTTACATAGTTAATCACGTATTCCCACATGGTGCAATCAAACTCTATGATCCTAGGACTAAAAATTTCTTTAAGGTAAATGGCCAAAGGCTTAAACCATATATCGAAGGGATATCATTAAATTAAAACATTGATCAAGTACAATTAATAGAACCATAATGAATTAAACTGCATTTTGTCTGGCTGAAGATAATAAACTTAGCGCTTGTTGGGAGGCAACCCAATACTTCTTGAATCTAATTTATTCTATTTAGTTTCTTTTCTTTTTAGGCTAAGCTGGAGAAGGACCAAAAAAAAAAAAAAAACTGAAAAAGGATCATAAGCTTCAAGACTCATGCTAAATAAATAAATATAATTTACATCCTTTTATTTATTTTTCCTCTCCATTGAGGACAATGTCAATTCAGTTGGAGGATAAAAATATATATATATATATATAAAACAAAATAAAATAAAAAAATTTAAAAAATAATAAAATATATATATATAATAATAATCAAACTTTAAAACTATTTTGAAAATTTTGGATAAATCATATTTTAGAAAAGAGAATCTTAAGCAAAATAAACTAGGAAAAGTAATAAAGTTAGAAAGTATTAACTAATAATGATAGCAAGTTAAGAAGTAGATTACTTGGTCAGATCATTAGCAGCCTACTTAGGTCATTTAAAGGCTAACAGCACTTTTAATTGTACATGCACACTAATGAAGCATAGTAGGTGTTGATTATAAGGCTAATTAAGGATTCAATTATCACTAAAAATTGATGGTTTATGTATACCTCAACTAAAGAAACTTGAATTTAAGAAAAGAGCTACCTGCTTAAATAAAAAGTATAAAACATAGAGTATATGTGGATTACCCTAAACTAGAACCCTGCACCTAAGTCAAGTCTAGAAGTTCAAATCAAATGGTGAAGGAAAGGCCAGGATGCTCAGCATAATTTTTTTTAAAAAAAAAAGAATAAGCAGTATGAAAGCTACCTTAATTCATGCACTTAACTTGGGAGTATATAGAAAACTAACCAAAATAGATGATAAAAGAAGATTTGTTTGTCCTTTGAATCAATACTCAAATGCTAAGTTAGTATTCACGAAACCAAGTGCTGAAAATCTTTAGATGAACTCTAAGAAAGTTTCTAATTAATCTGCCACGAAATTTACTTTTGAAACTTAATACTTAGTTAGTGATACTGTCTAAACTTTTGATCTTAAATCCTAGATCTATTCTTGGGAAGGAGGATCTCAATGAAATATGGTAATTGATCTAAATTAAATTCTTTTTTTACTTGAGGATGAGCAAAGTTTAAGTTGGGGGGTGTGATAAGTACCATAAATTTATCTATAAAAGCATCAATTTATCAATTAATTTATGCTTATTTTTAAAAATTAATAATTAATTGATACATATTTTTGAAAAATTCATATTTTTATTAATTAAAAAATAGAAAAAATAAAATTTTAATATCAATGAAAAGAGCTTATTTTTTTTATCATAACGAAATAAGTTTCGAATAAAACAGAGCTAAAACAAAAAAGTTATGAATTTCTAAAGAAATAAAAAAAATAAATTAAATGAAAAATAACATACGGCTCAAGCCGCCACACCGCAGCAGTCGGTGCATCCAAATGCGCCAAGCCAAGCCGACAAAGCTGATGTGCCAAGCCAGCCACGCTAGCCAACTCAAGCCCAGAAGCCACCCATGGGTCTACAGCACAGTGTGAACTGCCAGTTCAGCAAAAATGGGCGAATCAAAGCTTGCCACATGGTGGACCTAGATCCTTAAAGGGTTTACAGAAAATCCATCATGGCTTACAGGGCAATCTAATCTTTTCACTCGATGACAGGAGCACTGATTGGCTACGGTGTGTGGTGTGATCGATCCACGCGGTCCATGGGAATAATAAATGCGCGATCATGCCGTGGTGGTTGCTTACGGTCAAGATCGGAGGATCAAGATTTATTCCAACTCTAATTTTATTTTTGATTTCACTCGGATCACTATCGAATGGCAGTGCTTGATTCCAGCTTCGATCCAATGGTCCAAAAAGCTCCCGACGGCGATCAGACTCTCAGGCACGTGATCAACGGTCTAATTTCCTCCATCAAGCACGATCCAATGGTCAGAATTTAATTCGACTTGATCTGAGCCATTACACGTCCATTTTTGATATTTTTGAAAGTATCGGATCACCATCTGACGGCCAGAATTAAAAGAACTCAACAAAATTTGTTTAGGGCTATTTTAATCCAAATTTCACTCAGATTTCTTCCTATTTTCATAATTAAAATGGCCCTTAATCCCACATTGCCTCCAAAAAAAATATCCAGCCCTCCTAGCTCTATAAAAAGGACCCCAGGCCTCTAGAAATTAATAGATCTAGTGAGAGAAAAGCCAAGATATAGGATGGAAGCCAAGCTCAAGGTTAAAGATTGCTTCAAAGCTATAGTGCTGAGAAGAAGAGCCAGTCTTCTACGCCATCTCTACACCTACACTGATCTACGATCTCCTTCTAATTTTTTTTTCTCTTTTTTTTCTTTAATTTTTTGTATTTAAATTCTGCATCTGAGTTTTAATTTTAATAAAAAAAATTTTATTGCTCTTTTCAATTCTAGCTCTTTAAATTAATTATTCTTTATTGCTCTTTAATTTTATTGCAAGTAGCCGCTAAGATCTAAATAGTAGATCTTAGTACCAAATTTATTTTACATAATTTAAATTCTACTTTTATTTATAAATCTATTTTTTGACATTAATTTTTAAAAATCCTTCTTTTTTTTTCTTTTAAAAAAATAAAAGAATCAAAGATTTTAGAAATAAATCATTGCCTCTCTATGGATTTGACCTGACTCACTACTCTCTTCATAATTTTTAATTAATTTAAAAAGTAAAAAGTTGAATTTAAACTGATAAACATGATATTTTAATGACAACATCGCATTCCTATCAACAATCCAAAGCTTGGATTGATTTTTTTGGTGAAGGCTCCTTCTACTTATAATACCATTCTCAGACAACCTAGGTTAAATGTGCTTCGAGCTTTTGTATTGACATACTATTTGAAAATGAAGTTTCTGATAAAATATAGAGTCAGAAAAATCAGAGAAGATCAAACCTTGGCACGTCATTATTATACAATTGCTCTATAAGATGCAAAGCAACCCAAACTTTATCTATTGGATGGACTTAATATTCGTGATGATTTGACTGAGGAGCAAGAAGAACTAATTGATGATCTTATATCAATTTTCTTAAATGATGAAAATGAGGATCACACAGTTTAGATCGGCTCAAATTTAGAAGAAGAGGTTAAAAGACAACTTGTCACCTTTCTACGAAGGAATGCCGATATTTTTATTTGGGTTCTCGCAAATATGCCTAGTATAGATGCAGAGGTAATGGAACATCGTCTAGGTATCGATCACAAGCATTGACCTGTAATGCAAAAGAAGCAAAACTTTGCACCAGAGTAATAGAAGACGATCGTGGATTAGATAGACAAACTCCTCAAAGCCAAGTTCATCCGAGAGCTATCCTATCCAGATTCGATTGCTAATATAATTCTTGTCAAGAAGGCAAATGGAAAGTGAAGGAAGTGTATAGAGTTTATAGATCAGAATAAGATCTATCCAAAAGACAGCTATCCTCTATTCAGAATTGACCAACTGGTGGATACAACCTCGGACCATGAGCTCTTCACCTTCATGGATGCCTTCTTTGGCTATAACTAAATCTGAATGGCATCTAAAGATGAGGAGAAAACTACTTTTATTATTGACCATAGTCTTTATTATTATAAGATTATATTCTTTGGACTCAAAAATGTAGGTGCAACCTATCAGCATCTGATGAATAAAAGTTTCAAAGAGTAGATTGGCCGTAACATAGAGGTTTATTGTAAGGATTGGTGTGGTGCCTCCAAACCTTGGAAACATGAGAAGAAAGATCATGGAAGATGGGAGAAAGTCATCTAAGAAATTAGCTTGGTCAGTAGTTGGAGTCATCTCGATTTTGAGATGAGATGACTCAATTTTGAGCTAGATATCTCAGTTCTAAGGCGAGATGACTCGGTGCAAGGCGAGATAACTTAGTGTAGAGAGAGACATCTCAGTCTTAGAAGAAGTCTAGATAGAGAGCAGCATTTCGGGAGTGCTGGGCTGACATACAGTTGGAGACGTCTCAATTTTGGGATGAGACATCTCAGATGAAAGCGAGATGTCTCGATCTCAATTAAGAGATGTCTTGATTTTAGTGGACAAAAATGTACTGGGATTCTGTTTGGGTCTAGGATAGGATTTTATCCTAGAAGTCTTAAGACCTAATTTGAGAGGTCTTAAGGGAGCTAACTCATGTATGGGTTAGATTTAGATTCAGAGAATGAGAGCATAAGAGACATGGGTGTACATGGGCTCGGTGAGTGCTTTCATATATGGTTAGCCTAGGAGAGTTTTTTAGGGTTGAGTTTTGTTGGCTCAGGATGCATATATATACTTTGCATATATAATATTTTTGATAAGCGGAATAGAAATCCCTTTTCTCCCTAAAATCCTAGCTTCTTCTCTCTTTCTCTTTGCCATCGTCCTAACTTCCCCTCATCTGATCTTCATCCTTGCTTGCTATCATCTCTAACTTACTTCCTTGGGGTTGGTAGAAGGTACAAGAGTTTTCATAGATTCAGAAATAATTCGTAACAAGTGGTATTAGAGCCTGAGTTGTGTGAAAGAAAGTAAAAGATGCCTGAAAGTTGAAGATCTTTAGGTGTTGTAGATTCAGCAAGGTCTTGTCAAGGTATTTCTCAAATCCCTTAGAGTTCGTGTTGCATATTGGCTTGGATCCAGCCATAGGAAGCAACATGAAGGTTGATTTTGAGAAGTTCAATGAGAAAGAAAACTTTTTCATATGAAAAGTTTGGCTGAAAAATCTTCTGGTTTAAGCTAACTTAGATCAGGCATTAGAAGAGAAGCCTGAAGGAATGTTGGATCGTCAGTAGATGTCCCTGAAAAAGAAGGCTTGCTCTATGATCAAAGGATGCTTGACGGTTGCGACACTCTATTCACTTTTAGAGGAGAGGACCACATGAGGTCTGTGGTCAAAGTTGCAAACCATGTATATGAAAAAAAATATGTACAATAAGCTAATGTTGAAGAGGAGACTGTACAGCCTTAGGATGTAGAAAGGCTGAGATGTCTTGGTTCACATCAAAAGTTTGGCCAGATGTGTAATGACTTTGCTAAATATTGAGGTGAAGATGGAGGAAGAAGATAAATCATTGCTTCTATTATGCTCACTGCCCTCATCCTATGATCCATTGGTGATGATGCTGCTCTATGCCAAGGAGATCCTAGAGTATGAAGACATGGTCTTGGTACTACGACCAACGAACAATAGGAGAGGTTAACCAAGGAAGGTATTCCCCAGGAGGGTTTGACCGTGGGGGAAAACCTAGAAGTTCAGAGAAGAGGTAAGTCAAGAGGATGGTCAAAATTTTGAAAAAGTAAGAATAGGAAGGAACCCAGATGCTACAAGTGCAACGAGATCAGGTATTTCAGATGTGATTGTCCGCAGTGGAAGAACTAGAAGGAAGAGAAGAGTAGATCTGATGCACTGAGTACGGTGGCTGATAGTGAGATAGAGAATAACCTCTTGGTGGTATCAGATGGTCATAGGAAATACATAGATGTATGGATCCTAGATTCAGCCTGTTCGCATCACTACATGCCAAACCGGTCATGGTTTGTTTAGTACACTAAGATTGATGAGGGAAGTGTAACACTAGGAGATGATCACCCATGTAGAGTCGATGGTATTCGAAGCATTCAGATGAGGATGTTTGATGGGATGGTGCAGACTCTTACAAATATAAAGCACATCCCAGATATGAAGAAAAATCTCATGTCACTAGGCTATCTAGAGTGGAGCGGTTGCAACTTCAGCAGTTGTTGGAGATAAATCCCACTCCCACCAAAGTTCAGTCTGATGATTAGCCTAATGTAATCAAAAATCATGGAAGAGCTTCAATCAAAAATTCTCTCTCTGGCGGCCAAACCCTAGTCGAACTTCTTTCAGACTTCAATCAAACTTCTCCCACACTTCTCCTTTAGTCGGATTCCTCGAGGAGCCGAACTCCTTCCGGACCTCTTCTTCAGTCGGATTCCTACAGGAGCTGAACTTCTTTTGGATCTCTCCTTCAATCAAATGCCTACAGGAGCTAAACTCCTTCTGGATCTTTTCTTCAGTCAGATTCCTCCATCAGCCAAACTCCTTCCAGACTTTTCCTTCGAATTCCTATAGGAGTCGAACTCCTTCCGAATTTCTCCTTCAGTCGGATTCCTTCAGGAGCCGAACTCCTTCCGAATTTTTTCTTCAGTCAAGTTCCCTTTAGGAGTCCAAACTCCTTCTGGACCTCTCCTTTGGTCGAATTTCTATAGGAGCCAAACTCCTTTCGGACCTCTCCTTTAGTCAGATGCCTTCAGGAGCCGAACTCCTCTCAAACTTCTCCCTCAATCGGACTCCTCTAGGAGCCAAACTCCTTCCGAACCTCTCCTTCAGTCAGATGCCTCCAGAAGTCGAACTCTTTCCGAACTTCTCCCTCAGTTGGACTCCTTCAGAAGCCAAACTCCTTTCGGATCTCTCCTTCAGACGGATGCCTACAGGAGTCGAACTCCTTCCGGACCTCTCCTTCAGTCGGATTCCTAAAATAGTAGAACTCCTTTCGGATCTTTTCTTCAGACGGATGCCTATAGAAGCCAAACTCCTTTCGAACCTCTCCTTCAGTCGGATTCCTACAGAAGCCAAACTCCTTCCAGATCTCTTCTTCAATCAAAAGCCTATAGAAGCCAAACTCCTTCTGAATCTCTCTTGCAGTCAGATTCTTCATCAACCAAATTTCTTTCGAACTTCTCCTTCAGTGAGATTCCTACAGGAGCCAAACTTCTTATGAATTTCTTCTTAAGTTGGATTCCTCTAGGAGCCAAACTCCTTCGGAACTTCTCCTTCAGTCAAGTTTTCTTTAGGAGTCTGAACTCCTTTCGAACCTCTCCTTCAGTCAGATTCTTATAGGAGCCAAACTCCTTCCGGACCTCTCCTTCAATCGAATGCCTCCACGAGTCGAACTCCTTCCGGACCTCTCCTTCAATCGGATTTCTTCATGAGTCGAACTCTTTTCGGACCTCTCTTTCAATCAGATTCCTTCAGAAGCCGAACTCCTTCTAAATTTCTCCTTCAGTCAAATTTTCTTTATGAGTCCGAACTCCTCTACAATTGATGTATGTCAAAGCTCTTCACCAACCAACACCCGCTTCCTTCGAACTTCGACTATTAAATCTCAACGAATAGTCACATCACGACAATGGACACCTCTCTCCATAATAAACTTCACGTGGCCCCGAGTGGCCCACTACCAGATGGTTATGGCTATCACTATCAGTCTAGCGATATCTCTCTCTCCGTAGCAAACCCCATGCGGCCTTGAGCGGCCTACTATCGGATGGTTATAGCTATCACTATTAGTCTGACGATGCCTCTTTCTACGTAATAAGCCCCACGCGACCCTGAGTGGCCCATGGCCGAATGATATGGCTGTCACTATCCCTCTGCTTCAAGCTTCATCTATAAAAAGAAATCCTTAAAATACATTTTCTCTAAGCTCTCTTCTTCTTCCCAAAACTTTGTCGAATTCATACCCGAGCACTCTATTTCTGTTGGCTAGAAGAGCTGATTTGATCGTCAGAGGGTCCTGCCAGAGCCACCACCACCGACTCCGAACGAAACTTTATTTTATAGGTCATCGATGGCGACCTCATCTTTCCAAACTCTAGCTTGATCCAACATCAACCGGATTCTACACCAATAGAATTGGTGCTGGAGGAAGGGCCCTCTATTTTTGATGTTTTCTTAATCTTAAAGGAGTGCTCAGCAGCGATCTCTCTTCTTCTTCTCTAGAGTTTTTCTTGAAAAAAAAATGCCTCTTAGGAAAGATTCGACTCCACGATCAATGGCCTCTATAGCCAGATCCCATCCAAATCAATTCATTCCCACTCCAGCTCTGATAACTCAAGCTCCACCTGCAGCCATAGTGGTTGTGGACTAATTCAACCTACTAGTCCAGCAGGTTCACGATCTCATGGAGGTGGTGCAAGCCATACATCAGCAGGCTCCGACATCAATTCAACTGGAGCAGGCTCTTTCGAAGCTCCATGATCTGCTTGGGGGATGGCCGACTCAAGCTAGCCGATCGATGACCTCCAAAAAGAAGAAACAGAGGCTGGAGCGCCATTGCTCGAACCATGATTCAACCTTGGGGGAAGCTTTGCTCCTGTCCCACTAGAAAACTCTGGAGATCAATGATCGTGAAGATCTCCTAAATCAAAGGCTCTAGAAAATGATCCGACGAATTGAAGAACTCCACCACGTCGCCCCAACTTCCCATGATGATGTCCGCATCGATCCCCCTTTCTCTCCCCAAATTATGCAAGAGCTCATTCCGTCGAACTTCAAGCTTCTCCAATTTAAAAGCTACGATGGAACTTCTGATTCGGTTGATCATCTGAAGGCCTTCCGAATTATGATGCTGCTCCATGGCGCACCAGACGCCATCTTATACCAAGTTTTTCCATCTACCTTAAAGAGAGCAGTAAGAAACTGGTACTCGATGTTGAAGCCAGATACGATCTTCTCATTTGATTAGATAAGCCATCAGTTTGTGGCTCACTTCATCGGCAGTCGACGTTCCCATTGAGATTCAGATTTCTTGATGAATATTAAGCAGAAGGAGGGAGAATCTATTCGGGCTTATGTCACCTAATTTAATGCTGCTGTATTGGAGGTCCAGAATCTGGACCAGACTATTTTGATGGCCGCACTCAAGGGTGGTCTTCAGAAAAATGATTTGCTATTCTTCCTGGAGAAGAAGTATCCCAGGGATTTTGCCAATCTGCTAGCTTGGGCTAAGGGATATGCCCGTGCAGAACAAGCCTTCAAGTTGAAGGATGAAGAAGCCATAGGAGAACGGTGGTTGGGCGAGTCTAATAGACCCGCTGTTGAAGGAGGGCCGAATAAAGTTCGGCAATGCTCAAGGACTCCCTCCGAGTGCAAGCGAGCGTGAACTCCTCAAGCTCATCATCAAAGAAGCTTCGATAGAAGGGCGCAAAAAACTTCTCCCTCCAAAAGATTTCATAACTATGCCCCCTTTAATGCTCCTAAAACTCAAATTCTGATGGAAATTAAGAATCAGCTACCAAGACCAGAAGAATTACGATCTTTCTCAAATAAGTACAATCGAAGCAAGTACTGCCTGTACCATTGTGACCATGGTCACGATACTAAAGAATGTGTTCAGCTCCAAGATAAAATCGAGGAGCTCATCAGGAGAGGTCAGTTGGATCGATTCCTCAGATGCTGGTCTGAAGCAAGAGGAGAGCAACCAATTGCTCTTTCGCAATCGGGGGAGACCCAAGGGGAGGGATCTTAAAGAAGCCAATCCCTATGTGAAAGTATCAATACCATGGTCGGGGGACATCGACAAGAAAAGATATTAAGGAGCTACATAGTGTCAACATTAAAATTTTGAAAACTTGCAATATCATTAACCACTTTTCAATAGAGAATTCTTATTTCAACATTCTGATCTTTTATAAATTATAATAGGAAAAGATTAAGCTGGACTTCTTTTTTAGGCTAGATAGAAGGCTTCTAGTATAGGAGATAAGATCTTTTTCAATCTCGATTGGAGATAAGATATTCCCCGAGCTACAACTTCAACCTCGACTGGAGATAAGATCTCTCCTGAGCTTCAACATCAATAAGAGATAAGATTTTCTTCAACCTCGATTGGAGATAAGATCTCTCTCGATCTCCAACTTTAACCTTGGCTGGAGATAAGATCTCTCCTGAGCTTCAACATCTACGTCAATAGAATATAAGATTTCCTTCAACCTCGGCTAAAGATAAGATCTCTCCCGAGCGCTTCTACATCAATAGGAGATAAGATCTCCTTCAACCTCGGTTGGAGATAAGATTTTCCCTCAGCTTCTACATCAATAGAAGATAAGATCTCCTTCAACCTCGTTGGAGATGAGATCTCTCCTGAGCTTCTACGTCAATAGGAGATGAGATCTCTCTTGAGCTTCTACGTCAACAGGAGATAAGATCTCCTTCAAACTTGGCTGGAGATAAGATCTCCTCCGAGCACTTCTACGTCAATAGGAGATAAGATCTTCTTCAACCTCAATTGAAGATAAGATCTCCTCCGAGCTTCAACGTCTACATCAATAGGGAGATAAGATCTCCTTCAATTCTTAGCTAGAGATAAGATCTCTTCCGAGCTTCAACGTCTAAGTCAACAGGAGATAAGATCTTCTTCAACCTTAATTGGAGACAAGATCTCCTACGAGCTTCAACTTGAACTTCAACCTCGGCTAGAGATAAGATCTCCCTCGAGCTTCTACATCTACGTCAACAGAAGATAAGATCTTCTTCAATCTCAATTGGAGATAAGATCTTTCCTAAGCTTCAACGTCAATAGGAGATAAGATCTCCTTCAACCTTGGCTGGAGATAAGATCTTCCTCGAGCTTCAACTTCAACGTCAACCTTGGTTGGAGATAAGATCTCCTCCAAGCTTCAATCCTTCAATAGGAGATAAGATCTCCTCCGAACTTCAACTTCAACTCTAGCTGGAGATAAGATCTCTTCTGAGCTTCAACCTGAATGGATGTAGAGCCCAGAAGAGAACTTCGAAAGTCGCCTTTTTTGTACTCCCTTCCTTCGAATTTCGAACTTGAGAGTGGGGGAGACTATTGTTGGAGATAAATTCTACTCCCATCGAAGTCTAGTTTGATGATTAGCCTAATGCAACCGATAATCATGGAAGAGCTTCAATCAAGAATTCTCCCTCCAGCAGTCGAACCCTAGCCAAACTACTTTCAGACTTCAACCAAACTCCTCTCAGACTTCTCCTTCAGTCAGATTTCTCGAGAAGTCGAACTCCTTTCGGATCTCTTCTTCAGTCAGATTTCTACAAAAATCGAACTTCTTTCAGATCTCTCCTTCAGTCGAATGCCTACAGGAGCCAAACTCCTTTCGGATCTCTCCTTCAATCGAATTCCTCCATCAGCCAAACTTCTTTTGGATCTCTCCTTCAGTCGGATTCCTCCATCAATCAAACTCTTTTTGGATTTTTTCTTCAATCAGATTTCTCTAGGAGCTGAACTTCTTTCGAATTTTTTCTTCAGTCAAGTTCTCTTTAGGAGTTTGAACTCCTCTGAAATTGATGTATGTCAAAGCTCTTCACCAACCAATGCCTGCTTTCTTCGAACTTGGACTATTAAATCTTAATGAATAGCCACATCACGACAATGAACATCTCTCTCCATTATAAACTCCACGTGGCTCCGAGCGATCCACTATCGGATGGTTATGCCTGTCACTATCAGTCTGACGACATCTCTCTCTCCATAATAAATTTCATGCAGCCTCGAGCAGCCTGCTACTAGATGGTTATGGCTATCACTGTCAGTCTGACGATGCCTCTCTCTCCGTAACAAGCCCCACGCGGCCCCGAGCAGCCCATGGTCGGATGATATGGCTGTCACTACCCATCTGCTGCAAGCTCCATCTATAAAAAGGGATCCTCCAGATACATTTTCTTTAAGCTCTCTTCTCCTTCCCAAAATTCTGCCGAACTCTTTCTTGAGCACTCCATTTATGTTGGTCAGAAGAGCTGACTTGATTGTCGGAGGATCCTACCGAAGCCACCACCACCGACTTTGGATGAAACTTTATTTTGCAGGTCATCGACGGCGACCTCATCTTCCTTAACTTCAGCTCAATCCAGCATCAACCAGATTCTACACCAACAGCAGTCATGCCAGGAGTGGAGTTCTTAATATCTCTAATGGTGCTACGGTGGTGATGAGAGGCAAAAGGATGGAAAACAACCTCTACAAATTAAAAGAATCTATGGTGACTGAAAAATTTGATGCAGCATCTATAGCATAGGATCAGCAGGAGGCTCATCGATTATGGCACTACCGCCTAGGCCACATGGATTATCATGGGATGAAGGAGCTGCGCAAACATGGTCTGATTCCATATCTGGATGGAGGCATCATAGAGGTATGTGAGCCAAGCTAGATGGGTAAATAGAGGAGAGTATAATTTGCCATTAGTTCAGTCCACAGTGCAGCCCCACTGGACCTAGTCCAACTGACGTGTGGGGACCGACTCCATTTCCAGCTAGGAATGGGGTAAGATACTTCTTAACCTTCATAGATGATTTCTAGATGAAGGTATGGGTCTACTTCATGAAGGAGAAATCAAAATTCTTCACCAAGTTCAAGGTGTGGAAAGCTGAGGTAGAGAAGGATACAGGTCAGAGCTTGAAGTATCTACGATCAGATAATGGTAAAGAATACACCAACAAAGAGTTCTAAGAATTTTCTGAGTGTGGTATTAAAAGGCACTTCTCGGTGAAAAAAACTTCTTAACAAAATGGGATAGCTGAAAGGATTAATAAAACCCTTTTGAAAAAGGTACGATGCATGAGGTTGTAGGCAAGACTTTCTAAGGCATTCTGGATTGATACAATAAATGCAGCCTATTATCTGGTGAATCAATCATATCATACAAAGTTAGATGATGCTATTCCAGAGAAGAGATGGTCTGAAAGAAAGATTAGACAGAGCCATCTAAGGGTATTTGGGTGCATGGCATATGTGCACATCGGGACTAGTGAGCAGAGCAAGTTGGATGCCAGGTCATAAAGGATTCTATTCTTAGGATATTTGCAAGGGGTTAAGGGATACTGGCTATAAGATCCCTTGGAGAAGAAGGTCATCATTTGTAGGGATATCACCTTTGATGATAATTCAATTCTTCAAAAGTAAGATGGTATGAAGGAGCAGCAGGTGTAGTAGGAGGTCCAGCAGGACAACGCTGGACACTAACATCTTATTCTATTTTGCCACTTGTAGGTGCATTGGGAGGACTTGAAATTCAAGTGGAGCACTCACCAAAGATGACTCCATAAGTGGATAGAGCTTGGATAGATGAGGAAAGCCAAGAAGTCTAGTAGGAGCAAGCTAGACCTAGGATGAATATTGGGATTGCACTTCATAAGCCCAAAAGGAACATCAAGCAATTAGAATGATACGGCTTCAAAGATATGCTATCATATGCCCTAGTGATAGCAAATAAGGATCCCTACACCTACGAGGAGGCTATAGATAGCTAGGATAGAGAGAGGTGGGTCCAAGCAATATCCAAAGAGATGCAGCCTCTCCACAAGAATGAGATATGGTGATTGGTGCAGTTGTCACGAGGAAAGAAATCCATTGATTGCAAGTGGGTTTACCAATGCAAGAAGGAGCCTTCAGAGTAGGAAGGTATCAAGTACAAGATGAGGTTAGTGGCCAAAGGATATTCTCAGAAGGAAGGCATTGACTTTAGTGAAGTATTTTCTTCCATCATTAGGCATACTTTCATCAGGATGCTGCTGAGCATTATGGCAGCTCAAGACTTGGAGTTGGAGCAGATGGATATCAAGATGGTATTCCTTCATGGATATTTGGAGGAGAGCATTTACATGGAGCAGCCACTGGGATTCCAAGAGCCAAAAGTAGAAAAAAATATTTATTTGCTACAAAAATCATTGTATGGGATGAAGCAATCGCCAAGGCAATAGTACAAGCGATTTCACTCTTATGTAAGGGACATTAGACTTTTTAGGTGTGAATATGACTCTTGTGTATATGTTAAAACTTTGGAAGATGAGTCTAAGGTGTTCCTACTCTTGTATATAGATGACATGCTTATAGCATGCAAGACCAGGAAAGTTGTGTAAGAACTGAAAGCGACCTTGTCTCGAAAATTTGAGATGAAGGAAATCCTAGGCATGAAAATCTTTAGAGATCGAGCTAAGAGGATGCTACATTTATCTTAGAAAAGCTACATCAGGAAGATATTGGAGAGATTTGAGATAAAGAAAGCAAAACCGATAGAGCTGCCACTTACCAGACACTTTAGACTCTCAAAGATGATGTCACCACAGACTGAGATGGAGACTCAGGAGATAGAGAAAATATCATATGTCTCTGGTGTGGGAAGCCTAATGTATGTCATGGGTGTTGTAGGCCAGATATTGCCCATGCAGTGAGCAGGTTAGCAGATTCGTAGCATAGCCTGGCAAGGAGCACTGGTGAGCACTGAAGTAGATCTTCAGATACTTGGTAGATTCTGTTGGAGTTAGCATCTACTATGGATAGCAAGATGGAGCCGAGGAGCTCTCCAACATGTCCAAAGAAGCTCGGGTGTAGATAAGGGGGTTTGTGGATGTAGATTTTGGTGGAGACATGGATACTCGACGGTCAATGATAAGTTTTGTGTTTAGCCTGTTTAGAGATCCTGTTTCATGGAGCTCATGCTTGCAGCCCATCACAGCTTTATCCACTACTGAGGCAGAGTACATCGACATCACAAAAGCAGCAAAAGAGGCTCTATGATTGAAAGGCTTCACCTTGGAAATGGGTCTCATACAGGAGGCCATCAGAGTGCATTGTGATAGCCAAAGTGCACTATTACTTGCTCAAAACTTTGTCTACCATGCAAGAATGAAGCACATCGATATTAGGTACCACTAGATTAGAGAGCTTGTGGAAGAAGGCCAGGTGGAGTTGGTAAAGGTCCACACCAAGAAGAATCCAGTGGATGCATTGACAAAAATACTTCAATGGGATAGCTTTCGCAGATGTATGAAATCGATGTGTTTGATGCACAAGATAAAGTTATCTCAAGCCTTGGGGCACCAAGATGGAGATTGTAAGGATTGGTGTGGTACCCCCAAATCTTAGAAATATGAGAAGAAAAATCATGGAAGATGGGAGCAAGTCACCCAAGAAATCAACTTGGTCAGCAGTTGGAGTCATCTCAGTTCTGAGATAAGATGACTCGATTTTAGGTGAGACATCTTGGTTCTGAGGTGAGATGACTTGGTGCAAAGTGAGACATCTCGGTCTTAGAAAAAGTTCAGATAGAGAGCAGCATTTCTAGAGTGCTTGGCTGACATACAATTGGAGACGTCTCGATTTTGAGATGAAACATCTCAGATGAAAGCAAGACATCTCGGTCTCAATTAAGAGATGTCTCAATTTTGGTGGATAGAAACGTACAGGGATTTTGTTTGGGTCTAGGATAGGGTTTTATCCTAGAAGTCTTAAGACTTGATTTGAGAGGTCTTAAAGGGGCTAACTCATGTATGAGTCAGATTTAGATCCAGGGGATGAGAGCATGGGAGACATGGGTGTACATGGGCTCGGTGAGTGCTTTCATGTATTGTTAGCCTAGGAAAGCTTTTTAGGGATGAGTCTTGTAGTCTCAGGATGCATATATGTACTTTGTATATCTAATATTTTTGATAAATGGAATAGAAATCCCTTTTCTCCCTTAAACCCTAGCTTCTTCTCTCTTTCTCTTTGCCATCGCCCTAACTTCCAATCATCTGATCTTCATCTTTGCTTGCTATCATCTCCAACTTACTTCCTTGAGGTTGGTAGAAGGTATAAGGGTTTCCACCAGTCCAAGAATAATTCTTAACATTTATATGGATGATATGCTTGTTAAAATATAATCTTCAAAAAATCATACTGCGATCTGAAAGAGACATTCAATACTCTCAAAAAATACAAAATGAAGCTGAACCCAACCTAATATGCTTTTAGAGTAACCTCAAAAAATTTCTAGGGATTTATGGTGTTAAAATGTGGCATAGAGGCAAACCCAAAAAAGATCCAGCCCATCCAAGAAATGAACGTTCCCAAGATAAAAAAAAGAAGTTCAATGCCTAATGGAAAAGATCGCGACTTTGAATTATTTTATTTTAAGATCGATAGAATGCTGCATGACTATCTTTCAGGTGTTCAAACAATCAAAGAACTTCTGTTGGACCTCTGAGTGTCAGCAAGCCTTTGAAGACTGAAGAGCTACCTCAGCTCACTTCCTCTCCTTGCCAAGCCCAAATCCAATAAAGAGTTATTCTTATATCTGGTAGTATTTCCCATGGCCATAAGAGATGTCATAGTTAGAGAGGAGAATAAAGTTCAAAAGCCAATCTACTACATAAGCTGAGTTCTAAGAGATGCAGAAATAAGGTATACCAAATTGAAAAAGCTAACATATACTTTGTTGATTGCAACTAAAAGCTCCGACCTTTTTTTCAAGGGCATTCAATAGTAATCCTCATGGATCAACCTATAAAGGTAGTTCTTCTTCGGTCTAATACTTCTGGAAGAATTGCAAAATGGACCACCAAATTTGATATAAAATTTCAACCTTGGCCATCTGTTAAAGCTCAAATATTGGCCAATTTTATGGTAAAATGCACTATTCTAGATTCGACAAAGCCAAGCAATAGGAAGCCAGTACTTCTAGTTTTCAATCGAACTCCTCTGAACAAAAAATAGACCTCCCTGAAGATTTTTGAGCCCTATATATTGATGGCTCGTCCAATGCCTCTAGAGCAGGTGCAAACTTGATCCTTATCAATCCAAAAGGGGTTATTGCCAAATATGTGCTGTGCTTTGAATTTTCTACTACCAATAATGAAGCAAAAAATGAAGCTCTAATTGTAGGATTGAAAATAGCCAAGGAATTAAGGATAGATCATATGAAAGCTTACAATGATTTACAATTGGTGGTAGGACATATGAATGGCAATTATGAAGCTTGAGAGAAGAGCATGAGAAAATATTTGGACAAGGTGAAAGGTTTGACCTTGGCCTTTAGTAGTTTTGATATATAGTAAATTTTGAGAGTAGAGAATTTTAGAGCTGACCTTCTATCCAAATTGGCTACTTTAACTCCGAATGAATTACCAAAAGAGGTCTTCTTTGAAGTTCTTCACTACCCAAGTTTAGAGAAATTTCAGACAGTAATGCAAGTAGACCATAAGCCCAACTAAATCGATCCATTGATTTTATATCTCAAAGATGGTATCCTCTCCAGAGATCCCAAAGAAGCTCGAAAATTGAGAAACAGATAAGCACCTGATATATTGTGACAAGAAGCACTAAATATTATTGCATTATATGTTTATTAGTTGAATTTAATGCTTCTTAATCTCTTTCATAGGTAATTAGGAGATTGGGATCATACAAGCTAATCCAGACTCAAATTGGCTCAAACCCAAAGCAAAAATCAGATATCTAATGGGCTAAGAGCAAATAACTCAAGGGGTTAAGTCACGATCAATGGCTAGAAAGCAATTCATTGAAAATCCAATGGCCAAGATGAAAGATAGTTGCATTAAGGATTTGGATTGAAAATGATTGATCAAAGACTCCACATGTGCCACCCCAAATTGATTTAGCATGGATCATAAGAAAGAAGGAAATGCCAAAGAGAGAAATAAGTCACATGCTATTCCCTTCTTACCATATTTTTCACACCCCAATTAGAAGTCCACACCAAATCAAAGATTTCTCATGCACACTTCATCTCACCCATCCATTCCTATCATATCATTAGTCTTATATTGCTTAACCAATAAATCCTTCTATCTCTTAGCATCTATAAAAAACTCCTAAGGCTTCAACCAAAAGTATTCCCCTCCATCCATCTCCATCTAGCCCTAGCTTCACACTTCCTTTCTCTCCCCCGTAAGTCTCCATATTTTCTTTCTTTCTTCTTCTTCCTCCATAAAAACTTTCTTCTTCCTGTGGGTTAAAAGCAAGTCAGTAATGATGGATGGCATCCCTTCTATGCATGACTAGGCTCCATCATCTCAGGAGGGAAGATGAATCTTATAAATAGATGATTTGATGTTGATTTATTTTATGTATCTTATTTTTTAAATTAATAAAATTTTTAATTTATTTAAAAATTAAAAGTGTACTATTTTTTTTGCTTTATTTATAAAGATTTAGATTTTGAACAATCTATACTCTAAGAGATGCATCATGATTTGAGAATACGATGCATGCTTAGATAAGAGATAGATTGTATCAAGAAGAATAGATCCCCTCTTTTTACTTGTAAGATTTAGTTAGATAGCTTATGCTCTAAGAGACTGGCCATAATCTGAGAATACGATCTATGCTTAGAAAGGAAATAAACTATACCAACCAAAATTATAAGTAGCGGTGCTGCAGCAGAAAATGGATATGACATCTATTTTACAAGAAGATTTGATCTCCTGAGGCTTCTCTTCTATATTAAATTTATTAAATTTCTTTTAAATATTATTAATCTAAATTAGTTCTTTAATTCTTAAAAATAATCAAGTCTTCTTTTAATTTTTTTTAATTTTCACACCTAATTAACTTAATTTAAAACTTACCTCTTATCTTTTCTTGCTTGAAGATAACATAAAATTAAAAAAAATAAAATATCATAAAATACTTAACTAAAATAGAAAAACTAATTAAACTTTAAAAGATTCTTACTTGTATTGGACATCCTCTCATTTTGCATCTCATCTCCATAATTAATCTTAAGGATATTAACTCATGAATCAAATAAGGTAGGGATTTTATCACCCTTCCTTAGCCCAAAAAATCATATCCATCATTCTACATTAACCCAAGCCTTAATTTTAAAATTAATTAGATGTTAGTGCTAGGAATTTTGAGCTCAACAAGATAAGAAAGCCCTAGAGTTGAATTAAGTTTGAATTGGATAATTGTTCGGTGTCTAAGGCAAGTGGTTTAAGAAGGTGGTTTACAATTGGTGTCTAAGAAGCAATAAGCAAGGAGCCTTCCACATCTTACACTTATCTAGTCGAGTCAGTTAGTCAGTTTTAGACCTGAAGTGCTCAAAGACGGTCTTGAAAGTTAGAAGCTATCTAGATCTAAGTTAACCCTAGGATAAAGAGTTCTTGCTTGTCTAACTTGATTACAATTAACATCCAAATATTAACTAATTTTTTTCCTTTTTTTTTTCATCTCTAGAATTAGGACTCCTTAGAACCCATCTATAGAGCTCTTTTCTTATCTATCTCTCCTTCCTCTTCTCTGTTCTATAAAATAAAATAAAATAAAATTTTATAAAATTATAACTTGGAAAAGAAAATCTGGTCAACTTATGAGAATTGAATCAAATCTCATTTCAAATCAAGAAATTATCGAGACTATCATGGATGAACCCAACCAAGAACCTAAATTTCTTAAAGACCTATGTTACCCTATGGACTCTACCCAACCATCCTATATAAGACTCCCTAAAATTATGTTTGATAATTTTGAAATTAAACCTTAAATAATTAATATGCTCTCCAAATTTATCAGAATTGAGGATGCCTACATTTTCATTAGAGAATTTGAGGAGGTTTATGAAACCATGAGAATACACCAAATATCACAAGATGCTATAAAACTTAGGCTGATCAATTTTGCACTTAAGGACAATGCAAAGAAATGGTTATACAGCCTACCCAACCAGTTAATCACAACATGGGAAGGCTTTGTAAAGATGTTCTTAAAAAAAAAAAAATTCCCATCACAAGATAGGCAAGTTTAGAAACGAGATTAACTAATTCTACCAACAAGGGGGAGAGTCTTTCTAGAAGTGCCTAGATCGATTTAAGAACCTCCTAAATCAATGTCTACATCACGATATAAAGATTTGGAGGTTGTGCCAAATTATTTATGAAGCTCTAGATCCAAATTCTAGAACAATGTTGGAATCAATATGCCAGGACCAATTTATGTATAAGGAACCCAACGAGGCCTAGCAATTTCTGGAACATCTCGCAAAAAAGAGTCTGCAATGAAAATTGACTAGAAAAACCAAAAAAACCACACCAGCAAGAGGTGGGATGCACCAAGTCCAAACATCCCTAGCTGCGGAGGCTAGAATTGCGACCTTGACTCGTAGGATTGAAGCCCTAGAACTTCAAAGACACCCCAAAGCAAACCAAATATCCACACCCATGTGCAATGGATGTGGTGCACCAGACCACATCTTGGAAGAATGTCCTTCACTTAGAAACCTAGTCAAAGATGGGCTTGCATAAGTAAATGCAGCCTATCAAAGGCCTATAAACGATCCTTACGCACCAACATATAACCTAGGATGGAGAAACCATCCAAATTTTTTATGGTCACAAGGTTCCAATTCAGGTAATCATGTCCCAAACCAACCCTATCTAAGGACCTACTAAGCACCAACCAACCCACCAGGATTTGGTTAAGAGAAAAGGTTCAACACTTTAGAAAAGTGGTTGGAAGTCTTCTCAAATCAACTTCTGAAACTACATCTATACTAAACAATTTTATGCAGACCATGGGCCAATTATTAAATAAAAATACCCAGGCAATTGCCCATCTAGAAATGCAACTAGGTCAGTTAGCCACCACAGTTAGTGAAAGAGAAAATGATAGATTACCAAGTCAATCTGAGGCTAACCCTAGGAACCAAAACAACTAACTATCCTAATAAGGACCCCAGATCAACCAACTGAATGCCATTCACACACTAAGATCTAGAAAATAAATAGATAACCATATGAGCACACCTAAAATGGAAGAAAAAATAGAAGATCCACTATCCAAAGCACTATCTGACCAAGGCCAGCTTGAAAAATCCAAGGCATCAGAACTTGATGCAGCACCTAATTTGCCAACAGAGCCCTTACCATGAGTTGATGGATCAATTACTAAGGTTGTAGCACCCTTCCCTAATAGACTTAGGCCCAACCGAAACTCAACCTAATTAGATAAAATCTTGGAGATCTTCAAGCAAGTTAAGATGAACATTCCCTTACTAGACATGATCCAACATGTCCCTGCTTATGCAAAATTTCTTAAGGATCTGTGTACCATGAAAAAGACTACCAATGTACTCAAAAAAGCCTTTCTAGTAGCTAGTGTGAGTTCATACTTGTTAAACCACGTACCAATAAGGTACAAAGATCTAGGGTCCCCCACCATCTCATGCATTATGGGAGAAACCTTAATCGATAAGACTCTATTAGATTTAGGACAAGTGTTAATATATTGCCATACTCCGTATACAAGCAATTAGGGTTAGGGGAACTCAATCCAACGAGGATGACCTTACAACTAGCAGACTGGTCCGTAAAAGTTCCAAGGGGAATAGTTGAGGATGTGCTAATCAAAATCAGTGACTTCATCTATCTAGTGGATTTTGTGATTTTAGAGACTGAATCCATATCATATTCGAAGTGTCAAATCCTGGTCATTCTAGGCAGACCATTTTTGGCCATAGCTAATGCTCAAATCAACTGCCAAAATGGATTAATGAAACTTTCTTTTGGCAACATGTCAATAGATTTGAACATCTTCCATCTTACCAAAATAAATGATCTGAACTGGATTCAAGATAATGCGTATGAACCCATTGACCTCAGCGATGAAGAGATCGACTTTGAACTCTTAATGGACCAAAAATTTGAAGAGGTCAATGAAGTCGCTATAATCAACAAGCATAGCAGGAAATCAAGATGGAAGCCACCAGTAGAACCACTTGAGTTAATGGTTGAACCACTATCCAAACCATCGGTTGAGGAAGCACCAAATTTAGAGTTAAAATCACTCCCCAAGCACCTCAAATATGCCTATCTACATCTATCGAAAACCCTATCAGTAATCATTTTAGTAGATCTAAACCCCATGCAAGAGGAAGAATTGTTGACCATACTTAAAGAAAATCAAGAAGCATTAGGTTGGACCATGGTTGACATCAAGGGAATTAGCCCTTCAATCGTTCAACATCGAATTCACCTAAGGGAGGATGTCAAGCCAACTAGAGACCCCCAAAGAAGGTTAAACCCAGCTATGAAAGAGGTCATAAAGAAAGAAAGTCTTAAGTTGTTAGATAGTAAAATTATCTACCCAATCTCAGATAGCTCATAGGTTAGCCCAATCCAAGTGGTTCCTAAAAAATCTAGGGTCACAGTGGTCCAAAATGAAACAAATGAACTTATGCCAATGAGAGTTCAAACTAGATGGAGAGTCCGTATTGACTATAGAAAATTGAATGCAGCCATAAAAATGGACCATTTTTCCCTGCCATTCATCGATAAGATGTTAGAGAGGTTAGCTGGATATGAGTTTTATTGCTTTCTAGATCGATACTCTGGATATAATCAAATTTTCATAGTACCAAAGGATCAAGAGAAGACCACACTCACATGCCCATTTTGAACTTTCGCCTATAGATGCATGCCCTTTGATTTGTGTAATGCTCCATCTACTTTTTAAAAGTGCATGATCAACATCTTTTTGGACATGATCGACTAATTTCTTAAAATTTTTATGGATGATTTTTTCATTTTTGGCTTCACTTTTTTTGAATGCCTACACCATTTAAGACTAGTCTTAAAAAGATGTAAAGAAAATACTTAGTGCTTAATTGGGAAAAATGCTAATTTATGGTCAAACAAGGCATAGTTCTTGGCCATGTAATCTCAAAGAAAGGCATTGAAGTGGACAAAGCCAAGATTGATCTAATTGCAAATCTTTCACCACCAAAATCAGTTAAGAAAGTTCATTCATTTTTAGGACATGCTGGTTTCTATAGGAGGTTCATCAAGAATTTTAGCTAGATAACCCATCCATTGACTAATCTCTTAGTGAAGGAAGTCAAGTTCGAGTTTACTCCCGAATGTCTCGAATCCTTTAAGCATCTGAAAAAGAAACTAACTTCAACTCCAATTATACACCCATCTGACTGGACTCAGTCCTTCAAACTCATGTATGATACGTCTAACCACTCTATCAGAGCCATTCTAGGGCAGAGAATCAATAAGCTACCACGAGTCATCTATCATGCTAGTAGAACCCTCAACGGTGCACAGCTTAATTATTCAACAACTGAAAAGGAGTTCTTAGCCATCATCTTTGCACTTGAAAAGTTTAGAGCTTATTTGGTTGGATCACATACCATTGTATACATCGATCACTCAGCTATTAGACATCTCTTAACAAAGAAGAATACCAAGGCATGCCTAATCCAATGGATTTTACTGCTCTAAGAATTTGACTTGGAAATTAGGGATAAGAAAGGAACAAAAAATTTAGTAGCTGATCACCTATCCTAATTAATAAATGCACCCTCCAACGAACCACCAATTAGAGAATTTTTTCTTGACGAGCAACTTATGTCTGTGACGATCGAACCATGGTATGCTGATATAGTCAATTACTTAGCCACTGGTGAGATCTCCATGCACTGGACCACTCAGGACAAAAATATTTTTTTTTCTCAAGTGAAGTACTTTATTTGGTATGATCCTTACTTGTTCAAATAATATCCTGACCAAATCATTAGAAGATGTATCTTAGACCATAAGATTAGAAGTATTCTATCATTCTGTCATGACCAAGCATGTGGTGGTCATTTTGGAGCCAAAAAGATAGCCACCAAGGTGCTCCAAAGTGGATTTTATTGGCCTAACCTATTTAGAGATGCCTATTACTATTGCAAAAGTTGCATTAGGTGCCAACAAGTAGGCTGGATCATGATGAGAGATATGATGCCAATGAATCTGATTCTAATTATGGAAATTTTTGATGTGTGGGGAATTGATTTCATTGGACCATTCCAAAAATCTTTTGGGAATGAATATATTCTTGTAGCCATAGATTACATGTCCAAGTGGGTAGAGGCAGTGCCATGTCGATCCAGTGATAGCAAGATTATTGTCAAATTTCTTAAGAAACATATCCTCTTCCATTTTGGTATTCCAAGAGCTATCATCAATGATCACAGAACACACTTCTGTAATCAAGCCTTCACATCACTGATGAAGAAGTACCATATTATCCATAAATTAGTCACACCTTATCACCCTCAAACTAGTGGGCAAGTTAAGATATCAAATTGATAAATCAAACAAATCTTAGAAAAGATGATGAGTACAAATAGAAAAGACTGATCACTGAAGCTAGTGGATGCACTTTGGACATACCGCACAGCTTACAAGACCAATTTAGATATGTCACCATTTAGGATTGTGTTTGGCAAGGCATGTCACTTGCCTGTAGAACTCGAACATAGGGTAACGTGGGCAATCAAGAAAGTAAATATGGATTTGGATGTAACTAGAGAGCAAAGAAAATTATAGATAAATGAACTTGAAGAAATTATGAATAAAGCCTACGAGAATGGTAAAATATATAAGAAAAAAACTAAGGCATTCCATGACCAATCTATTATTAGAAAATCTTTTAAACCTAAACAAAAAGTTTTTCTATATAATTCTAGGCTTCACCTCTTTCTAGAAAAATTAAGATCGAAATGGACTGGGCCATACATAGTCAAGAAAATTTTTTTCACACTGGGCCACAGAAATTGAAAACCCAAAAAATGGTACCACCTTCAAAGTGAATGGTTAAAGAATAAAACCATTCTTAGAGCTGGCCACTGAAGAAATAGAAGAGGCTATGATATTGTATGAACCTCAATAAGGTTAAGACGTCTGACTGAAAATGTTAAACTTAGTGCTTATTAGGAGGCAATCCAATTTTTTTAAATTATAATATATATTTATATTTTTTATTAAATAAATAGAGGTATCCACCTTCAAGCTTCGAACTTTCAAGCCAACATCATACTAGATCACTTTCAACTTGGAGCATATTATCACCAGGTGTATTCTTTTCTTCAACTCCTATTTACTTTCTTTTTTACACTCTTGTCCTTTCCACTCCAATGAAGACAATGTCAATTAAGTTGGGGGCTGGGGGATAAAATCTTAAAACTTGGGAAGATGTGAGTATCTTTAAACCTACTGTGCTTTAAAATTGAGAGGAATTAGGCATCTCAATAGCAATTGATGGACAATTTAGATAAACTATAGAGTGTCAAGGGACTGCACATTAAGAAAATCCAATAGATGGTTAAGTATAGATTGATTTCTAGACTCTTCTAATCACTCTGGTATTAATGTCCAAAGGAGAGTGTATCTTTTATAGGTATAAATGGGATGTCTTGATGCCTACAATACATTCAAAAAAAAAAGAAAAAAAAAAGAAGAGAAAATTCTAAACATTGGTCTTCCACTGAGTAACTGAATTCCATTGCCTAAGTAAGCAATGATGTTCACATCAAAAAATGAGCAATGTGAAGAAACTTTGCTGTACAACTGCTTTAGCCCATAACCTAGTAGACTCAAGTTAGTAAGCCTAAGAGGTGTTTTATACCTAATGCCCTAAAACCAACTGGTTTCAGAGTCATTGGCCTAAAACTCTAGGGCATTGCACAAACTATACACATTCAAAAAAAAAAAGCACGAAAGAATGAACGGCCAAAAGTATAGACTACAAACCTATCTTAGATTAAGACAAACTAAGGATAAAAATAGGAATAGACCAAGAAAAGGTTTAGAAAGAAAATTCGATATTCTTCACTTAGCTATTCTACCAGGCAACTTTAATTCCCAATGACATACTTTACTAAGCTTCTTGTTATACATCAATTTTTTTGGAATTACCTAAAGATGCTCATGACTTAGCACACTGGTATACGACACTAATCTTTCTTTTACTCAAGGATGAGTAAAGATCAAGTTGAGGGGTGTGATAAGGACTTGATATATTATGATAAGAAGTACTAAATATTATTGCATTGTATGTTTATTAGTTGAATTTGATGCTTCTTAATCTCTTTTATAGGTAATTAGGAGATTGGGATCATACAAGCTAATCCAGACTCAAATTGGCTCAAATCCAAAGCAAAAATCAGATATCTAATGGGCTAAGCGCAAATAACTCAAGGGGTTAAGTCATGATCAATGGATAGGAAGTAATTCATTGAAGATCCAAGGGCCAAGATGAAAGATAGTTGCTTTAAGGGTTTGGATTGAAAATGATTGATCAAAAACTCCACATGTGCCACCCCAATTAGAAAGAAGGAAATGCCAAAGAGAAAAATAAGTCACATGCTATTCCCTTCTTACCATATTTTCATGCCCCAATTAAAAGTCCACACCAAATTAAAGATTTCTCATGCACACTTCATCTCATCCGTCCATTCCTATCATATCATTAGTCTCATATTGCTTAACCAATAAATCCTTCTACCTCTTAGCATCCATAAAAAGCCCCTATGGCTTCAACTAAAGGTATTCCCCTCCATCCATCTTTATCTAGCCTTAGCTTCACACTTTCTTTCTCTCCCACGTAAATCTCCATATTTTCTTTCTTTCTTCTTCTTCCACCATAAAAATTTTCTTCTTCCTCTCTTCTTCCTATGGGTTAGAAGCAAGTTGGTGATGGTGGACGGCATCCCTTCTATGCATGGCTAGGCTCTATCATCTCAGGAGGAAAGATAAATCTTGTAAACAAATGATTTGATATTGATCTATTTTATGTATCTCTTTTTTTAAATTAATAAAATTTTTAATTTATTTAAAAATTAAAAGTGCACTATTTTTTTTTGCTTCATTTATAAAGATCTAGATTTTGAACAATCTATACTCTAAGAGATGCATCATGATTTGAGAATATGGTGCGTGCTCAAACAAGAGATAGATTATATCAAGAAGAATAGATTCTCTCTTTTTACTTATGAGATTTAGTTAGATAGCTTATGCTCTAAGGGACTAGCCATAATCTGAGGATACAGTCCATGCTCTGTAAGGAGATAAGCTATACCAACCAAAATCATAAGTAGCAGTACTGCAGTAGAAAATGGATATGACATCTATTTTGCAAGGAGATTCAATCTTCTGAGGCTTTTCTTCTATATTGAATTTATTAAGTTTCTTTTAGATATTATTGATCTAAATTAGTTCTTTAATTCTTAAAAATAATCAAGTCTTCTTTTAATTTTCTAAACAACTACCCTAGATCCTTAAGGATTCAACCCGATTCATCCTATTTTATGGAGTAATAATCGGTTAACTTTTATCTTTAATCGTTCTCACGATAAGAGTGCATCAGAAACTAGGCCTCTCATTATATCTAAGATATCTTATTTCCTACCATTCCTTAAATGCCTTCGACCATCTGAAGATGATTATGCCCTAAGGAAGGTTCATAAAGGAATATGTGATAATCACTTCAAACCTAGATCATTATCTTATAAGCTACACCGACAGGGATATTATTGGCCGACCATGCAACAGAATACGGTTGACTATGTATGAAAGTATGATCGATGTCAAAAAAATGCCAATATTCAGTGACAGCTAGCTTCTTTGCTCATGTCTTTAAGCGCTCCTTGGCCATTCGCATAATGGGGGATGGATATACTTTGACCATTCCCTGTTTTAGTGGCAGTGGACTACTTCACCACATGGGTTGAGGCCGAACCCTTAGTGAAAATCACTAAAGCTAAAGTACAAGATTTTGTTTGAAAATTGATAATGTATAGATTTGGTCTACCCTAGATATTGATTACTGATAATGGACGGCAATTTATCAGAGCAAAATTTGCTGAATTTTGCGAAGACTTGAACATCTCTCATCATTTCACATCTGTGGCCTATCCTCAGATGAATGGTGAAGCCAAAGTAACCAACAGAACCCTACTTTAGAAAATAAAGGCAAGACTTGAACGAGCAAAGAGAATATGGGTGGATGAGTTTTACTATGTACTCTAGGCTTATAGAACCACTTAGAGGCTACCTATTAGGGAGACGCCATTTGTTCTAGCTTTTGGAACTAAGACAGTTATTCCAATCAAACCTAGACTTCCCTTAGCATGAGTGAAAAACTTTAATGAGCAAAACAATTCATGAGATCTTAGGACCAATTTTGATTTATTGAAAGAGAAATGCGAGAAATCTCAAATTCGGATGGCAACCTATAAGCAGAAAGTAGCATGGTATTATAACTCAGAAGTCAAGAATAAGATATTCAAAGTCAGAGACTTGGTGCTAGGTTGAGCGGAGGTCTCTCACCCCAAACTAGGAAGGCCCCTATGAAGTCAAGAAAATCATTCGACCAGGGGCTTATCGCATAAAGGAGCTATAAGGAGCTACACTATCCCTTCCTTGAAATTCAAAAAATCTATGAATATATTATCAATAGCCATACTTCAATAAAAGATTTTTTCTATTTTAACACTCCTGCCTTTTGTGCAAATTGAATTATAGCAGAAAATGATCAAGCTGGACTTCATTCTTAAATGAAGCTGAAGGCCTCTGATTCTTAAATAGAAAGTTAACTTTATCTTAATGAGGGTGAAGGCTTTCGATTCTTAAATAGAAGGCTAACCTCATCTTAACGAGAGTAAAGACCTTCGATTCTTAAACAGAAGGTTAACCACATTAGGAACATGAGATGGATCGCATTCTAATATGGGTGAAGACCCTTACGAGGGATATGAAGGCCTCCGACTCTTAAACAGGAGGTTAACATCATCTTCATAAGGATGAAGGCTTTCGGTTCTTAAACAGGAGGTTAACCTCGTCTTAACGAGGGTGAAAGTCATTAATTTTTAAATATAAGGTTAACCATATTTGGAACAGAAGGTGGATCTTATTCTAACATGGATGATGATCCTTATGAGGGATATGAAGGCCTCTGATTCTTAAATAAGAGTTTAACCTTGTCTTAACAAGGGTGAAGACCTTCGATTCTTAAATAGAAGGTTAACCTCATCTTAACATGGATGAAAGTCTCCAGTTCTCCACATTAGGAATAGGAGGTGGACCTCGTCCTAACATGGATGAAGATTTCTACGAGAGATATGAAGACCTTCGATTCTTAAATAGAAGGTTAACCTCATCTTAATGAGGGTGAAGACCTCTGATTCTTAAATAAGAGATTAACCATGTTAGGAACAGAAGGTGAACCTCATTCTAATATGGATGAAGACCCTTACAAGGGATGCACTATAAGAAAATAGAATTTTAGCAATCGAAAAATCGATCACTAAAAATCAAAAATCGATCGATAATAATTTAGCGATCGATTTTATTAGCGAATGATTTTATGATCAAAATTTTTTATTGCAAAAAAGCTGGTTGAAAATATTTTTCGATCGATTTTTTTAGTCACAAAATCTAACAATCGATTTACCTATCAAAAAAGAATTATTAAAATTAAAAAAATTAAAAACTTGCAACCAATTTTTTAATCAAAAAATTGATTGCTAATTTCCAAAAAAAATATAAAAAATAAATAATCTAATTTCTAAAAATTAAAAATTTATAAAAAAATTAGTTTCTAATTTTTAAAAGAAAAATTAATAAAAAAAATTTATAATTTTTTTCTAATTTTCAAATCGATCAAAAATTCATTCATAATTTTTTTTAAAATTATTTTTTAAAAAAAATTATTTACAAAATTGATCACTAAATTAATAAAAAAATATTAAACTAAAAATTTAAAAAATAATCGATCAAAAATTTGATTGTAAATTTTTTAAAATATTTTTTTAAAAAAATTGATCACTATTTTTTAAAATTTTTTTATTAATACAATCGATCGTAAAATTAGTCATTAATTTTTTAAATATCTTTATTAATAAAATTGATCACTAATTATTTTTAAATTTTTTGGTTAAAAAATTGGTCGCAAAATCAGTGGCTATTTATTTTTTATAATATCTAAATTTTCAAAATTGATTGCAAAATCTATCTCTAATTTTAATTTAATGTTTTAAATTTATATTATTTTTACTTTTTATATATTTTATTTTTATAAAATAATAAATTATTAATATTTTTAAATTATTTTTAATATTTTATTTATTTATTTTTTTTCCATCCTCCTTCCACGCACCTTTAGCATTTCGCCTCCATTGCCACCCTCATCTACTAGCGTCGTCGCCCTTCGATCCCCCGCACCCCACCCCTCACACTGCCTCCTGGCCACCCGCATCGCTCGTCGGTCGTCGACCATCTATGCTGCCCTTGGGCCACCTACACCACCCACGCTACCCCTGACTGCCTGTGCCACCCCCATTCCCCCGACAGTGGAGATCGATGGTAGGTGGTAGCAAGGAGAAGGGGAAAGGGAGCCATCATGGGGGTTGATGAGTGGAGGCCGAAGGAGAGGGTGGGTGTCGTAGGCTGGGAGGGGAGGGGGGGTCGTTGCGGCGAGCCAACGAGGGAAGACCATCGTAGGCAGTCGTCGAGAGGGGAAGGGGGCCCGTTGCAGCGGGCTAGCTAGGAGAGGCCATCGTGGGCTATAACCGAGGAGAGGAGGGGGGCCATCACGATGAGCTGACAAGGGAAGGCCATCGTAGGCGGTCTACGAGGAGGGACGGGGGGCCTGTCATGGGCGATCACCAGGGAGGGGAGCGCGGGCAGGGGAGGGGAAGATAGGGGTCAGGGGCAGTTAGGACAAGGCTGGGGGTGGGGTTTATAAAGTTTTTTTTGCTTTTTTAAAAAAATAATCGAATAAATCACCAAGAAAAAGGGGCCAACTAAAATTTCTAAAAATTTAAATTTGCGATCGATTTTTCAATTACAAAAATTAAAAAAAATTATAACAAAAAAATCAATCAAAAAATATCAAAATTATTTTTTTAATTTAAAATAATTTTAAAAAAAATTTATCAATTTTTTGATCAAAAAATTAATTTGTTTTGATCAAATTTTTGGTTGTAAATTTTTTGACCAAAAAATCAATCAAAAAATGTCAAAATTATTATTTTTTAATTTAAAATAATTCAAAATAAATTATTCAATTTTTTGATTGAAAAATTAATCTTTTCCAACTATATTTTTGATCATAAATTTTTCAACCAAAAAATCAATAAAAAATACCAAAATTATTTTTTTAGTTTAAAATAATTTAAAATTTTTTTGATCAATTTTTTGGTTGAAAAATAAATTTCATAAATATATTTTTCAATCAAATATATTTTTTTCTATTTTTTTAAATATGATATTATTTTAAAATTTAAAGCCCATCTTTATCGTTCATTATCTAAATAATTATCATTAGAGTCTTGTCACAAAAGATTGGCTTGATCCAGTAGTCCTAGCTATATCGATCAATAAAATTTGATTTCGATGATCATGAACGATCGTATGATGATTTGATCGTTAGAGATAATCGATGGCTTCGAAAACTTCCAACAATGATCTTAATGATATTTGTAGCATACTATCAAAATTTTACTTCAATCGAATATCGTTATCATGATCAATTTAGTATGAGATAATTTAGACCGTTAAATAAAAAATGAGTGATCAAAAGGCCAAACAACATCTGATTATAGAATAATTTTTTAGATAAATGATCTTTACTACTACTTTAATTATTTGTATGGTAGTGATCATAAAATCTAAACTATGCATATACGAACCATTGACGTTAAGCAGATCTTTCAAAAGTACATGTATAATTACCTAAGGACTTTAAGAATGTGTATCAAGAAATATATAATTTTAGATCATTCATATATGCACAGTTTGAATTTTATGATTACCATCATACAAATGATCAAAGTAGTTGCAAAGATCATTTATCTAAAATATTATCTTATAATCGGACACCATTTGGCCTTTTAATCACTTATTTTTTATTTAACGATCTAAATCTTTTCATACTAAATTGACCATAATAATGATGTCTAATTAAAGTAAAATTTTGATAGTATACTATAAATATCACTGAGATTATTATTATAAATTTTTGAATCCATCGGTAGTCTTTATCTATCAGATCATCATACAGTCGTTCGTGGCTGTTGAAATCAAATTTTATTGATCAACATAGCTTGGACTATCGGATCGAGCCAATCTTTTATGACGATACTCTAATGATAATTATTTAAATAATAAATGATGAAGATGAATTTTAAATTTTAAAATTATATCATATTTTGAGAAAAATATAAAAAAATATATTTGATTATAAAATACATTTATGATAAAAAATTGATCAAAATAATTTATTTTATGATCAAAAATCGATCTCTAAATTTTTAAATTATTTTAAATTAAAAATAATTAATTTTGGTATTTTTTGACTAATTTTTTGATCAAAAAATTTATGACCAAAAATTCAGTCAAAAAAATTAATTTTTTGATCAAAAATTTTTTAAAATTATTTTTAATTAAAAAATTAATTTTGGTATTTTTTGACTAATTTCTCGATCAAAAAATTTATGATAAAAAATTTGTTTGAAAAAAATTAATATTTTGATCTAAAAATCAATCAAAAAATTTTTTGAACTATTTTAAATTTAAAAAAAAAATAATTTTGGCATTTTTCAATCAATTTTTTGATCAAAAAATTTATGACCAAAATTTTGGTTGTAAAATCAATTACAAAATTTTATAAAATTAATATTTTATAAACTTACTTTTATATTCAATTTTTTTTTGCAAAATCGATCTCAAAATTAGAATTTTGCAATCGATTTTGCAACCAATATTTTTTTATCTCTATATTAATTTTTTTTAACAACCGATTGCAAAATCGATTATAAAATTGGTTGCAAATTTTAACTAACAAATTTGGTTGCAAAATTAATTGCAAAATCTCTATTTTCTTATAATGATATGAAGACCTCCGGTTCTTAAATAGGAGGTTAACCTCATCTTAACAAGAGTGAAGGTCTCATGTTCTTAAACAAGAGGTTAACCACATTAGGAATAGGAGGTGAACCTCATTTTAAGATTGATGAAGATCCTTATAAGCGATATAAAGTCCTTCGATTCTTAAATAGAAGGTTAACCATGTTAGGAATAGGAGGTGGACCTCGTCCTAACATGGATGAAGATCCTTACGAGAGATATAAAGGCCTCCTCTTCTTAAATAGGAGGTTAACCTCGTCTTAACAAAGATAAAGATCTCTGGTTCTTAAGCAAGAGGTTAACCTCATCTGAATGAGGATGAAGGCCTTCGGTTCTTATACAGGAGGTTAACCATGTTAAGAATAGGAGGTAGATCTCATCCTAACATAGGTGAAGACCATTACGAGAAATGTGAAGGCCTCTGATTCATAAATAAAAGATTAACTTTACCTTAATGAGGGTGAAGGCCTATGACTCATAAATAGGAGGTTAACCATGTTAGGAATAAGAGATGAACCTCGCTCTAACACAGGTGAAGATCCTTACGAGGAATGTGAAGGCCTCTAGTTCTTAAATAGGAGGTTAACCTTATCCTGACATGGGTGAAGATTCTTATGAGGTACATGAAGACCTCTAGTTTCTAAACAAAAAAAAAAAATACTTGTTCCTAAACAAATCCAAAAAATCATTGTTTGTAAATAAGAAGGATAAGTCTATAAGATACTGAACAAAAGTTATTATCCCAAAATAATATCAACCTCAGGCATGACATGAAAATAAGTAATCCAACAAGCATCAAACCAAGACAAAACATAGAAGAATGATGGAAAGGAATATTATTTCATTAAATGAAGTTCATTATAGAGGTCATCAAGACCAATTACAAAAGAAAAAAGAGAAAAAATGAAGTCCTACTTGGACTTTGGACTACCAGCCTCAGCCATCACAAAAGAATGCATCAAGTCGTTCTTCCAATCTTCAAGCTCTTTTCTCGCCACCAAACTCTCGCCAAGCAGCTTCTGGGCCCTCCTGGCATCTTTCTCTACCTCCCTTAATCTTTTCATAGGACAATAGATTCAACTTCGACATCCTTCACAGCATTTTCATGATATATCATTTGGATCCTCGGTTGAAGGAGCTCAGCCTTAATCTTGTTATACACCTTAGTAAGATTGGTGAAGGTATTCTTTATCGAGGCAAGCTCGCTCAAATCTCCACTTAGGCCAGCTCAAGCATTGTCTATGTTGGGATAAAATGACCCCCGCCGAAGTCCTTAGCCATCAACCTCCCTCCTATTAGAATTCATTTATCCCCTCAGCAATAAGTTCATACTGCATAACCTCTCGAAAGCACATAGAAGTCTGGCAGCATGATCTTGAATGGTGAAGGAGAACTATTGTTATACTAACCTTGTCCCTGACTAAAAATAAATGACAGGCTCGAAGCCCAATCGCATAACTTTCGAACGAACTCCTTCAGTCGCACTCCTTTCGGACGAACTCCTCCAGTCGCACTCCTTTCGGACAAACTCCTCCAATCGTGTTCCTTCCAAGCGAACTCCTCCAGCAGCGCTCCTTTCAGTCAAATTTCTTTTAGATGAACTTCTCCAGTTGCACTCCTCTTGGCAACGCTCCTTCCAATCGTGGACCAACTTAATCCCTACCATGCCTGTCGATTGGAGCCATCCAAAGGAACCTTACCAAATCACTGATACATAACAACCACTCCATGAAGGATGGAGCACAGAACTTCAAATCTCAATTCAGGGGACATCTACTTACGCACGGCCCAGGAAGCTTTCGAACTCCTTAAAGTCACTAGACATTGCCCCCAATGGATCTCGATCGATCATAAGTTCACCACATATACTGAAGTCTATGACTTATGTCCGAACTCCAACAAAAGGATCTCCACCGCCTACAAGTCACAACAAACAACAACCCATCCACGTAACAAACTCCACATGGTCTTAACAGCCCACTACCAGATGGTTATGGCTGTCACCATCATTTTGTTAAATGCTCCTCTATAAAAGAGACCCTCCAGATATGTTTTTCTCTAAGCTCTCTTCTCCTTCCCGTTACTCTGCTTCTCTATTTCTTGAGCACTCCATTTCAGTTGGCTAGAGAACTAACTTGAGCATTGGAGGATCCTACCAGAGCCACCCACCTCCGATTTGGACTTTATTTTGCAGGTTTCGTCAGCGGTCTCACCTTTCTAACTCCATCTACCTCCGGTATCCTCATAGATTTTCATACCAATAAGATTAGTGCTGGAGAAAGGGCCTCTAAGCCCTTATTCTAAAAAGAGTGCTCAATCAATCTTGTTTACTTTCTACTTTTAATCCTTCAGGATTTATCTCCGTTTGATCTCTTTCGATCCTAGAAGTGCCCTGAAAGAAGACAACCATCCAGTGATCCACCACCTCCGCCTTCAAATCTGAGCCAGACCCACCTACTCCAAAATCATCACCGGCACCTCAACCTCCTCTATCGATGGTTATGGTGTAGTTCAACCTATTGATGCAGTAAGTTCGAGGCCTCACCAAAATGGTGCAGGCTATGTAGCAACCTCCAACGATAGTCTAGCCAAAAAACCTCCAACCAGAGCTTCAAGAACTAGCACCAAGAAAGGCAACCTGGGTCAGCAGACCAGTTACCCCTGGAAGGGCGAAGTAGAGAATAGGGAGCCCCTACTCTGATCATGATTTTTCTCCAAAAAAGATTTTTCCTATCTATAGTCGACGGCCTCCAAGATCCATGGTTGAGATGACGCTCTCAATCAGAAGCTCCAAGATATGAACCGACGGATTGAGGAGCTCCACCATGCCATGATGTGGTATTAACTTGCTCTGATATCAAACTATTGGGATATTAGCTACTTTGATGTCTCTTGTTAAGAATCTAGTACCAAATTATTATGATAAAAAAATAAATAAATAAAATAAGAAAATAATCAAGTACGTAGATCAGCCTAAAGGCTCGTCTCCATGGGGCATGCAAAGCTTCACTATAAAAAAAAAAAATAGGTACAAGAGGAGAACACCCACTCTCAACTCACCATACATAAATCTCTCTTAACTAGAAACTACCCTCATAAAAGCTCTCTCAAAATTTTAAGAAAACCCATAGAAGCTATAAGATGCTCTGCCCTCACAGCATCCTTGTCAGATGCTATGCACCTATTGCTTCTCTCTCTCACGGGCTGCACGTACTCGGTGCTCTATCAAGCTCCTCTCGATGGCTATCTAAGTCTCTCTACATGTCTTTCATGCCACACGCGCCATCTCTTCTACTCCACAGCACCTCAGCCCTTTAAATAGGATGAGATTCCTCTTCTCAATAGTTCACAAGAGTCCTAACAGAGTTCATTCTCCTAATATGAGTTGAACATGTCCTTAATGGAGTCTTGAAATATTTTTCGACCTTCAGATCATGATTGCAACCCTCCATGGCTGTTGGATCATATGGTCCACGCACAACTCCTATAGATCTCTTGGATTAATCACAAACCAAGTCCAAACAAAAAATCTCCATCGTGTTCTATTTGCCTCTATCAAATCGGCTCGGTTAGGGGTCGAGCTGGCTCGACTACGTCTCGCCCAAACTCCTACTGTCTGTCTGCCTGAGAGAGCCGGCTCAGCTCTCAATCCAAGCTGGCTCGACTGTGTATTAGAGTCGGCCTGACTGCTGTGCTAAAAATTGATTCTCTTCTTGCTATGGATCAAATTCGAGGCATCAAATCCTAACAATCTCCATCTGGACTTCACATTCGGCCTCCACCTAACTTTGAGAGCTTGTGATCATCTCGCCCCCATGCTCTGGAACATGCCTACTGATCATGGATGGACAAACATGGGAGTCGAGTTAGGCTGTTAGATCCCATCTCTGTCATGAGCTGTGTCCACTTTGACCAAAGATCTATTCAAAAAAATTCTTCTACAGCAATAAAAACTTCACTCTACAACATCACCTCTCGTCCTCTCGAGGCTCCTATCTCGTGCCCGATCTATCTCCACCTGGAGCTCCATCTTGCACTGGACTTCCTCTGGCTCCTAAAATTCCACCTCACACTAGACTTCTTGCCAAATAGTAATGTCCTCTTGTCTTCTTCTTTCCCTCCAATATCATCCTATCACCATGCATGACCTTCAGGATTCCATCATCAGCTACCTACCTATAGCCGTTTAAATTCAGTCTGCTAAGTGAGATAAGATTCCACCTAAAATTGGGTATGTATCGGACCTCTTTCAATCTTCTCACTGACCATCATGTGTCTTCCAACTGACCATTCTAATGCCTCTTATCGCACAGCTCGATTCATTTGGAAAATAAACAATGTCATCACTGCTCTTAAGGGAGTCAAACTGCTTCTTTCTGCAATAATCATGATATGTGCATGCAAAATCTAAAATCCACTACTGAAAAGAATTAGATACCTCATCAGATATATCTAGGATATCATCCTCTGACTCGCTACTGACCGTCGCTGCAATAGCCCTTATCCGATTCTTGAGTTGTGGATAATTCTTGACTCAATGCCCCAACTTATCGCACCTATAGCATCTAATCTTGCTAGGATCTCTCATCTTAGACCTGGATCGTCCTCCTCATGATCCTTTGCCACTCCATCTACTGCCTCCTGCTCCTTCAAAAATCGTGAAAGCTGAGCTGGCACCACCTAAGCTTGAAGCTGGGTTCTCCCTCCTAAGAATCTCATTCTGAAGTATCGCTGCAATCACCGAGGACTCATACGAAGGAGAGAGTGATGCTAGCAAGATCAATGCCCTGGTCTTCACCTCAACTTTTTCACCAATGCTGAGGAGGTCGGTGAGAATTTTCTAAAAGTTGGATAGATGCTTCCACACGCTCTAGCCTTTGTCCATCCGTAGTTGGTAGAACTGCCTCCAAAGAAATAGCATGTTGGTGAGCGACTTCATCATGTACAACTCCTTGAGCTTCGACCACAGTATCGTCGAAAAAGTCTCACCAAGTATATGGATCACCACATCATCCACTAAGTACAAGCGGATCGTGCTCACCACTTGCATCTGGATCCACTTTCAATCCTTCACCTCTATGGTGGCTAGCATCTCATCATGCAAGAGAGCATCTATCAATCCATGTTGGATAAGGACATTCTTTACCCTTATTTGCCATAAGAAGAAATTGCACTTTTCATCGAACCTATTGATCTCCATCTTGATTGTACTTATCTTCTCCATATTCTTCAATCTCTATCTACTGCTACAATCTATGCTCTGGTACTATCTAGCTCTGATACCAATTGATGTGGTATCAACTCGCTCTGATACCAAACTATTGGAATATTAGCTACTCTGATACCGCTTGTTAAGGATCTAGTACCAAATTATTATGGTAGGAAGAAGAAAAAAATAAAATAAGAAAATAATCAAGTACGTAGATCAGCCTAAAGGCTCGCCTCCATGGGGCATGCACTATGAAGGAGAAAAATAGGTACAAGAGGAGAACACCCACTCTCAACTCACCATATATAAATCTCTTTCAACTAGAAGCTACCCTCACAAAAGCTCTCTCAGAATCTCAAGAAGACCCATAGAAGCTATAAGATGCTCTGCCCTCATAATCTTCTTGCCAGATACTATGCACCTATTGCTTCTCTCTCTCATGGGATGCACGTACTCAGTGCTCTGCCAAGCTCCTCTCGACTATTTTCTGAGCCTCTCTACGTGCCTCTCATGCCATACACGCTACCTCTTCTGCTTCACAACACCTCAACCCTTTAAATAGAATGAGAATCCTCTTCTTAGTAGTTCACAGGAATTCTATCAGGGCTCGTTCTCCTAATATGAGTCGAACATGTCCTTGATGGAGTCTTGAAATATTTTTCGACCTTCAAATCATGACTGCAATCCTCCATGGCCACTGGATCCTATGGTCCATGCGCAACTCCCGTAGACCTCTTGGATTAATCATAATTTGAGTCCAAATAGAAACAATCTCGTCGTATTCTGCTTGCCTCCATTGAGCTGGGTCGATCAGGAGTCGAGCTGACTCGACTGCGTCTCGCCCAAATTTTTACTGTCTGTCTACTTGAGAGAGCCGACTTGACTATGGTTCGAGCTGGCTCGATCTTAATCTGAGCCAACTTGACTGCGTATCAGAGTTGGCCCAACTATTATACTAAAAATTAATTCTCTTCTTGCTATGGATCAAATTTGAGATGTCAAATCCTAACATGCTACCCCAGTCCATCATGATGATATCTACATCGATCCCTCCTCCGCCAAGATCATGCAGGAGCCCATCCTGCCAAACTTCAAACTTTTTTAATTCGAGAGTTACAATGAAACTTCTTATCGGATCGACCATCTTGAGGCCTTTCGGATGATGATGCTGCTCCATGATGCACCAAATGCTACTCTATGTCGAGCTTTTCCATCTATCCTGAAGGAAGCAGCAAGAAACCAGTACTCGAGTCTTAAGCTAAGTATGATATTTTCTTTTAACCAAATGAGCCATCAATTTGTGGCTCATTTCATAAGCAGCTGATGGCTCATTTCATAAGCAACCAACACCCAAGACGAGATTCAGACTCTCTCTTCAATATAAAGTGGAAAGAAGGAGAGTCCATTCGAGCTTATGTTAGCCGCTTTAATGCTGTTGTGCTAGAGGTCCAAAATTTGAACTAATCTATAGCCATGGCCGTACTGAAAGATGATCTTCAAAAAAATGATCTTATATTCTTTCTCAAAAGAAAGTACCCTAAAAATTTTGCTGATATGATGGCTCGAGTTGAAGGTTATGCTCGGATGGAGGAGGCCTTCAAATTAAAGAATGATGAGGCTGCAAGAAAATGGTAGGCAGGTAAATCCAACAAGCCTGCACCTGAAAGCAAGCTGAATGAAGCTCGACCGTGCTCCCGAACTCCTCCTAAGCGCAGATGAGCTCGAACTCCTCCTCAAGCTCATCAACCAGAAAGTTCAGACCGAAGGACCCAGCAGAACTTTTCTCCCAAAAGACTCAACAACATGCTCCCTTGAATGCCTCAAAGATCTAGGTGCTGATGGAGATAAGGAAGCAACTATTGGGATTGGAGAGGATGTGGACTCATCCGACCAAGTGCAACCCCAACAAATACTATCTCTATCATCATGACCATGGTCACGACACTGAAGAGTACATCCAGCTTCAGAATGAGATCGAAACACTAATTAGAAGAGGTCGATTGGATCAATTTATCAAGCACCGATTGGAGAGAAGAGAAGATCGTCTAAGAGCCCCACCACAACCTAAACCATCTCGACGGGATGAGCCACAAGAAGATCGGCTTTCCTTTGGAATCATTAACACTATCGCTGGAAGACATCAGTGAGGAGAGGCTAGTGCGTCAGTAGAGCCAACAAAGAAGCAGCAGATCAAAGAATCCATCATTTTCACTGAAGAAGATGATCGAAAAGTTCATCTTTCACATAATAACATGCGGTTATAGTTACTTTAAATATTGCTGATGATGATATATGTCATATTTTAATTGATAATGAAAATTCTACTGATATCTTATTTTATGATATTTTTTCTAAAATATTCATATCTGATAGTAGAATGGATCTGATGAATTCTCCACTAGTAGGATTCATAGGTGATGCAGTGCCGATGGAAGGAATAATAACATTGCCTGTAGTAGCAGGCCAGTATCCAAAATAATATAGAGCTTAAGTCAATTTTTTAATAGTCAAAGCCCCTTCTACCTACAACGCAATCCTTGGCCGACCTAGTTTGAATGCACTCCGAGTTGTGGTTTTGACTTACTACCTAAAAATAAAGTTTCTAATAAGACATGAAATCAGGAAGGTCAGAGGAGATCAAGCACTAGCTCGGCATTGCTACAATATTGCCCTACAAGGAGGAAGACAAGCAGACCCTTATCCAGTGGGCGGACTCGATGCCCGTGATGATTTATTTGAAGAAAGATGAGAGCCCATCGACGATCTTATGAAGATCCTCTTGAACGATGGGAATAAAGAGCATATCGTGAAGATCGGCTCCAGTCTGAAAGGAGAAGTCAGAAAGAAGCTGGTCACATTCTTACAAAGGAATGCTAATATTTTTGCCTGGGCACCCACAGATATGCTCGGGATCGATGCAGAGGTCATGGAACACCACCTGGGGGTGGATCTAAAATGTTGACCCGTGAAGTAGAAAAAATAGAGTTTTGCACCAGAGAGGCAAAAGGCTATAATGAAAGAGCTCGATAAGCTCCTTAAGGTAGGATTCACTTGAAAAGTGCTTTATCTAGACTAGATTGCAAATGTTATTTTTGTTAAAAAGATAAATAGCAAGTGGAGGATGTGCATCGACTTCACAGACTTAAACATAGCTGATCCAAAAGATAGCTATCCTCTGTCCAGGATTGACCAGCTAGTGGATGCAACTTCAGGCCATGAACTCCTCACCTTCATGGATGCCTTCTCTGGATATAATCAAATCTGGATGGCACCAGAGGATGAGGAGAAGACTGCTTTTATCACTGACCATAGTCTTTATTATTACAAAATCATGTCTTTTGGACTTAAAAATGCAGGTGCGACTTATCATCGCTTGGTGAATAAAATCTTCGAGGAGCAAATCGGCCATAATATAGAGGTCTACGTAGATGACATGCTAGTCAAAAGTCGATCCTCTTCAAGTTATATCATCGATCTTGAGGAGACCTTTAGCACCCTTTGAAAGTATAAGATGAAGCTGAACCCGATAAAATGTGCTTTCAGAGTGACCTCAAGAAAGTTTTTAGGATTCATGGTGTCAAGCCGTGGCATTAAAGCCAACCTAGAAAAGACCAAAGCCATCCAAGAGATGACCATCCCAAAAATAATAAAAGAAGTTTAATGCCTCACAAGCAAAATAGCGGCATTGAATCGCTTCATTTCAAGATCAGTAGAGCACTGCATGCCCTTCTTTCAAGTACTCAAATAGCCTAAGAACTTTAACTGGACTCCTAAGTGCCAATAGGTCCTTGAAGAATTGAAGAACAATCTCAGTTTGCCTCCGCTTCTAGCCAAACCAGAACCTGAAGAAGAGCTGTTCTTGCATCTCGCTGTGTCCTCTACAGCTATCGGAGCCATACTGATCAGGAAAGAAGCTAAAGTCCAAAAGTCGATCTACTATATAAGCAAAATCCTAAGGAATGTAGAAACAAGGTACACCAAATTAGAAAAACTAACTTTTGCTTTGTTTATTACAGCCAAAAAGCTCCGATCTTATTTTCAGGGACATATCATTACTCTCCTCACTGATCAACCCATCAAGGCAGTTCTTTACCGACCTGATACCTTCAAAAGAGTGGCAAAATGGGCAATTGAGTTGACTGAATTTGATATTCATTTTCAACCTCAGCTAGCCATCAAAGCTCAAATACTGGCCGATTTTGTAGTAGAGTGCACCATTCTGGATGCATCCAAACTAAAGCATCAAGAAGTTCTTATCTCTGGCTCTCCTAAAGAAAAGGCTGATCTTTCTAAAAACTTCTAGGCTTTATATATGGATGGTTCATTTAATGCTTCTGGAGCAAGCACTAGCTTGATTCTCATCAATCCAAAAGGAGTTATAGCAAAGTATGCATTATGCTTCAACTTTCCCACCACCAATAATGGAGCAAAGAATGAAGTCCTATTTGCAGCACTAAGAATAGCCAAAGAGCTAAAAGTAGAACATCTAAAGGTTTACGGTAACTCTCAGTTGATTATAGGACAAGTCAGTGATAATTATGAAGCTTGGGAGGAAAGCATGAAGAGGTACTTGAAAAAGATAAGGAGCTTGATCTCAGCCTTTAATAATTTTAATATCCAACAAGTTCCCAGGGTGGAGAACACTAGAGCCAACCTTCTCTCTAAGCTAGCCACCTTAGCCCCAAACGAACTACCAAAAGAAGTCCTTTTTGAAGTCCTGCGGCATCTAAGTTCGGAAGAGCCCTAGGCAATAATGCAAGATGATCATGAGCCCAGTTGGATCGATCCATTAGTTGCTTATCTCAAGAATGAAATTATTTTGAGAGACCATAAAAAAGCTTGAAAGTTGAGAAATCAAACTTTTCACTATATTTTATATGAAAATAAGCTATACAAGAGGTCGTACTCCCTACCACTGAAGGAAAATCCTGATTTCCTGGTCCAGGTTCATTCAGATCTGATCAGATCAAGAGATATATTTCAAAAATTTTTCTCTTTGATCTATATTAGATCTGGGATATTTTAGATTTGATTCTTATTATTTTAATAAATAAAATAAAATAAGGATAAATTAAATCAAATTTAATTTACCTGATTTGGATAATCCAATTACCCGTTGATGATCCTGTATGCAATGAAAGGTTCTGGATCTAGCCACGTAAGCGCCTGCCCTCTACCGATATCCACTCAAGCTAAATCTGGAGATCCTCTTCTTCTCTATCACATCTCCAAAAATCAGATCTGGATCTGATCTGGAGGATCTTCAAAATTTCTTTTGAAGATCAACAATCGTCCTATGCAACAGTGCAGCCTTCTTGCTTTTGATCGCCTTTGTCTTGCTTGAATCGCACCAACAAAAATCAAAAACTCCTTTTGGACGTAGAGAGGAGAAGGAGTAGGTGGTTTGGCATGGAGGAGGAGGGGAGAGAATGCCTTGGGGCATGGAGATCTCTTTATCAATCATAATCTGAGTTGGGCGCAGGGTCTTATTTATAGACTGACTGTGGTCCAACTTCTCTTCTTCCCAACCAATCATAACTCTTTGTGAAATCAGATCTAAATCTGATTGATGGAAATAGAGTCCCCTGGATTCCTCCTTAGAGGGTGCCTAAGACCAGTCAAAGTTGGTTCTTAAGAAACTCTAATTAGAATCCAAAAAGGAGATGGAGTCCTTGTCCAACAAGGATGCCTAGGCGCCTCCAACTTGGGCACACGCCAAGGGTGGCGTGTGCCCTCTTCCTTATCAGGTTCTGGCAGGGAGACAGGCCCCCACCAGCTCTCCAACAGGTGCATGACATGTGGTCAAAAGTTAAAATGTCAATGGTCAATGTTTGACCAGTCAAAGGTAGACGTTTGACCAAAGTCAAAGAATAAGAAATGGCAAGTGATCAAAAAAGGCAAGTAATGTCTTACAAAATAAGACAATCTTTTCTGACCTGGACAGGCTCCAGTCAGACTAAGTGAAGGCCTCTGATCGAGCACAAACTCCTTTGGGTCAAATAGGATAACTTATTTATGATAGCAAAAGAAGAACGTTAGGTTCGATCGAGTGCTAGCACGATTTTTTTGAACCTAATTGAATCTCATTCAGATCAATTGAACTGGATCAGTTCAATTGATGATCACCAGATTCAAACCCTTATTTGTGTGATCCAGTTAGATGCAGTTCTGTATGATAATGGGATATGTCATGATCTCTATCATCGACATCATCGAAAATTCTTTCGATGGATCAGAACTCTTCTGATTCGAACAGCTAGAATGATCGATCATCTAAATCATTCTAATTGCTCCCAAAATCCACCAGTGACACCTAGCAGTATATGGTGGCAACCCATCAGAGCTGAATGTGAACCTCTTGGTGTAGCTACCTGTGTGATTCAGTTCTTCTATCTTGAGCCCCGATCAGATTAGGGTTAAGGTGAACTCGTCAAACCCTAGTTTCTGTCATATGATGTAATCATTTGATTCGAGTCCAATGTAAAAATCTAAATAGAAACTCTTTCTATTATTTCACTCTGCCATGGCCATGGGCTTCTGGACTTGATTCTCATGATTATCATAGGGCTGCTCCTCTACCACCGAGGTAGATAGATTCCATCTTGATGCATATCCAGTTCCTACAATGAACATGCTATAGCCAACATACACCTCAGGGTTCCATATGGCTAGGAGATCGAGTAATTGTGTAGTCAAACTATAACACCCTCAAGGTGAACTGCTGATGCACCACAGGTCAAAGAACCAGACACACTACTGCAGCATCGAGTCAGTCATTGACGAGAAGGTAGACTCCCTAATGACTACTCGAGGTGGTCACGCTCAGTGCCCTCATTCTCTAACGAGTATCTATACTCTCGCTCCGGTGTCTCCACACCGTAGACTCAAGACTCATCTACTAAAGAGAAGCGATTGTACACCAACCTTCCGGATCAATCACCATCCTCGTGATGATCCTATGGTCGGAAGCAATTTATGAGTTAATAATGATTATTCATGTCTTAAATTTTCAACTCTTGAAAATATGAATTATCATTGCCATTAACTCAAAGGATGTATCACAGACACTAAATACACATATGTGATAGAAAATAACCCATTTATTGATTTTAGTCAAAATTATAATTTTGCCCCTAGAAGTGTATTACAAGTGTCAGCCAATTCTGGCTTCTAGGGCACATATATCTAACAATCTTTCACTTATCCTAAAGTCAATTGGCTACAAGTCTAAGTCCCATCTTCTCAAGGTGGGCTTCGAACTTCTGCTGGCCCAACGACTTTGTAAGTGGGTCTGCCACATTATCTATGGAGTTGACTCTCTTGACCTCGACGTAACCCTTCTCGAGGTAATCGCGGATGAGGTGGTATCACCGTTTGCTTGAAACTCTTCCAGCCGATAGGACCACCATTGCACATAAACAGACTCCCAGATGTCGACTTTCGATCATCTATATCGGACATGAAATCCGAGTCTGTGTATCCCTGGACTTGGAGTTCTCCATTACCAAAGACCAACATCATATCCTTAATTCTTCTCAAGTACTTAAGGATACATTTCACAGAAGTCCAGTGTTCTTCATCTGGATTTGACTGATATCTGCTTGTGACACTCACAGCATGTGCTATATCAGGTCGTGTACATAGCATGGCATACATAAGGCTCCCTATTGCAGAAGCATAAGGGATCTTGCTCATGCATTCTATTTTCTCAGGTGTGCTGGGGCACATCTTCTTGGAAAGATGAATACCATGTCTGAAGGGTATTAATCCCCTCTTAGAGTTTTCCATACTAAACCTCTTTAGTACTTTCTCTATGTACATCTTCTATGAAAGTTCTAGCATCCTATTCGGTCTATCCCTATAGACCTTAATTCCTAAAAAAAAGGAAGCTTCGCCTAGGTCTTTCATAGAGAATTCCTTGGACAATCATATTTTGACTGTCTTCAACATGAGAATATCATTCCCAATAAGAAGAATATCATCCATGTACAATACGAGGAAGACAACAGCGCTTCCACTTACCTTTTTGAAAACACACGATTCCTCTTCATTTTTTATGAAACCAAACTTTTTGATCACATCATTGAAATGAGTGTTCGAGCTCCGAGATGCTTGCTTAAGTCCATATATGGACCTTTGCAGCTTGCAAACCTTGTGATCAGCATCACTGGATGTGAAACCTAGCGGCTGTTCCATATAGATATCTTCCTCAAGATATCCATTTAGGAATGCCATTTTCACGTCCATTTTCCATATTTCATAATCAAAATAGGCTGCAATGGCAAGCAATGTATGGATGGATTTTAGCATAGCCACTGGGAAAAAGGTATCCTGATAGTCAATGCCTTCGCGTTGACTATAACATTTTGCCATTAGTCTAGCCTTGAATGTCTCCACATTCCTATCTGCACCAATCTTTCTCTTGAAGATCCATTTACATCCAATAGGTACTATACCTTCTGGTGGATCTACCAAGGTCCAGACTTGGTTTGAGTGCATCGAGTCAATTTCTTTAGGATATCCTATGAATCGAGCTCTGAAGGACCTAAACACTAACTTATCCACTTGTTGTCTTTTGACGTGAGCTAGACAACCCCAAATTCTAAGATGACTCAGACTTGGTTTCTTACCATGCCATATCTCATATAGTATGGTAGGAACGGTTTTAGAGGAAATCCTATTCAGTAGATAGATTGAAGTCAATAATGAGTGTCTCCAAAGGAAATTAGGGAGGTCTGTGAAGCTCATCATGGACCGAACCATATCCAATCGGATCCAATTTCTCCATTCTGAAATCCTGTTGAGTTGAGGTATTCCTGGTGGAGTCCATTGAGAGACTATGTCATTTTCCTTAAGATAGTCTAGGAATTTTCGGCTAAGGTATTCACCTCCTCGATCTGATCAAAGAATCTTAATGGGTTTTTCAGTTTGTTTTTCTACTTCATATCTGAATTCTTTGAACTTTTCAGAAGCTTCAGACTTGTGTCTCATAAGATACACATACCCATACCTAGACAGATCATCGGTAAAGGTAATGAAGTAGACAAAATTGCCTCTAGCCGACACATCAAATGGGATGCACACATCAGTATGTACTAGCGCAAGGAGATCTATAGCCCTTTCCCCATGTCCAACAAAAGGGAGTTTAGTCATTTTGCCTTGAAGGCAGGATTCAGAAGTTGGATATGACTCGAAAGTCAATGAACTCAATAGCCCATTTTTCTCTAATTTGTTGATCCTATCTTCTGCTATATGACCTAATCTCAAGTGCCATAGATATCTATCATTTGGACTATCCCTAGGTCGTTTGGCATTCACGTTTTGCTCGATAGTTAGAACAGGTACATCAATATGTAGCTGATAAAGACCATTAATAAAAAAACCATTTATAATTTTATTTCTTTCATAAAGAATGTTACAATGGTCCTTAAAGAAGGTGATCACATAACCTTCTTATGCTAAGCATGAAACAGAAATCAAATTTCTGCTAGCTGCAGGCACAAAATAACAGTCTTTCAAAACTAAGTCTAAACTAGATGGTAATCGAAGAGGGTATATTTCCATGGCTACTGCAGCAACTCTTGCTCCATTATCGATGCGTAGGATCATGTCTCCATCCCTCAGCCTCCTGCTATCCTCAAGACCCTGCATGGAAGTGCATAGATGAGCACTAAAACCAGAGTCAAGCATCCAACTAGATGTAGAAGAAACCATAAGGTTAGACTCAATAATGAGCATACCTTCAGAAGGACCTTCCTTCTTGTTCTTCAGGGTAGCCAGGTAAGTAGGGCAGTTCCGCTTCCAATGGCCGTCGCTGTTGCAATGGAAACACTTTTCTTTGACATCGATCTTTTTCTTCGGCTCTGCCTTCTTCTTCTTTGCTCCTTCCACCTTCTGCTTTTTCACATACTTCTTTTTCTTTTCAGAAGACTTTCTTTTGGAAGAAGTCCGTTCCATAGCAAGAACTGAGCCTTTAGAATCTTTCATAGAAAGCTCAATGGTAACCAGCATATTCATTAATTCGACCAAGGAATTCTAAAGTTTATGCATGTGGTAATTCATGATGAATTGCCCATATGCATCAGTCAAGGATTACAGAATAACATCGTTCTGCAGGTCCAAGTCTAACTTTACACCGAGCTTCTCAAGCTCCTCCATGTCCTTGATCATTGTCAGACAGTGATCTTGGACTAACTATCCATCATGCATCTTAGCCTTAAAAAGTCATTTCGTGACTTGAGATTTGGCTGCGCGACTTCGATCACCAAACATCTCTTGTAGGTGAGCCAACATTTGGCAAGCAGTCCTGATATCTTCATGTTGATGCTGGAGCTCATCAGACATCGAGCCCAACATATAATATCTAGCCTTATTATCTTCGTCTATCCATTTTTTTAGAGACGCTCTCTATTCAGTGGATGGACGGGCTAGCAAGGTGGGAGGGTCCTGGCCCAAAACATGCGTTAACTTCTCCGAACCCAAAATAATTTTATAGTTTCTGAGCTAATCTTTATAATTAGGTTCGGTGAGTCTATGTGTTTTCAGGATACGTGCCAATGGGTTGGAGGCAGACATTTTTCTGTAGAGAGTCAAAGATTCTAGTTAGATACTATAATTTTGACTTGACGAATTTATTTAGAGATTTTATTTTTAAACAAATTAGCTTCCACTATTTTCTTGGATCCCTACACTCCCTCTGTAGAGATGCAAAAATCTTCATGATTAATGATTTCTAGTGGGTGGTGCGGTCTCACCAACTGACTCATCACCTCACCTAACAGTTATTGGTGATGGGTTAGCCAATGAGTGAACAACTCTTGTTCAATGATTCTCTAATCATGGTGCATCCAAACTTGGTCTCTAATTCATGAATCTCACCGTATCCAAAATATTGATCCACTCCTTAGTTAAGTCAGACCCACCATTTGCATAGACTGGATTCCTAATTGAGTCTCTTATCGTATCCGAAATATTGAGCCCAACTCATCCTCCAGCCCATAGCATCCAATGCCTAATAGACATGGCTGCATCTTTTTGGTGCAACTGAGCCACTATATCCAGCCGAGAATAATCAACTCCGAAAAGGGCCCGCACATCTACAATGGTGGAAGACCTCAGACTTAATCTTTTCTTAGGAAGAATTGATTCAGGTCTCATTAAACTAGACTTGTCATAGTCATAACAATTATGACTAACCTAGTGGCATGGGTTAGCTCGGATTATTGACCACCTCAGATCAGAATTGTGTCAACAGATATGGCCAGATAAGTGAGACTGGTGGAAGAATATGCCATTAACTCGTACAAGAATGCATTCAGATCGAGTAGCTTCCAATTAAAAATCAGTCGGTCGTCTATGCCAAACTTACCTTAGACACCAAATTATTGAGCCAGAACCAATTGGGTTAGCCTACAATCCAAACTCTAACCTCTGAGCCTAATTAGGTCTTGCTTGATCGTGACTCGATCTTGACCCAGACTTAATCCTATTAGGCTGGTCAATTTAAGCATTGTTGATCCCATCTAACCAACTCTTGATTTGGTTTGATCAACCGCTTAGACCTAATTGAGCTACCCAAGCCCGAACCCAATATTATGAATATGTCTTAGATCTAAAATTCTCAATTTTAGACTTAATTGATATTTCATAATCTTAATTTTTAATTAAGTAAGGTTCATAAATAAAATATGCACAATAAATCCTAGGGTTTCAGGATCTAGGGTTTTACAGAAAGTAAGTTTTGGATTTCTGATTAAGGACGAACGCGCAGCACCCCTACACATCATAAGAACACCCCATTGAATGAAAGGAGAGGGCCTTCAAACCCTTCTTTGTTCTTATGATCGGACGGCCAAGAGGAATGCCTTAATCAGGAACATTTAATACTACAAAACAGTATCAGATCTATATCATATATCTCATATACAAAGTAGATCTAATCATGGCATATTTTGCATACATCTCATGTATCGAATCATTCATATTTTTAGATCTAAATTATCTCATAATAATCTAAAAATTAGATTTAAATTGATCTTATCAAAATAAATCCTAATCTAGACAACTATGTAGAACTATTCTACAACTAGTCTAGACATGCATCAATCATATCTCATATGATGTTTAAAATTAAATAATTTTATTTGCTATTTTTTAGATGTTATTATAATAATTATAATATCAAAAAATAGTAAATAAATAGATCTAAAATATAGGTTAATTAGATTAAATTGAAAACATGCAAGACTATTCTATAGAACTATTCTATTTTAGAACTAGTCATGCATATTTTCTAATCTTAGATCCTAATCATTTAATTTTAATTTTTTCTAATTTCAGATCTGATCACATCTCATGTGATATCTGAAATCAATTATTTTCTAATTAAAATAAATTTAAAATTAGATCTAAATACTTTTAGAACCATGGCTCTAATACCAGTTGAAGAAAAATCCTGATTTTTCGGTCCAGGTTCGTTCAGATCTGATCAGATCAAGAGATATATTTCAAAAATTTTTCTTTTTGATGTATATTAGATTTGAGATATTTTAGATCTAATTCTTATTATTTTAATAAATAAAATAAAATAAGAATAAATTAAATTAAATTTAATTTACCTGATTTGGGTAATCCAATTACCCGTTGATGATCCTGTATGCAGCGAAAGGTTCTGGATCTAGCCACACAAGCGCCTAGCCTCTACCGGTATCCACTTAGGCTGGATCTGAAGATCCTCTTCTTCTTTATCACATCTCCAAAAATCAAATCTGGATCTGATCTGGAGGATATTCAACACTCCTTTTGAAGATCAGCAATCGTCCTATGCAGCAGTGCAGCCTTCTTGCTTTTGATCGCCTTTCTCTTGCTTGAATCGCACCAACAAAAATCCAAAACTCCTTTTAGACATTGAGAGGAGAAGGAGAAGGTGGTTTGGCATGGAGGAGGAAGGGAGAGAAGGCCTTGGGGCATGGAGATCTCTCTATCAATCATAATCTAAGTTGGGCGCAGGGTCTTATTTATAGACTGACTGTGATCCAACTTCTCTTCTTCCCAACCAATCATAACTCTTTGTGAAATCATATCTAAATCTGATTGATGGGAAAAGAGTCCCCTGAATTCCTCCTTAGAGGGCACCTAAGATCAGTCAAAGTTGGTTCTTAGGAGAACTCTAATTAGAATCCAAAAATGAGATGGAGTCCTTGTCCAACAAGGACTCCTAGGCACCTCCGACTTGGGCACACGCCTAGGCACCTCCGACTTGGGCACACGCCAAGGGTGGCGTGTGCCCTCTTCCTTACTAGGTTCTGGCAGGGGGACAGGCCCCCACCAGCTCTCCAATAGGTGCATGACATGTGGTCAAAAGTCAAAGTATCAATGGTCAATGTTTGACCAGTCAAAGGTAGACTTTTGACCAAAGTCATAGAACAAGAAATGGCAGGTGACCAAAAAAGGCAGATAATATCTTATAAAATAAGATAAACTTTTTTGACCTGGACAGGCTCCAATCAGACTAAGTGAAGGCCTCTGATCGAGCACAAACTCCTTTGGCTCAGATAGGATAACTTATTTATGATAGCAAAAGAAGAACGTTAGGTTCAATCGAGTGCTAGCACGATTTCTTTGAACCTAATTGAATCTCATTCAGATCAATTGAACTGGATCAGTTCAATTGATGATCACCAGATTCAAACCCTTGTTTGTGTGACCCAGTTAGGTTCAGTGCTATATGGTAATGGGATATGTCATTATCTCTATCATCGACATCATCAAAACTCCTTTCGATGGATCAGAACTCTTCTGATTCGAACAGCTAGAATGATCGATCATCTAAATCATTCTAATTGCTCCCAAAATCCACCAGTGACACCTAGCAGTATATGGTGGCAACCCATCAGAGCTGAATGCGAACCTCTTGGTGCAGCTACCTACCTGTGTGATTCAGTTCTTCTATCTTGAGCTCCGATCAGATTAGGGTTTAGGTGAACTCATCAAACCCTAGTTTCTGTCATATGATGTAATCATTCGATTCGAGTCCGATGTGAAAATCTAAATAGAAACTCTTTCTATTATTTCACTCTACCTTGGCCATGGGGCTTCTGGACTTGATTCTCATGATTATCATCGGGCTGCTCCTATACCACCGAGGTAGATAGATTCCATCTTGATGCTATCCAGTTCCTACAATGAACATGCTACAGCCAACATACACCTCAGGATTCCATATGGCTAGGAGATCGAGTAATGGTGTAGTCAAACTATAACACCCTATCAAGGTGAACTATCGATGCACCTCAGGTCAAAGAATCAGACACACTACTGCAGCATCGAGTCAGTCATTGATGAGAAGGTAGACTCCCTAATGATTGCTCGAGGTGGTCACGCTCAGTGCCCTCGTTCTCTAACGAGTATCTATACTTTTGCTCCGTTGTCTCCACACCGTAGACTCAAGACTCATCTACTAAAGAGAAATGGTTGTACACCAACCTTCTGGATCAATCACCATCCTCGTGAAGATCCTATGGTCGGGAGCAATTTATGAGTTAATAATGATTATTCATGTCTTAAATTTTCAACTCTTGAAAATATGAATTATCATTGCTACTAACTCAAAGAATGTATCACAGACACTAAATACACATATGTGATAGAAAATAACCCATTTATTGATTTTAATCAAAATTATAATTTTGCCCCTAGAAGTGTATTACAAGTGTCTGCCAATTCTGGCTTCTAGGGCACATATATCTAACAACCACTCCTCAAATATCTCCGACCTTCGAAAGTCAGCTATGCCTTGAGGAAAGTTTACAAAGAAATTTATGGAAATCATTTGGGAGTGAGGTTCTTATCACATAAGTTACTCCGTTAGAGATGTTATTGGCCAACAATGCATCAAGATGCAGTGGATTATATAAGAAAATATGATAGGTATCAAAGAAACACAAACATTTAGAGATAGCCGACTTCACAGCTCACACCATTGGGCGCCCCTTAGCCATTTGCATAATGGGGGATGGATATATTGAGACCTTTTTTCATGGCATCTGGACAACAAATATTCCTACTAGTGGTAGTAGACTATTTCACTAAATGGGTTGAGGCCAAACCTCTAGCAAAGATCACTGAAGCTAAAGTGCAAGACTTTATCTAAAAGTTAATTATTTGCAGGTTTGGTCTACCTTGAATACTAATCACTGATAATGGACGTCAGTTCGCAGGTGTAAAGTTTACTGAGTTTTACGAAGCTCTGAATATATCTCACCATTTCACATTAGTAGCTCATCTGCAAGCGAATAGTGAGGCAGAAGTAACCAATAGAACTTTGCTTCAAGGGATAAAGGCAAGACTTGAGTGGGCAAAGGGCACATGGATAGATGAACTCTATCATGTGCTCTGGGCTTACCGAACAACCTAAAAGTTGCCTACTAGAGAAATCCCCTTTGCACTAGCCTTCGGAATATAGGCAGTTATTCTAGTTGAACTCCAGCTTCCTTCAATGAGGGTTGAGACCTTTAATGAAGAAAGTAACTCACAGGATCTCAAAGCAAATCTCGATCTATTAGAAAAAAGATGAGAGAAAGCTCAAATTCGAATGGTGGCTTACAAGCAAAGAATAGCCCACTACTACAACTTTAAGGTCAGAAGCAAGATATTCAGAGTAGAAGATCTGGTGCTCTGGCAAGCAGATGTTTCACAATCTCAAAATCTAGAAAAGCTCACCCTAAATTGGGAAGGCTCCTATAAAGTCATGGAAATCATCCGATCGAAGATATACTATCTAAAGAAGCTCAGATGGCCCACACTCCCTCATCCTTGGAACTCAGAGAACTTGAGAATGTATTATCAATAATCTTGCCTCAATAAAACTTTCTTATTTCCAATGTCCTTGTTCTTTGTCACAAAGTAATATGACGATAGAAAATAACTTAACCAAACTTCATCTTTAAATAAAGTAGAAAACCTCCGATTATTTAAGATAGAAGAAGAGGAGGGGCCCTTTCAATGGCCCTTTTGTGCCCCAATGACTTTGTTAGGGACAGGAGGAGGACCTTGCTCTAACAAAAGTAAAGACCAATCCCATCAGAAATAGGAGGAGGGCCTCATCCTGATAGGAGGATAAAGTTCACGCCAACCATGTCAGGAATAAAATAAAAATCTCATCCTGACATGAATGAAAACCTCTAATTATTTATGATAGGAGGAGGAGAAAGGCCCTTTCAATGATCTTTTTGTATCCCAATGACTTTGTTAGAGATAGAAGGAGGATCTCATCTTAACAAAGATAAAGGCCAACCCTGTCAGGAACAAGAGGAGGATCTTATCCTGATAGAAGGACAAAGTTGAGGTCAACCATATCAGGAACAAGAGGAGAACCTCATCCTGACACGAATGAAGACCTTCAGTTATTTAAGACAAAAGAAGAAGAGAGACTCTTTTAATGGCCTTTTTATGCCCCAATGATTTTGTTAGGGACAGAAGGAGGACCTCACCCTAATAAAGATAAAGATCTATCCCATCAGGAATAGGAGGGGGACGTCGTTCTGATAGAAAGACAAAGTTGAGGCCAACCATGTCAGGAGCAGAAAAAGAACCTCATCCTAATATGGATGAAAATCTCTGGTTATTTAAGACAAAAGAAGAGAAGAGACCTTTTCAATGATCCTTTTGTGCTCCAATGACTTATTAGGGATAGGAGAATCTCGTCCTAACAAAAGTAAAGGCCAACCCCATCAGAAATAGGAGGAGGGCCTCATCCTGATAGGAGAACAAAGTCGAGGCTAACCATATCAAGAACAGGAGGAGAAGCTCATCCTGACACAGATGAAGACCTCTAGTTATTTAAGATAGGAGGAAAAGAGAGGCTCTTTCAATGGTCCTTTTATGCCCCAATGACTTTATTAGAGATAGGAGGAGGATCTCGTCCTAACAAAGGTAAAGGCCAATCCCATCAGGAATAGGAGAAGGACCTCGTCCTGATAGGAAGATAAAGTCGAGGCCAATCATGTCAGAAATAGGAGGAGAACCTCGTCCTGACACGGATGAAGACCTTCGATAATTTAAGATAGGAGAAGGAGAGAGGCCCTTTCAACAATCCTTTTGTACCCTAATGACTTTATTAGAGATAGGAGGAGGATCTCATCCTAACAAAGATAAAGGTCAATCCTGTCAGGAATAGGAGGATCTCTTCCTGATAGGAGGATAAAGTTGAGGCCAATCATATCAAGAATAGGAGGAGAACCTCATCTTGACATGGATGAAGATCTCTGATTATTTAAGATAAGAGGAGGAGAGAGGTCCTTTTAATGGCCCTTTAGTGACCCAGAGACCTTATCAAGAATAGAAGGGGGACGTCATCTTAACAAGAAAAAATGCCAACCATGTCAGGGACAAGAGGGGAACCTCATCCTAACATGGATAAAGACCTACGATTATCTAAGATAGGAAGAAGGCATTTTTTGACAATCATTTCGTTAAAAGATAAGGTAGAGAAAATAAAAAAATCAATAGACATCAAATCCATACAAGTCAAAGAGAATTGAAGAAAACATCATTCTATTAAAGTTGAAGTTTATTATAGAATAAAGGTCTGTGAGATTATGTACAAAATGGATAAAATCGACGAAGTCCTAAGAGGGACCTGATTCTACGAACTTTGGACTGTTGACACCCACCATTTCCAAAGATTACTTCAAGCCAGTAATCTCTTCTTCAAGTTTCTTTCTTTTCAAAAGGCTCTCTACAAATAACTTATCAGCCCATCGATAATTATCTTTGGACTCCCACAACTATCTCCTTAGAACCTCTAACTCGGTCTTTGTGTCCTTAATAGCTTGTCGCTCATAAGTCAGTTGGATCTTCAGTTGTTGAAGCTCGATCAATTCTTTTACAAATGTCACTGATAGGATCTCCAAAGAACTCCTTAAGGAAAGAAGTTTATCTGATTCTCTGTTCAAGCTGGCCTCCACCCTCTCTGCTAATTGCTTTTTAAGATCAGCTATCTTCTCGTCCGCTTTTTGAATTTGCTACTGGAGATCGATGATTTCATTACTCCAGTCGAGTTCGTAATCCTTATATGAAGATTCAATGATGTGAAGTTGACTTTGAAGTTCTGCGAACCTCTTGGACCAATCACAGCCAGACTCCTCTCGATTGGTAGACCATACCGAGCTTCCCTCCAATAATCATTTTTTTTTTGCCGCATTAAATTCAACTTCAAGGGAGCAAGCTTTAGCTGTTAAAGTCCAAGACTTATCACTTGCATGTTTCTTAACCTCCTCGAGCTTTTTATTTAGGTGGAACTTCTTGGTATTATATTCTTTAAATAGTTGTCTGGATGATTGATGCAAGCGGTTAATTTCAGTGGCGGCATCAGCATAGTTCTTCTTTGATTTCTTGAGCTCATCTTCAGTCTTCTCCAACTTTTTCTTAAGATGATGAACCTCCCTCCTTAGACTCTTTATCTGGGCCTTCAGGGGAACATCCTGAGGAAGGGGGTCGGCTTCGACAGGAAGCTATACTTGAAGCATGAAAAAATCACAACATAAATTTCGTAAAAGAAAAAAATTTGTTCTTAAAATAAACTTATCTTCATTAATCAAAATATTTTTTAAGTGTAGAAAAGAAAACAAGTAAAAAGAAAAAATATAAATTGAGAGGTCTCAGACCTCTGGAGGAGCAGTTGAAGAGTTTGATGCTGCATTGGTCGGCCCCGGCTCTTCAGTGATAGGCTCGATGGGAGGAAGATTGATTGCGGTGGCGAATGGTCCTGCTTCTTCTCCAGGAGCTCCTTCAATAACAAAGTCGAGGTCGAGCTCAGAAAACTTGCTAGCTATCCTACCCTCGCAAAGCTTGAACCCTTTGATGAAGGCCTCCTAGTAGAACTTGACATTCAGCTCCCTCATCTTGGAGGAGACTTTGAACTCCTCAATCGCCTAGGCTTTCTTTGCCTCCGAGACCTGTCTCGAGACTTGTCCCTTCAAATCGGCAATCTCAGCTTCAACCTTCCTCCTCCTCTCTTCTTCCAAGATTAGGATGGCCTTCAGTTCTACCAATGTTTACTCTTCCTTTTTGAGTGCCTCTAAAGAGCTTCAATCTCGGTGGCCTTCTCCCTCGTAAGATGATCGACCTCAGTGGCTCTCTCTTTTTGGAGGCGACTGACTTTGGCTTGATGATCCTATTGGGCCTTCAATGCTTCTAACCTTAACGGTTCACCATTTTAATATGAGCGAGCAATTGATGATCCGATTGCAAGAAGTAACCTGAGTTAGGCATACATACACACGTAAAGAAGGAGAAGAAAGAAGGGACAAAGTAGCTACCTCAAGGAAGGCCCCGAGGTAATCCCAAGTGCGCTGCTCATAATTGAAGTCAGCAATCTTGTCCACCATCTCGGATAGAGCGAACTTGTCAACTAGATCCCTGATAATGTTCTAGTTGCAGAAAAAATTTTCTTCCAAGTCCTCATCACCATTGTTGGACTTACTGGGGCAGGCTTTATGCCAAACTTTTATCATAATCAATTTTTGTTTCTCCTTCCTTTTCTCTTTCTTCTCTCCTCCTACAGGAAGCTCCAAAACTTCAACATCGATAGGAGGGCCCAAGATGTGGGGGGCACTGCGGCCCCATCTATAGCACCCACCATGGCCATCGAAACAACTTCGACATCTCTAGGAACCTCAAAAGTGGCAGTGATGTCAGTAGGAGCTACAGAGCTTGGGGTGTCAACCCTCACCCTCTTCGAAGCCTCACAGGGAGTCTTTCCTTTTTCCTTATGTGCTTGTAGCCCCTTAGCAAGCATATTAGCTGCTTGAGCATCCATTTTTGCAATGAAAAGAAGAGAGAATGATCAAAAAAAAAAAAATTTGAAGTATGGTGATATACCAATAGGGTTAAGAAAACTTAGGCCTATATTAAATAAGGTCTAATCCTTCAGAAGCTCAGATAGGGGAGGAGCCCAATAGTTTCTAAGTTTATTGGCAGAATCAAGGTTGTCCTCTCTAAACTAGGAGCTCGATGAACTGATTCTCTAAGCAAATCCTAGGAAGAAAGTCCTAGCTCTAAAGTCGGATAGGATACAAAGAAAAATCTCTTCTTCCAATTATGGATAGAAGAAAGAGCGCCTTTCAACAATTCTTTGTTGCCGAACTAGGATGAGAAGTACCACCAGTTCTTCGTAGAAGGATGATACTTAAAAGTATAATAGTTTCAAAGTAGGAAAATGGTTGGATAAACTTTGGCAGAAAGACAAAGAGAGATGAATTCAATAATGAACCTAAAGAAGTTCGGCACTATGAAAGCAAGAAAGATATTCAAAAAATAAAAAAAAAAAAGATACCACAAAAGGAGGGAGGAGAAGTCTCGATCCGGCACGAAAAGCTTCTAAGTACAAATAAAAACATCTTGGAGGAGGGGAACAAGCTCGATCACTTGGTCCAGAGAGTTTCAGTTCGTACTCAAAAGAAATTCTATATCAGATTTGGATCAAGGAAAGGTCATCCAAGGATAAGAAACATGAAATAGTTTTGGGTACGAAGTTTGACTGGGGTACATCCTTAAGTTCGGTCCTTTCTTGGGAATTAGGGTTTTGGAAAGATGGACCGGATGGACTCCTAGAATCAGACAATCATGAAGTTTTGGAAGACATTTGAATCAAAAGAAATTTGAAAATCTCCAAGAAAGCGATAAGAAAAGATAGTAAAACCTTAGGAAAAGAATGGTGGAGCTTGTATAGAAGACTAAAAGACTGAAAACAAAAGAAAAGAAGAGAGAGGGCAGTTGAGGACTAACCTAGATTGCTAAGAAGATGACCCGAGGGATGAGATGTAGTTGAAAGAGACTCCGACAGTCAAAAGGATTGTGAATGAGAGAAAATAGGGCAAGACGGTCAAGAAAGTATAAATCAGTCGGTGGTGGCCAGAGAATCGATAGGAAAGGTGGAGCACTATGACAAAGAAGAATGAAAGAGAAAGAAGAAGGAGAAAGCATAGATGGAGATAGGGCATCAGAGGAAGAAGAAGGGCTTAAATAAAGGGGAAAAATTAGAGAAAGTTATGATTGCAGGACTTTTAAACCAACCTTAGCCTACCACGCGTCCTACTCGCATCCACCGCCCGATGAAACAATAATTATACCATACTTAGAGCTCTATGCTAGACAAATTTTTGAGGAAATTTATCCCTTCAGGACATTCGATATTAAACTTCGGCGCCAATTCAAAAAAAAAAAAGAAAGATAAAAGACTTCATTCTCCGAGAGCACGAAGCTGATAAAGAACTTCGACTGCAATAATTTTTTTGTACTGTCTTCATTCGAAATTCAAATTCGAAAGTAGGAGGACAAGTATTGGAGATAAAATGACCCCTGTCGAAGTTCTTAGCCATCAACCTCCCTCTTGTTAGAATTCATCGACCCTCTCAGCGATAAGTTCATACTGCAGAACCTCTCGAAAGCACATAGAAGTTCGATGGCACAATCTTGAATAGTGAAGGAGAACTATGGTTATACTAATCTTGCCCTCTGACTAAAAATGAATGACAGGCTCAGGGTCCAATCGCATTCCTTTTGGATGAACTATTTCAGTCGTACTCCTTTCGGACAAACTCCTCCAGTCGTGTTCCTTTCGAGCGAACTCCTCCAATAGTGCTCCTTCTAGTCGAATTCCTTCTGGATAAACTTCTCTAGTTGCACTCCTTCCGACAGTGCTCCTTCCAGTCACGGAACAACTTAATCCCCACCATGCCTGTTGGCCGGAGCCATCCAAAGAAATCTTGCCAAATCACTGATACATAACAATCGCTCCATAAAAGATGGAGTGCAAAACTTTAGACCTCAATTCAGTAGACATCTACTTGCGTGCGGCCAAAGAAGCTTTCGAACTTCTTAAAGCCACTAGACATTGCCTCCAATGGATCTCGACTAGTCATAAGTTCACCACATATATCGAAGTCTATGACTTATGTCCGAACTCCAACAAAAAAATCTCCACCACCTACAAGTCACAATAAACAACAACCCATCCCCGTAACAAACTCCATGTGGCCTTCATGGCCCACTACCAGATGGTTATGGTCGTCACCATCAATTTGTTAAATGCTCCTCTATAAAAGGGACCCTCTAGATATATTTTTCTCTAAGCTCTTTTCTCCTTTTCATCACTCTGCTTCTCTACTTCCTGAGCACTCCATTCGAATTTGTCGAAGAACTAACTTGAGCATCGGAGGGTCCTGTCGGAGCCACCCACCTCTAGTTTGGACTTTATTTTGCAGGTCCCATCGACGGCCTCATCTTTCCAACTCTAGCTACCTCCGACATTCTCATAGATTTCTATACCAATAGTCTACTAGTCACTTTTAGAGCCAAACTACTTCATCATTGGCTGCCCAAAGTTTTCATTTGAGATCAGCAATCTGTTCACATCAATAAATTCTATAAATGTTGTATGTATCCTTGGCCTCGTGCAACTAGTTTTGAAGATCAGAGAACATCTTAGACCAATCCCAACTATACTCCTAATTATGAGTCCAAAGCCAGCCCTTCTCTAGTTGATGGATTTTCTCTCATGCTTTTCTAAGTTCGACTTCAAGAAAGCAAATCTTCATGGTTAAGGTCCAAGATTTCTCACAGATGCGCTTCGATGTCCATTCAAGCTCCTCGGACAAATGATATTTCTTTAAAGTGTATTCCTTGAAGGCTTGCTTAGAGGCTTGACGAAGGTGGTTGATCTCGATCGAGGCTATTATATAGACTTCTGAAGTTCGTCCTTGATTTTCTTCAGTTCTTTATTGCCTTGACAAACTTCTTTCCTTAGAGCTTTTAGACGAGCCTTCAGAGGGAAGGCCTAAGGTAATAGTGCAACTTCAGCCCATGACTAACCTTGGTGATAGTATTTGCAAATTAAATTCTGGATCATCAACACATTACGACACACAAAGGTATGAAAAAAAAGACGTCCAATTTCATTACTTAAAAATTTTGAGTACATACAAAGTAAAAGAAAAGAAAAGTACAACTAGAAGAGGTCTCTAACCTCTAATGGAGGGATGATAGAAGAACTTGGTGTAGCCTCAGTGGGTCCTAGCTTCTTGATCGACTCAAAAGTGTCAACAACAGACTTGGCAGAGGAAAAGTCGGCTCTAGCTATGGAAGGCTTGGCTTCATCATCAAATGAATCCTCTGATCTATCCAATAGAAAGCCAAGGTCTAGTTTGGAGAACTTCTCAAGAACTCTCTACTGGTAGAGGTCGAAGCCCTTACTGAAAGCCTTTCTAGCAAATTCAATTTTAATGTCTTCCTGCTCCTTCGAAGACTAGAAATCCAGGATGGCCTGCTTCATGGCTTTAGCAACCCACCTCTCTCCTTCGGCGACCTTAGCCTCGACCTTCTTCCTTCTTTCATCTTTCGAAGCCAATACATCCTTTATCTCTATTGATGCCTATTCTGCCCTTTTAAGTGCTTTCTAGAGGTGCCCAACCTCGACGGAGTTCTCTTTGAGTGTCTCCTTGAGACGCTTAAACTTGGCCTTGGCATCTTTGACCTTCTTCACAGCCTTCGAGGTCTCGACCTCATGAAGGCTGACTACCTCAACATTAGCAAAAAGATAGTGCCCTAACTGTAAGCAACAAAGTATACGGTACTACTAGAAAATATACACATCCGACTAAATATGAAAGTGAAAAAGCAATTATCTCAAGGAAGGCCATGAATGAGTCTTTCCTTCTCTCCTGAGTATCTATCCGAAGGATCTTTTTGATCATGTCTGGCACCATGCAGCCCTCCATGAGGGGTCAGACAACCCTCCAACTATTGAAAGAAGCTCGGTCCATATCAACATTATTGTCACTGGATTCATCGAAGTTATTTTATGACCAAACCCTCTTGGTGACTGATTTCTTCTTCCTCTTTTCCACCTTTTTTTTCTTCTCTGCAAGAGGTGTAGGGGCAGAGACCTCAACAGGCAAGCTTGGGGTTGGTAGGGGCGCTTCAGTCCTATGGGTAGAAGTTATCGAGATAGGAATGGTAAGGCTTGAGTCACCAACCTTTGCCCGCTTAGATGTTTCCCTAGGAACATTGCCCTTCTTCTTCTAGGCTTGAAGATCCCTTGTCAACCGCTTTAATTCGTTGGAAGTCATCTATGTAAAAATGAACAGGCCAAACTTAGAAAACAATGAGGAAACAAAAAAAAAATAAGTTAATACCTTCAGGATCGACAGGGCTTAGGCCACAGTTATATAAGGTTTGGTCGTCTATCAAATTGATCAGCAAAGAAGTTTTATAATTTTTTAGAATGTTGGTAGAGTTGAGGTCTTCTCGTTCCAACCTCGAAGCCCTATGAATAGAATCTCTAAATTGACCTCAAGGAGGAAGTCTCAGTTCAAGTGAAGGGATGGATACGAAGAAAAACTTTTCCTTCCAATTATGGATAGAGAAAGGAGTGCCTTTAAGTAATCCTTTCTTATCGAGCTAGAATGAAATGTATCACCAGTCCTTAGCAAAAGGATGAAGCTTAAAGATGAAGAAGGTACAACACAGAAAAGTTGTAGGTCAAACTTTGGCTAAAAAATAAAGTGCAAGAAATCCTATAATGAAATGGAAGAAGTTCAATACAACTGAAGAGAAAGATATATTGAGAAAGTGGAAGAGCTCAATAACAAAAAAAGGAATGGATAGTCTGAGCCTGGCCTCACTACTACAAAAATGGTCTATGGCAGCGCATACTATGACAGCAATTTTCGAAACCACTATCATAGAACCTACGGCAATGATTTTCGTTAACCGTTGCTATAGGTCGGACCTATGACAGCGATTTTTGTAACCACTACAATAGATCCGACATATAGCAGCTGTTAACAAAAACTACTGTCATTGGTCAGACCTATAGCAGTGGTTACAAAAAATCGCTACCATAGATCGATCTATAGCAGTGGTTCATAATAACCACTGCTATAGGTCGGACCTATAGTAGCGGTTAGTAAAACCGCTGCCATAAGTCAAACCTATAGCAGCAGTTAGTATGAACCGCTGCTATAATTTATGGCAGTGGTTAATTGTAACCGCTATCATATATATATATTTTAAATATTATATAATTTTAAAATTTAATATCCATCTTCATCATTCATTATTTAAATAATTATCATTAGAGTATCGTCGTAAAAGATCGTCTCGATCCGATGGCCCTAGCTTCGTCGATCAAAAAAATTTAATTTCAATGAACACGAATGATGATGCAATGATCTGATAGATGAAGATCTTCGATAGATCCAAAAACCTACAACGATAATCTCAATGATGTTTGTAGCGTACTATCAAAGTTTTACTTTAATCAGATATCGTTATCTTGGTCAATTTAGTATAGGTTAGTTTCGATCATTAAATGATAAATGAGTGATCAAAGGACCAAACGGTATTCGATTATGAGATATTTTTTTTTATAAATGATCTTAGCTACAACTTTAATCATTTTTTATAATGGTGATTATAAAATTCAACTCGTGAGATGAAGAACGATCTAAAACTATACGTCTTCTAATAACCATTCTAAAATTTCACTAATTGTTATACTCGTGCTTTTGCAATATCTACTTAACATGAACAATTTATATGAAAATAATTTAAATTTTACTATCACCATTGTATAAAATATTTAAAATTATTACAAAGATCATTTAACTAAAAAATTATCTCATAATCGAACGTCATTTAACCCTTTGATCGCTTGTTTCTAATTTAACGATTGAAATCATTTCGTACTAAATTGATCATGATAACGATATCCGATTGAAGTAAAACTTTGATAGTATATTACAAACATCATCGAGATCATCATTGTGGGTTTCTGAATCCATCAGAGATCATCATCTATCAAATCATCGCATCGTTGTTCATGATCGTCGAAATCAAATTTTTTTAATTGATGAATTTAGGGCCATCAAATCGAGGCGACCTTTTGCGATGATACTCTAATGATAATTATTTAGATAATGAATGGTGAAGATGGACATTAAATTTTAAAATTATATAATATTTAAAAAAAATTTTAAAAAAATTATTTTCAATCTACGACAGTGTTTATCAAAAATCGTTGCTATAGATCTACAGCAGCAGTTATAGAACCGCTGTCGTAGATCTATGGTAGCGATTTTGGATAACCACTGCCATAGATTAGGTTAAAAATCTTCAAATTTTTTATGCTTTTCTTCTATGCACGCTCGATCTCTCTCTCTCTCTGTCTCTCCCCCTCCTCTCCATCATCGGTGAGGCTTCTTCCCCCTCGACCGGCGCCACCCCTCCTTCCCCCTCCCTCCGACCATCCCTCCCCGCCATGCCCCACCCGACCCCCCCACCCCCCACCCTCCCCCGACCGCCCCTCCTTCCCCCATCCCCAACCGCTCCTCCCCGCCACCCCCCACCCGGCCACCCACCCTCCCCTCGGCCGCCCCTCCTTCCCTCCATCCCGACCGCCCCTCCCCTCCACCCTGCCACCCACCAACCCCCCATCTCCAACCGCCCCTCCCTGCCACCCCCACCTGATCCACCCACCTCACCCCCCCCACAGTCCCCATCCATCGCCTCCTGCCCCCCCCCCCCTAGCGCTATCCCTGACGACCCTTATCTGCTCTCTCTCTCTTTCCTCTTTCTCTCTCTTCTCTATCTCACTATCTTGCTTTTATTTCGTAAGTTATCTCTAGTGCCGTCATCCTCTTCTAGCATCATCATCGGTGACCCTCAGAGCTTTCGATGCTACCCGCTCTCTATAGCCATAGGTATAATTTTTTTTTTATTTTATAATATTATTTATTAATAATATATATTTATAATAATTTATAAAATATTTATAATAAATATTATAAATATTTATTATAAATATTATAATTATCTATATGCCATAGTTTTTGGATCAGAACCTGGATATTTAAATCTAGATCCAATTTTAATTACTGGTACCGGATCCAAACTCAAATATCTGATGGGTCTATACTTGAAGTACTAGACCCAGACCCTAATGGATCTCAGAAGGTCGGATCCAATTTTAGAACCCAAAACTAAGAAACGGAGAGACTGAGAGGGAGACTGACAGATTGAGAGAGGGAGGGTCGATTGCTCGTCGGCCATGGGCAAGGAAGATCGAGAGAGGGAGAGAGGAAGGGAGAGATCCAACCTTACCGCCATCATTGGAAAGAAGATCGAGAGAGGGAGAGTGGAAGATCAAGAGAGTGAGAGAGGGAGGGAGAGAGTTCGGCCTCGCCAGCATCATTAGGAGGGATGGGGTCCAGCCTTGCCGGTGAGGGAGATCGAGAGAGTGAGAGAGGGAGGGACAGGATCCGACCTCGCCAGCGATGGAGATCGAGAGAGGGAGAGAGCAAGATCAAGAGATGAAAAGGCTGGGAGGGAGGGGTTCAGCCTCGCCGCCATCGTCGATAAGAGAGATTGAGAGAGGGAGAGAGGGAGTGATCGAGGGGATGGCACATAGCCAAGTCGGCTTGGATACATAGTTGAGCCGACTCAGACCGTGATCAAGCCGGCTAGGAGAGGATCTGAGCTAGATGTCTTAGGCATGGAGCCGACTATCTCAGGCACGGAGCTGGCTTGGCTTCTGAGCGAATAGAATTTGATATGTCTCTCTAAGGTTCCAACTTTAAGCCCTAAGGTGCCACCATCATCTACTTTATTCTTCTTTTAGATTTTTGGATTAACACCAAGGTTTGCACAAGAGATCGAATCTACGATTGTTGCTTATCCTTAATTATTTATGAATGTAATTCATGTTGTAGAATTTATTGCATAACATTTTATGGACGTTTATATCTTGTTGCTTTTGTTTATTACATTGCATAACGATAGACCCATCAATTGATTAGTGTACATATTAGAGACTATTTATTGATACTATACTAATATTATTGTTCAACATGTTGCATTGACTAATGTTCATTAACATTGTAGGTCACGATGGCATCGAAATGCCATCTAGCTTTCACTCCTACCCCTCGGCGGATTACGCACGGATCAGCATCCGAGGAGCAATCGGAGCATACTTCATCCACCTCGACATCGACTGCTCAGGGACCTCCACCACCAGCATCTACTCCACCAACGGTATTTACTCCACCAATAGCTGAGTCTCTACCGTCGCCCATATCTAAGATACATGCTACTATGCAGGCATCTGAGTGTACATTTTTATTATATTAGCATAAATTTATTTTTTATACAGTATTTGTATACTTATATATTTGCATAACGTATTTGCATTGTAGGTGCATCATCCAGCCGGATATTTTGCAGTCCCACACGTATGGCACACATGTGGAACTGCCAGCATCAAGTGATGGGCTATTACGATACAGAAGAAAGGCCGGTAAGGAAGATCGCACGGGAGATGCATTTCTTTTTTGGAGTGCTTGTAAGGCGGTTAGACAACATTTCCGTAAAACTCAGAGACTGGAGTTTGATGGATGCTGCCATAAGGGACTGGGTATGGGAGGAGATATGGGTAAGTATGCGCATCTTAGTTATATTTATGCATTTTATATGTTTACACTATATATATTTTATTAGAATAATTTTATAACTAATTTTTTATAACTTTGTACAGAGGAGGTACGACTTCTTCGATCATGAGAGGGCTCGAGATGCCCGACTGAGAAAGATCAGAGAGTTGTATTGGGATTATAAGGTCAAGCTCCATAGAGGATGGCTCGAGCACTAATGAGATACTTTGGAGGAGCTTGTTTCCTGGATACAGGACTATCCTCCAAATTAGTGGAAGAGGATGGTTAGACACTGAAGGAGCCAGGAGTTCGAGGTAAAATTTTTAATTTTTAAATTTTTTAATATATTTAAAATTTTATTTAAATATTTTTTAAATATTTATTATTTATTTGAATACTTATTAGGCAATCTTCCATCAGAACCGTAAGAACCGTGCAGTCTAGGAGTATACGCACACTCTAGACCGCGAGTCTATGGCCAGTCTATGCATAGAGAAGTAATTAATTTTAAATCTTACTAGATAAATTAAATTCATATTTTTTATCATCTTTCTGATAAATTTATTCTTTATTATAGCTGATAAGAGATAGAGTGATGCCCAGCCGTAGCGAGATCTTTCGATCCAATCATACGGACAAGACGGGCAGACCGATGAACACCATGATTGGGCATATTTTTGTAAGTATTAAATATATTAGTATATATAATTAGTATTATAGCATTTCTTATAAAATTTTATTTCAATTTATAATTATAGAATTAGTTAGATGCACTCGCGAGTAAGGGCCCGGATACCTTTGGGCCCCATGACCATCTATCTCAGATCTTGGGACCTGAGCACTCTGGAAGGATCCGATGCAGGCCCAGACACACATCGATGAGCTACTAATTTGAGGCGAGCATCTTCTCACAGACTTTCAATGTCATCAGTCGAGAGGAGCTTGAGGAGGCATTGGCATGGGCAGATCATGCTGCAACGTGGACAGATCGGGCTGAGGAGCGTACATCTCATCTGGAGGGCATCATGAGAGACATGATGTCAATGCTCAGTGCGTATTTTGAAGTCATGAGCTTCAAGGCTATGTTGGCCCATATTCCAGCTCTAGCTCCAGCTTCGACTTTGGCTCTAGCACCAGCACCAGCTCCAGCTCCGGCTCCGGCTCCGACTCCCGGTGATGACGATGATGATGTAGATTTATAAGACTTTTGATATATTTTATTTTTTAAAAAAATATTATAATAAATTTTATTTGATAATAAAATTTTAGTATTTCAGAATAATTTTTGTATTTATTATATTTTCTCATGTTATATATCTATATTTATCAAAAAAAATATATAAAAAAATAAAAATTTTAATTTTTTTAATTATTCAAGATCTACGATAGCGGTTTTATAATCGCTACCATATCCGTGCCAACCGCTGCCATAGATTTCTAGTGCAAATGGTGCCAACTGTTGTATTAGACCTATGACAATGGTTAATAAATCACTGCTATAGATTACCTACGGCGGCGATTATGTAACCATTGCTATAGATAACCTATGACAGCGGTTATATAACCGCTGCTATAGATTGATCTATTACAACGGTTTATAAACTGCTGCAATAGGCTATCTATGGCAGTAGTTCAAATAATTGCTACAACAATCACTGTCATAGAGCTACGGCGATGGCTTCAGTAGCAGTGGTTAAATAACCACTTTTATAGCCTATGGCAGCGATTTTTTGAGCTACGGTAATGATTCACCTTTTTTGTAGTAGTGCCTGGAGAGCCTCGTGTACAAATAGAATCGATCCAGAGAGGAAGCACACAAGCTCAGCTCTCTAATTTGAAAAGTTTGAGCTCGTACTCAGAAGAAACCCCATATCAAACTCGGATAAGGAAAAGATCTTTAGTGGAGAGTGTGCAGGCAATGATCCCAGGATCAAAGGATGGATGAACTACACTCCTAAACTCGAGTTCATGCTCAGAACCATGGTTATAAGGGCTTGGATCGGATGAACTCTTAGAAGAAAGGATAAAAAAATAGGAAAATTTTGCCAAAAATCAAGAAAATTGATAGAAGAACTTGAAGGATAAAGGAAGAACAACCAAAACCCCCTGAAATTCCTAAGAACCAAAAAAATATAAAAAAAAATATAAAAGAAAGGTTAGGATACTAACCTAGATGAGGCAGAGAACTCGATAGCACGATCAAAATGGTGAGAAATGAATGGAGGAAGGGCGTTGGAGACCAAAAAATGCATAGAAAGGAATAGCCAAGATCGAGGAAGGCAAGGAACAGGAAAAGAATGGGAGAAGAAGCGGGCTAGAGTAAGAAAGAAGAAGAAGAAGAGCATTTAAATAGTCGGTAGAGTCTCTAAACCATCATGATTGCAAATTGGCAATACCAAATCCCGGCCTTCCGCATGTTAGCCCCATTATAACTATTATAGCTGCCAAAAAGAATCATCATTACACCATGCAATCAAGCTCCACATTAGATAGAATTTTAAAATTTGAGGTTGTTCCAGATCATTCAGCAATACAAGAGCCTCCGCGTCAGATCAAATGGTTCAAAATATTTCATCACCCAAAGGCGGGAAACCTAATGGGACTTCAGTGATCGCAATTATTGGTACTCCTTCATTTAAACTTCGGACTTAGAAGTAGGGGAACAAGTGTTGGAGATAAAATAGCTTCCATCGAAGTTTGATGACCGCTATCGCAGGCGATTAAAAATAAAACCTAACTCACAACTATATAGATAGGATGAGTCGGGATCGTATCCTCAAGGATCATGTTAATTATATTTAAATAATTTAGATTTAAATTAAAAGCAAGATTAAGATTAATTAAAAGACTATTTAAATTAATTAAAAAAATAAGTAAATAAGCAAAATAATTAAAAATTGAGTTGCAAGTATGGAGGTGGATTCTCATGATCTCAACTGTTCTCTTATTTAACAGCTTGTATCATTTTTAATATACTTTAATTGATATCTAATCAATAAAGATATAACCTATCTTAGAGAGAATGGCCTGTACCCTTAGATTATAGTCCATCCCTTAAAATTATAAGCTAGTCTAAATTGATTTAGATATAATAAAAAATTAATTTAAAGATAATCTATTCTAAGAGCATGAATCATACTCGTAGATCACAGCTCATCCCAAGGGTCATAAACTATTCCAGATCAATCTTATAAGATACAAAAATATTATAAATAAAAATAATATTTATTATAAATAAAAAATATAAAAGATGAAAAAATAAAAAATACTATCAAAAAAAGATCGTAGTGATCTCCTGAGAACAAAACAAACTAGCTAGCCATCGAGAAGCTTTTTGCTAAAATCTTCATTCTGGAGCTTTAAAGAAGAATCTAGACAAAAACTAAATGTCGAGATCAAGATCAGGAGAGAGTTTTTGGTGAAGAAGCAGGGAGCTTTTATGATCTATTGAAGAAAGAAAGAAGAAAGAAGAGAGGAAGAAAACTTGGAGAGGGAGAGAGAGAGAAAGAGGAAAAGAGGGCTGGCTATTGGGATGAAGGTATGAAGGAAGGGCTTCTGGTGGGTTGATCCACCAAGGGGAAGGCTTATTGCTCATTAATTTGGCTTAGGGTAATTTTTATAGAGGAGAAAACTAGATAATTTGAGTTAAGGAGAAAAACCATGGAAATTGAGTCTGGATCAAGTTCTGCTCTCTGTGATAATTTTCAACCACTGGATTGGGTTTAAACAGCCTAGATTGAGTCAAAAACTGCTTTATATAACTTAATCAGGGCCTGGATCAATTTATAGCCATTAGATCGTCTGATGAAATGATTTTGGACTGTTGGATGCCACTGGGTTTTCCTGAATCAAATCGAAATCTACTCCTCACCGTTGGATCTTAATCGGGACAAACACGGACCATTGGATCGTGCAAAAATATTGGATGCCATTTGAATCAAACCAGGAATCCCCTGTAGTTGTTCGATCGCTTGAAGGATCGCCTACCACCATCTGATCATGCTTTCTTGTGCCTGTAGACTGCTGTGGACCGGCTGCATTGAAGACCCAAACGAATCACCAGGCACCATGCCACCTAAAATGACCATTTTACCCTCCTGAGCCACATGATAAATTTCATGGATCCTTTAAGGTTCCACATCTTCCGCATCACCATTGGTCCATCATGGACCACGTGGTTTCCTAATGTTAGGGTGACGTTAAGGCACTGGATGCTGGCGGGCTATGGGCTGCATTTCATGCCGGTTGGGACTATATTGAAGTTCGTGTGGCTGGATCGGGCAATGGGCTAGTCTGGTTTGGTGCGCGGGACCGGGCCAACTGGACTGGCCAGTCTATTCATTTTTTTTTCTTTTCTTTTTCCTTTGAATCCTTGTTCTAGGTCCATTTTAAGTCTGATTTGCTTCAAATTTTTTTTGTTTTGATCCATAAATCAAAATTTTTTCATCAATGATCCTCTTTTCTATAAAAAATAAAGTAAAAATATTAATTCTTAAGAAATAAAGATAAATTAATTAATAAATTAATATTTTTATAGATATATTTAATATACTCATCATCTGGCAAAGTCTGACCTTAGTAAAGTTTCATCTAAGGTCACGACATCCAAGTTCGAGGTTCAATTAAGTCAACCCCCTAGTCTGGGTGAGTTTCGAAAGATTGGCCTCCAAGTTTGACTAAACTCAAAGCTTCAATTGAAGGCAGCCCATTTCGAAAATGATAACAACTCCTGTCAATGCCCGATCTTGAGTATTAGCCAATCTCTTTCACTTCTATTTTCCAACTCTATCTTGTAAGCAACAGATCTTACCACAATTGCACTATAGATCTCAACCAGATGAACTTAAGCCGGTAAAAGAGTCTCGTCATCTGTTCAACTCCGACCTTCAATCTAGGGTAAGTAGCAACCATTTTACAAGCACTAAACCTCAGCGCAATTAGGTCTCAACTTTGGGTAGATCTTGAGCATAGGCCAAGCTTTATCAGAATACCTAAAGCATCTCTGACGCAGTCTTAATTGAAGAACCCATCATTTTTTTTTTAACCTTAAGCTCTTCAGACTAAAGTATTGGTCATAGGCCGACCTTGAAGGCAACCAAGCTTCCAAAAGCTGTCAAAGCAATTGTGCCAAGATTCAAACTCGAAACCTAGCCCATAAACTTGTCACCCTCAACTTAAAGGCTGATCTTCAAGTTCAACAGTCTGATCCTAAAGTCTAACATCTTAATCTCAGCACGAATGGCTCATGACCAAGCTCAAAAGTATCTGACCTTCTGTACGAACTTCAGCAAATAAAATTCAATGATTAGCAAGTCACAACAAATGACAACCCCTCTTCATAATAAACTCTGAGTGGTCCGAATGGCCTACTAATATTCTATTATGGTTGTCACCATCAATTTGTTATAGACTCTATATATAAATAGGACCTTCCAGATATGTTCTCCTCTCTAAGCTCTCTTTCCATCTTCAATCTCTTGAGTACTCCATTCTTATTGGCTAGAATACTAATTTGACTGTTGGAGGGTCTATGTCGGAGCCACCTTTGGTCAGGACTTTATCTTGTAGGTTTCGATTGACGAGGTCTTGAATCCCACCTCCCGCAATCTCCGGTGATCTACCATATTCTGCACCAACAGGCACTTATGCAATATTTAACTCTTATAAATCTCTTGAAACATGAAAATCAGAATAACAACTTCCTTTCTTCTTCTGATTTTCTATTTCTACAATTTTTCTTCCACCCTTTCTCTTTTTTGGGCATGATTCTTGACATAGAAAAATTCTACACCTTGTAGCCTGAATTTTCTTTGTTAGTTAGCATTATATACTGGAGGTTAATATTTCAAAGTTGCCATTTGCATCTATAATTCCTCCAAAATATTTTCTAGAAACACCTTGTCTTACGGCTTCTATATTATCTTTGCCTAGTACATCTTGAATTTTTGTATACCACAAGTGGCTAAGAATAGTTAGCAATTCTCAAGGCTCAAATTCATATTGTGGAAAAATTTGAGATATTGAATAGTCAGTTAAAAATGCCAAAGCATCAAGGTTCTTTATCAACTTACAATCGTGAAACTTATCTGTGTATTGAACATGATGTATTCATTAGAGCAATTAGCCAACAGAGGACTTGCTGAATGTCAATTGCTTTCATCATTTCATTATCTTCCTCCTAACAAAATCCATTAGCCACAAATGGACATTAAGGAAAAAGCTGAAATCTGATGGTAGCATTGACAGGTATAATGTATATGTGGCTTTCCCCCTTTTTCTTCAAGCACTATCAGCCTATTATTTGCAAGGATATTTGCCAACCTATCAAGCAGTTCTTTCTTTCTTAATACATGCCCTATTCTGGAAGCACACATTCATCACCTTGATCCCTAAAAGACCAGACTCACTGCTCCCCTCCCACTACATCCCCTATTAGCTTGTGCACCCCCATGTACAAGGTCAATGCCAAGATCCTGGTGGTCAGAATCCATCAATGCTCAACCCTTGAATCATCTAGAACAAGGTACCTTCATCAAGAGTAGAAGCATCTCCGATAACACATCGATGGCTCATGAAATAATGTGTGAGGATTGATGGTGCTCTCAAGCCTTGAGAGGCCACAGAAGGAGTCAGGGGGTTGGCTCCGAAGATTTTAAAGGCTTGGTCGGTGCTTTGGAGACCTAGGATATAAGATGAAGTAAGAAACCAGGAGAATTAAGACTACAGAAAGAAAATTTTCTATAGGTTAGCTGGCTCAGTCCAAAATTGGATCGGCTAAGTCTCAGAATATAGGCAAAATAGAGAGCTGCGTGTTCGGAACTGCTAGCACGGCACAGAACTGGGTCGGCTCAGTTTCAGACTGAGCCAACCCAGTGGAACTTAGCCGGCTCAGTCGGCTCAGTGCTGAGACTGAGCCAGCTTGGTGCGCGGGCAGAGTTATGCAAGGGTCTATTTTGGACTAGAGTCTGGGTTGATCCTAGGGGTCTTAAGGTCTAGTTTGAGAGATCTTAAGGGGACTAATTCATGTATGGATTGGGTCTAGATCCAGAGGATGAGAGCATGGAAGACATGGGTGTACATGGGCTTGGTGAGTTCTTTCATGTATTGGGTTAGTCGAAAAGTTTTTTGGTTGGGCCTAATGGCTATGTATAAATACATAGATTGTATTAGAGTTTTAGAAAGACTGTGAATGCTGTGGAATATAGACCTTTTCTTTCTCAACTCTCTTCTTTTCTTCTCTCTAGAGTTGCCACCCTAGGATTCTTGAAGAAGCCCTAGAGAAGGGGGCATCTCCCTCAAGCCCAAGAAGGAAGGCGCCCCATCACAGATCCAGGTGGAGGATCAGTGGTGTGCTGCCCGTACAGAACGTCACAGGTTCCTTCAGGTCCATGCTAAAGATTAGGAGCTTCTGCAACATAATATCGGTGCTTGTGATATCAAGAATGATTGGCATTTGAACGATATCATGGGTTTACAATTTGGCATCAGAGCTAGGTGATGCCTAGAATATTGTGGACGATAATATGATATCAGAACCAAGTTTCAGAGCTTGATGGTGCATGAAAGGAAAGGAGAAGTCGTACAAGATGAAATAAAAAATCTGCATAAGGTGGTATATCTCAAATCTACCTTGTTATTGCTATGGTTTTGTCAATCGGGAGCAGTGGATTGAATTGAAGGTTGAGAGGATTAATGGAAAGAAATTTTCTCGAGGTGAAAGAATTTGGTGCATGATTTGTTAATCGATCTTGGTGGAAAGGTCGGGTGTATGACAGTTATGTGATAAGTAGGGAGCGCTGGAGTGCTGCAGTAGTGCTTCCCTAGAGATGCAGGGCTGAGAGAGGCTCGATGATGTAGTAGCCGAGGTGTTAGATATGTGTGCCCTAGAAGCTAGAATTGGCTAACACTTGTAATACACTTCTAGGGACAAAATTATAATTTTAACTATAAATAATAAAATAGGTTATTTTCTATCACAAATGTATATTTAGTGTCTGTGATACATTCCTTAAGTTAATGGTAATGATAATTCTTATTTTTAAGAATTGAAAATTTAAATAAGAATTATCATTTATTAACTCATAAAATGCTCCTGATCGTAGGATCGTCATGAGGATGGTGATTGATCAGAAGGTTAGTGTACAATCACTTCTTTATAGAAGATAAGTCTTGAGTCTACGGTATAGAAATATCGAAGCGAGAGTACAGGTACTCATTAGAGAATAAGGGCACTGAGCGTGACCACCTCGAAAAGTCATAAGGAAGCCTACCTTCTCGTCGATGACTGACTCGAAGCTATAGTGGTGTATCTAGTTCTTTGATCTGAGGTGCATCGATAGTTCACCTTGAGGGTGTTATAATTTGACTACACCATGACTTGGTCTCCTAGTCATTTGGAACCTTGAGGTATATGTTGGCTATAGCATGTTCATTGTAAGAATTGGATTGCACTAAGAGGAAATCTATCTACCTCGATAAAAGAGGAGAAGCCCTATGATGATCATAAGAATCAAGTTCATAAGCCCATGGCCATGGCAGAGAGTGAAATAATAGAAAGAGTTTCTATTAAGATTTTCACATCAGACCTAAATCGAATGATTAAATCATATGATAGAAATTAGGGTTTGACGAGTTTACCTTAACCCTAATCTGATCGGAGCTCAAGATAGAAGAACTTAATCACACAAGTAGCTGCACCAAAAGGTTCATTTTTAGTTTTGATGGGTTGCCACCATATACTGCTAGATGTCACTGATGGATTTTGGAAGCAATTAGAATGATTTAGATGATCGATCATTCCAGTTGTCTGAATCAGAAGAATTTTGATCCATCGAAAAGAGTTTTGATGATGTCGATGATGGAGATCATGACATATCTCATTACCATACAGAATTGAATCTAACTAGATCAAACAAATAAAGATTTGGATCTAGATATCATCAATTGGACTAACCCAGTTCAATTAATTTGAATTAGATTCAATTAGGTTCAAGAAAATCGTGCTAGCATCCGATTGAACCTAACGTTCTCTTTTTACTATCATTAAAAATTATCTCGACTGAGCTAAATGTGTTTATGCTCACTCAGGTACCTTTACTTGGTCTGACTAGAGCTTGTTCAGGATAGAAAAGGGTTGTCTTAATTTATGAGATAAATTTGAAACAACACCTACCATTTTTTGTCATCTGCTAATTCTTATCCTTTGACTTTGGTCAAACATTGACCTTTGATCCTTGGATATCTGCTCATGTGTCATGCACTTATTGAAGAGCAAATAGGGGCTTGTCCCTTTACTGAAATTTGGAAAGGAGGGGGTGCATGCCTAGGATAGCATGTGTCCATGGATAGGGACGCTTGGAGTCCCATACGGATGGGACTCCAGGTTGCTTCTTGGATTCAACTTAGGTGACCCTTACCTATAGACTTTAACCAGTCTTAGGTGCCATCTAAGGATGAATTTATGGGGCTCTCATCTGATTAAATTTGATGATATCATCCCATCAATCAGATTTAGATCTGATTGCACGAAGCAACATGATTGGCAAGGATGATGTGGCACTGCATGGCGGAGCAGGGTCTATAAATAAACCCTGTCTGCATCCAACTTTCAATGAGTTCCTCTTAGCCCATGTCTCAAGGCTACCCCTCTCTCTCCTCCATGCCATCTTCTGATCCTCTCTCTCCTCTCCATGCCCAAGGGAAGTTGGGCTCCAGTTTGGTGCGATCCAGGCAAGAAAAGGCTGACGAGAAAAGAAGAAAGCAGCACTACTGCAGAGACGACTGCTGATCTTCAGAAGAAGTTTTAAAGATCCTCCAAATCAGATCTAGATCTAATTTTTGGAGAGGTGATAAAGAAGAAAAAGATCTTTAGATCCAACCTAACTAGATACCGATAGAGGCCTGGTGCTTGCGTGGCTAGATCTAGAACCTCAGGCAATCAGCAGGATCATCAAAGGATAATCGAATTACCCACATCAAGGTATAAATTAAATTAGATTTAATTTATTTTATTTTTATTTTATTAGATCTAAAATATATCAGATTTGATATGGATGCTTGAGAAAAATTTTTAAAATATCTTTCTTGATCTGATCAGATCTGAATGAACCTGATCAGAAGAAATCAGGATTTTTCCTTCAACTGGTATCAGAGCTAGGTTCAATAAAAATTATTTAGATCTAATTTTTAATTTATTTTGATCTAAAAATTAGATAATTTTAGATGTCATATAATATATGATTAGATCTAAAATCAAAAAAAATTAAAATTAAATAAAATAGATCTAAGTTCTACAATATGCATGACTAGTTATAAAATAGAATAGTTCTATACGTAGTCTTGTATGATCATGATTTATTTTAATTAAATTATAATTTTAGATATATTTATTTTTTATTTTTTAATAATTATAAATATTATAAAAATATTTAAAAAATATAAAATAAAATTATTTAATTTTTAGATCATATGAGATATGATGATTGCATGTCTAGACTAGTTATAGAATAGTTCTACATAGTTCTCCAGATTAAAATTTATTTTGATGTGATCAAATTAAATATAATTTTTTAGATAATTATGAGATAATTTAGATCTAAAAAATATGCATGCATGATACATGAGATGTATACAAAATATGTATTAAGTTAGATCAAATTTTATATATAAGATATATGATGTAGATCTAACAAGTTTTGTAGATTTATATTTTTGATTAAGGCATTCCCCTCGACCGTCCGGTCATAAGAATAAAGTAGGATTTGAATGCCCTCTCCTCCCATTCGATGGGGTGTTCTTATGATGTGTAGGGGTGCTACACATTCATCCTTAATCAGAGATCAAAAATTTACTTTTTGGAAAACCCTAGATCCTAAAACCCTAGGATTTTATTTACATGTTTTGTTCACGAACCCTAAACTTAATTAAGAATTAAGATTATGAAATATTAATTAGGTCTAAAATTAAGAATTTTAGATCTAAGATATATTCATAAATTTGGGTTTGGGCTTGGGTAGCTCAATTAGGTCTAAGCGATTAATCAAACCAAATCAAAAGTTGGTTAGATGGGATCAACAATGCTTAAATTGACCAGCCTAATAAGATTAAGTCTGGATCAAGATCGAGTCACGTGAGTGATCGATCAAGCTAAGACCTAATTAGGCTCAGTGATTAGAGTCTGGATTATAGGCTAATCTAATTGATTCTAGCTCAACAATTTGGTGTCTAAGGTAAGTCTGGCAGATATGATCGACTAATTTTTAATTGGGAGCTACTCGACTCGAATGCATTCTTGTCGAGTTAATGGCATATCCCATCCACCGATCTTACTTATCTGTCCATATTTGTTGGCTCAGTTCTGATCTGAGGTGGTCAATAATCCGAGTTAACCCATGCCACTAGGTTAGTCATAATGGTTATGACTATGTCAAGTCTAGTTTAATGAGACCTAAATCAAATCTTTCTAAGAAAAGATTAAGTCTAAGGTCTTTCACCATTGTAGATGTGCGGGCCATTTCCAAGATTGATTGCTCTCAGCTGATTACAATGGCTCAATTGCACTGAAAAGATGCAACCATGTCTATTAGGCATTGGATGTTACGGGCTGAAGGATGGATTGGGCTCAATATTTCAGATACGGTGAGAGACTCAATTAAGAATCCAATCTGTGCAAATGATGGGTTTGACTTAACTAAAGAGTAAATCAATATTCTGGGCATGATGAGATTCATGAATTAGAGATCAAGTTTGGGTGCACCATGATTGGAGAATCATTGAGCAAGAGTTGTTCACTCATTGGCTAACCCATCACCAATAACTATTAGTGAGGTGATGAGTCAGTTGGTGGGACCGCACCATCCACTAGAAATCATTAATCATGAAGATTTTTGCATCTCTACAGAGGAAGTGTAGGGATCCAAAAAAATAGTGGAAGCTAATTTATTTAAAAATAAAATCTCTAAATAAATTGGTTAAGTCTTAATTATAATATCTAACTAGAAACTTTGACTCTCTATAGAAAAATATCTGCATCCAACCTACTAGCATGAATCCTGGACATCCATACACTGATCAGACCACTTACAAGGATTGGCTCTAGAACTTCAAAATCATTTTGGGTTTTGAGAAGTTAACTCATGTATTGGACCAAAATCCTCCCATCTTACCAGCCCATCCATTCGCTGAACAGAGAGCATCTCTGGATAAGTAGATAGACGAAGATAACAAGGCCAGATATTACATGTTGAGCTTGATGTCTGATGAACTTCAGTGCCAACATGAAGATATCAGGATTGCTCACCAAATATTGGCTCACCTACGAAAGATGTTTGGTGAACAGAGTCACGCAGCCAAGTATCAAGTCACCAAACGATTTTTCAAGGCTAAGATGCATGATGGGTAGTCAGTCCAAGATCATTGTCTGATGATGATCAAAAATTTGGAAGAGCTTGAGAAGCTCGAAGTGAGGTTGGACTTGAATCTACAGATGATATAATTCTGCAATCTTTGACTGATGCGTATGGACAGTTCATCATGAACTATCATATGCATAAACTTTAAAATTTCTTGGCCGAACTTATGAACATACTGGTTACCATTGAGCTTTTTATAAAAGGTTCTAAAGGCTCAGTGCTTGCTATGGAACGGACTTCTTCCAAGAAAAAGTCTTTTGAAAAGAAGAAGTCCATGAAAAAGCAGAAGGTAGAAGAAGAAAAGAAGAAAAAGGCAAAGCTGGAGAAGAAGACCGCTGACAAAGCAAAGAATTTTCATTGCAATAATGATGGCCACTAAAAGTGAAACTGCCCTACTTACATAGCCACCCTAAAGAAGAAGGAGGCAGGTCCTTCTGGAGGTATGCTCGTTATTGAGTCTATGAAGAAAAATCCTGATTTTTTGAATCAGGTTCGTTCAGATCTGATCAGATCAAGAGATATATTTTAAAAATTTTTTTCTTTGATCCTAATCAGATCTAAAATATTTTAGATCTAATCCTTATTATTTTAATAATAAAAATAAAATTTAAATAAATTAAATCAAATTTAATTTACCTTGATGTAGGGTAATCCTATTATCCGTTGATGATCACGTAAGCAGCGGAAGGTTCTAGATCTAGCCACGCAAGTGCCTGGCCTCTACCGATATCCACTTGAGCTAGATTTAGAGATCCTCTTCTTCTCTATCACATCTCCAAAAATCAAATCTGGATCTGATCTAGAGGATCTTCAAAATATCTTTTGAAGATCAGCAGTTGTCCTTTGTAGCAGTGCAGCCTTCTAGCTTTTAGTTGCCTTTCTCTCATTTGGATCGCACCAACTAAGATCCAAATTCTTTTTATAGACTATGCATGATCCAACTCCTCTTCTTCCCAACCAATCATAACCCTTTATAAAATTAGATCTAAATCTGATTGGTGGAAATAGAGTCCCTTGGATTCCTCCTTAGATGGTGTCTAAGACCAATTAAACTTGGTTCTTAGGAGAACTCTAATCAGAATCCAAAAAGAAGATGGAGTCCCTATCCAACAGGGACTCCTGGGTGCCTCTAGCTTGGGCACATGCCAAGGGTGGCGTGCGCCCTCCTCCTTGCCAGGTTCTGATGGAGGACAGGCCCCCACCAGCTCTTCAATAGGTGTGTGACACGTGGATAGAAGTCAAAATATCAATGGTCAATATTTGACTAGTCAAAGATCAACTTTTGATCAAAGTCAAAGGACGAGAAATGGCAGGTGACCAAAAATAATAGGTATTATCTTACAAAATAAGATAATATTTTTCTGATCTGGACAGGCTTCAGTCAAATTAGGTGAAGGCCTCTGAATGAGCACAAACTTCTTTGGCTCAGTCAGGACAACTATTTATGATAGTAAAAGAAGAACGTTAGGTTCAATCGAGTGCTAGCATAATTTTTTTGAACCTAATTGAATCTCATTCAGATCAATTGAACTAGATTAGTTCAATTGATGATTACCATATTCAAACCCTTATTTGTGTGACCTAGTTAGATTCAGTTCTGTATGGTAATAGGATATGTCATGATCTCTATCATCGACATCATCGAAACTCTTTTTGATGGATTAGAACTCTTCTGATTCGAATAGCTAGAATGATCGATCATCTAAATCATTCTAATTGCTCCCAAAATCCACCAGTGATACCTAGCAGTATATGGTGGCAACCCATTAGAGCTGAATGCGAACCTCTTGGTGCAGCTATCTGTGTGATTAAGTTTTTCTATCTTGAGCTCCAATCAGATTAGGATTAAGATGAACTCGTCAAACCCTAGTCTCTGTCATATGATGTAATCATTCGATTCAAGTCCAATGTGAAAACCTAAATAGAAACTCTTTCTATTATTTCACTCTGTCATGGCCATGGACTTCTGAACTTGATTCTCATGATCATCATAGGACTGCTCCTCTACCACCGAGGTAGATAGATTCCATCTTGATGCAATCTAGTTCCTACAATGAACGTGCTATAGCCAACATATACCTCAGAGTTCCGTATAGCTAGGAGACCAAGTTATGGTGTAGTCAAACTATAACACCCTCAAAGTGAACTATCGATGCATCTCAGATCAAAGAATCAGACATACCACTGCAGCATCGAGTCAGTCATTGACGAGATAGACTTCCTAATGACTACTCGAGGTGGTCACGCTTAGTGCCTTTATTCTTTAACGAGTACCTATACTCTCACTCCAGTGTCTCCACACCGTAGACTCAAGACTCATCTACTAAAGAGAAGCAATTGTATATCAATCTTCCAGATCAATCACCATCCTCGTGATATTCTTATGGTCGGGAGCATTTTATGAGTTAATAATGATTATTCATGTTTTAAATTTTCAACTCTTGAAAATATGAATTATCATTATCATTAACTCAAAGGATGTATTACAGACACTAAATACACATATGTGATAGAAAATAATCTATTTTATTGATTTTAGTCAAAATTATAATTTTGCCCCTAGAAGTGTATTACAAGTGTCAGCCAATTTTGGCTTCTAGGGCACATATATCTAACAGTCTAACTTTATAATTTCTTTTGCATCCAGTTAGGTACTTGACTCTAATTCTAGTGCTCATTTGTGCACTTTCATGCAAGGTCTTGAGGATAATAGGAGGTTGAGGGATGGTGAGATGATCTTATGCATCGATAATGGAGCAAGAGTTGCTATCGTGGCTGTGGAAACATACCCTCTTCAACTACTATCTGATTTAGACTTAGTGTTAAAAGACTGTTATTATGTGCCTGCAGCAAGCAGAAATTTGATTTCTATTTCTTGCCTTGCATTAGAAGGCTATGTAATTAGTTTTCTTAAGGATCATTATAACATTCTTTATGAAAGAAATAAAATTGTATGTGATTTTCTTATTAACGGTCTTTATTAGCTACATATTGATGTATCTATTTTTAATAGCGAACAAAATGTGAATACCATAAAATAACCTAGCGATAGTCCAAACGATAGGTATCTATGGCACCTAAGATTAGGTCATATAGTAGAAGATAGGGTTAACAAATTAGAGAAAACTGAGCTATTGAGTCCATTTACTTTCGAGTCATATCCAATTTGTGAATCTTATCTTCATGGCAAAATGACTGAGCTCCCTTTTGTAGGACATGAAAAAAGGGCCACGGATCTTCTTGCCCTAGTATATACTGATGTATGCGGCCCATTTAATGTGCCGACTAGAGGCAACTTTATCTACTTCATAATCTTTATCGATGATTTATTTAGGTATGGGTATGTGTATCTAATGAGACACAAGTCTGAAGCTTTTGAAAAGTTCAAAGAATTCAGACATGAAGTAGAAAAGCAAATAGGAAAACCTATTAAGTTCTTCAATCAAATCGAGGAGGTGAATACCTTAGTCGAAAATTCCTGAACTATCTCAAGAAAAATGGCATAGTCTCTCAATGGACTCCACTTGAAATACCTCAACTCAACAAAATTTTAGAATGAAGGAATCAGACCCTATTAGATATGGTTCGATCCATGATGAGCTTCACAGACCTTCCCTGATTTTTTTGGGGATACTGTTTGTTAACTGCAATATACTTACTGAATAGGGTTTCCTTCTAAAACCGTTCCTACCACACCATATGAGATATGGCATGGTAAGAAACCAAGTCTGAGTCATCTCAGAATTTGGGATTGTCCGACTCATGTCAAAAGACAACAAGCGGAACAAGTTAGACTTTAGGTCCTTTAGAGCTCGATTTATAGGATATCCTAAAGAGTCATTAGGATATTATTTCTATATTCTAAAAGATCATAATATGATTGTGAGTCGATATGCCATCTTTCTTGAAAAATAGTTTATTCAAGATAGCGGCATTGGAAAGCAGATCAAGCTCGAGGAGAAAGTCTCACAAGAGCAATGAGCTAAGGACCAAATAGAACCAAATCAAGTTAAGCCAATCCAATCACTACCTCCTTCACCTCATAGATCGAAAAGAGTTTTCTGTCCTTCTGAGAGGTACTTAGGTACTATTTCAGAGAAAGTAAAGAAAATATTTCTCATAGGTAATAGGGTTCATGGTGATGATCCCAAAATCTGTAACAAGGCAATATCAGATATCGACTCTGAGAAATAGTTAGAGGCAATGAAGTCAGAAATTGATTCAATGCACTCAAATCAAGTCTGGACCTTGGTAGATCCACCAGAAGGTATAGTACCTATCGGATGTAAATGGATCTACAAGAGAAAGATTGGTGCAGATAAAAATATGGAGACATTCAAAGCTAGATTAGTGGCAAAAGATTATAGTCAATGCGACAGGATACCTTTTCACCAGTAGCTATGCTAAAATTCATTCACATATTGCTTGCTATTGCAGCCTATTTTAATTATAAAATATGGCAAATGGATGTAAAAATGGCATTCTTAAATAGATATCTTGAGGAAGATATCTATATGAAACAGCCACTAGGTTTCACATCCAGTGATGATGATCATAAGGTATGCAAGATGCAAAGATGCATATATGGACTTAAGCAACATCTCAGAGCTAGAATACTCATTTTAATGATGTGATCAAATTATTTGGTTTCATCAAAAATGAAGAAAAGTCATGTGTCTTCAAAAAGATCAATGGGAGTGCTGTTGTCTTTCTCGTATTGTACGTGGATGACATCCTCCTTATTGGAAATGATATTTCCATGTTGACCATAGTTAAAATATGGTTATCTAAAGAATTCTCCATGAAAGACCTAGGAGAAGCATCCTTTATTCTAAAAATTAAGGTCTATAGAGATAGACCGAATAGGATGCTAGGACTTTCACAGAAAATGTACATAGAAGAAGTGCTAAAGAGGTTTAGCATGAAAAACTCTAAGAGGAGTTTGGTACCCTTCAGACATGGCATTCATCTTTCCAAGAAGATGTGCCCTAGCACACCTGAGAAATAGAATGCATGAGCAAGATCCCTTATGCTTCAGCAATAGGAGAGCCTCATGTATGCCATGTTATGTATACGACCTGATATAGCCCATGCTGTGAGTGTCACGAGCAGATATCAGTCGAATCCAGATGAAGAACACTGGACTTCTGTGAAATGTATCCTTAAGTACTTGAGAAGAACTAAGGATATGTTGTTGGTCTTTGGTAATGGAGAACTCCAAGTCCAGGGATATATAGACTCGAATTTTATGTCCGATGTAGATGATCGAAAGTCGACATCTGGGAGTCTATTTGTGTGCAATGGTGGAGCTGTCAGTTGAAAAAGTTTCAAGCAGACAGTGATAGTAGATTCCACCATGGAAGCAGAATACATCGCTGTGTTAGAAGCTGCAAAGAAGGCATTCTGGTATAAGAAGTTTGCCTGCAGAGATCGGAGTGATGCCATCATATGCCATTTCTCTATACTGCGACAACAATGGCGCCATAGCCCTTGCTAAGGAGCCGAGGTCTCATACCAAAAATTCAAGCACATCGAGCGGCGATACCACCTCATCCGTGATTACCTCGAGAAGGGTTACGTCGAGGTCAAGAGAGTCGACTCCGCAGATAATGCGACGGACCCACTTACAAAGCTGTTGGGCCAGCAGAAGATTGAAGCCCACCTTGAGAAGATGGGACTTAGATTTATAGCCAATTGGCTTTAGGTCAAGTGGAAGTTTGTTAGATATGTGTGCCCTAGAAGCCAGAATTGGCTGACACTTGTAATACACTTCTAGGAGCAAAATTATAATTTTGACTATAAATAATAAAATAAATTATTTTCTATCATAAATGTATATTTAGTGTCTATGATACATCCCTTGAGTTAATGGTAATGATAATTCTTATTTTCAAGAGTTGAAAATTTAAGATAAAAATTTTTATTATTAACTCATAAAATGCTTCCTGACCGTAGGATCATCATGAGGATGGTGATTGATCCAAAAGGTTAGTGTACAATCGCTTCTTTATAGTAGATGAGTCTTGAGTCTATGGTGTAGAGACACTAGAGTGAGAGTACAGATACTCATTAGAGAATGAGGGCACTGAGCGTGACCACCTCGAGTAGTCATAAGGAAGTCTACCTTCTCATCGATGACTGACTCGAAGCTGCAGTGGTGTGTCTGGTTCTTTGATCTGAGGTGCATCGATAGTTCACCTTGAGGGTGTTATAGTTTGACTACACCATGACTCGATCTCCTAGCCATTCAGAATCCTGAGGTGTATGTTGGCTATAGCATGTTCATTGTAGGAATTGGATTGCACCAAGATGGAATCTATCTACCTCGGTGGATGAGGAGCAGCCCTATGATGATCATGAGAATCAAGTCCATAAGCCCATGGCCATGGCAGAGAGTGAAATAATAGAAAGAGTTTCTATTAAGGTTTTCACATCGGACTTGAATCGAATGATTAAATCATATGATAGAAATTAGGGTTTGACGAGTTCACCTTAACCCTAATCTGATCGGAGCTCAAGATAGAAGAACTTAATCACATAAGTAGCTGCACCGAGAGGTTCATTTTTAGTTTTGATGGGTTGCCACCATATACTGCTAGGTGTCACTGGTGGATTTTGGGAGCAATTAGAATGATTTAGATGATCGATCATTCTAGTTGTCTGAATCAGAAGAGTTCTGATCCATCGAAAGAAGTTTTGATGATGTCGATGATGGAGATCATGACATATCCCATTACCATACAGAACTGAACCTAACTGGATCACACAAATAAGAGTTTTGATCTGGATATCATCAATTGGACTAACCTAGTTTAATTAATTTGAATTAGATTCAATTAGGTTCAAGAAAATCGTGCTAGCATCCGATTGAACCTAATGTTCTCTTTTTACTATCATTAAAAGTTGTCTCAACTAAGCCAAATATGTTTGTGCTCACTCAAGTACCTTTACTTGATCTGACTGAAGCTTGTCTAGGTCAGAAAAAAATTATCTGAATTTATGAGATAAATTTAAGACAACATCTGCCATTTTTCGTCACCTGCTAATTCTTGTCCTTTGACTTTGGTCAAACATTGACCTTTGACCCATGGACATCTGTCCATGTGTCATGCACTTATTGAAGAGTAGATAGGGGCTTATCCTTTCACTGGAATTTGGAAAGGAGGGGGCACATGCTTAGGATGGCATGCGCCCATGGATATGGGACTCCAGGTTTCTTCTTGGATTCAACTTAGATGACCCTTACCTATAGACTTTGACCAGTCTTAGGTGCCATCTAAGGATGAATATGTAGGGCTCTCATCTGATTGGATCAAGTGATGTCATCCCACCAATCAGATTTAGATCTGATTACATGAAGTAACGCAATTGGCTGGGATGATGTGGCACTACATGGCACAGTAGGGTCTATAAATAAACCCTATCTACGCCCAACTTTTAGTGAGTTTCTCTTAGCCCATGCCTTAAGGCTACCCCTCTCCCTCCTCCATGCCATCTTCTTATCCCCTCTCTCCTCTCCATGCCCAAGAAAAGTTGGGCTCCAGTTTGGTGCGATCCAGGCAAAAAAAGGCTGACGAGAAAGGAAGAAGACAGTACTGCTGCAGAGACGACTGCTGATCTTCAGAAAGAGTTTTGAAGATCCTCCAAATTAGATCTAGATCTGATTTTTGGAGAGATAATAAAGAAGAAAAAGATCTCTAGATCCAATCCGAGTGGATATCGGTAGAGATCAACGCTTGTGTGGCTAGATTCAGAACCTCAAACAATCAGCAGGATCATCAAAGGATAATCGGATTACCCACATCAAGGTATAAATTAAATTAAATTAAATTTATTTTATTTTTATTTTATTAGATCTATAAATTTAGATCTAAAATATCTCAGAGCTGATATTGATGCTTGAGAGAAATTTTTGAAATATCTCTCTTGATCCGATCAGATCTGAACGAATCTGATCCAAAAAATCAAAATTTCTCCTTCATAAGGGAGGTATCTCAAGAGAGAGCATCAGGGTTCTCTAGGAAGATGGATAATGTAGGACTGTTGAAGAGAGATTTTTCAAGGGATAATGGTCGAAGGAAGGTTGAAGAAGCGACTATACGTCCTTTGATGTCTGGAAGGCAAGAAAGTAGTCGGAGATGTATTCAGTGGTTCGACTAGAGCATGAATTTGCAAAGCCTTGGGATTGATGGAGATGGATGATCCATGGAGGTCCAGTAGATTAAGGCTGGGCGGCTGTAGAGCGACGTAGAGACAAGTCAGGGAGCATTGGAGTGCTGCAAGAATGCTTTTATGGATGTACGAAATTGAGAGAGACTCGGTGGTGCAATAGTCGAGGAGTGTATCTCAGTAGAGAGTGTCAGTGGTATCTCAGGGAGATCAAATGCAGGTCTCGGGGAGAGCCAGGAGGTCTCAAGGAGCATCAGGAGGTCTCAGACAGTCGTGGGTATCATGGATCAGGATTCTTCTGTAGGGGCACCAGGAAGAGTCACGATTCAGATGGAGAATGGTTCTCCAGACGCAACTAAAGCGATGGCTGATGTAAGGGCAGAAAAGAAGGACTATGGTGGAATTTTTTAGGATTCAATTACTAGTTTCAGAAGAGTTGGATGAGCTCTTGAGTTTCGAAGATGCCCACGGATTATGGAGGTATCCAAAATGGCTTCGAAGAGGGCCACAAAGTGTGGAGGGTTCGAAGAGGTAGCGATAGTGTTCAAGGTGCAACGGTAGGCTTAATAGTGCAGCATTGAGTGGTTGGCCTCGAGGAACTCAATGACATAGTCAGCTTTTGCGGCATCAGATGGACTTCGGATATAGGTGGAGCTCCACAGTGGAGGCTTTACAAGTGAAGAAAAAATTTAGCATGAGTTCAAAGCATCGGCGATACGCAGTTTTAGGTGGAGTGGCGCGTACAAGTGGACAGATGTAGCTCTGAGGAGATCGTGTTAGATGGTACAGCATGTGCTGGTGCAGAAATGCTGTAGGTTCTCTAGGAAAGTCCAGAGAAGGTGATGCAATTTTTAAGCAGAAGGAATTCTACAATTCTAGGATGATGTCAAGAAGCAAGTACAGGTCTTCAGCGGTGGAGGCGGTCATCCCAAAAGCCTCAATAGTGTACAATAGCTGAATAGAATTGGCGGAGGCAATGCTTGCACAGGTGCTGTTGAGTGCGCAGGGATAGTGGAAACGTGCAGGAGGTCATTGCTGAGGGGTTTGCCAAGGCTTGGGGCACCAAGGTGGAGATTGTGAGAATTTATGGTGCTCCCAAGCCTTGGGAGGCCACGGGAGGAGTCAGGGAGTTGGCTCCAAAGATTTCAGGGACTTGGTTGGTGCTTCGGAGACCTGGGACATAAGGTGAAGTAAGGAACTAAAGCCAAAAAATCAAGACTGTAGAAAGAAGATTTTCTGTAGGTTAGCTGGCTCAGTTTTAAACTGAGCCGACCCAGTGGAACTTAGCCGGCTTAGTGCTGAGACTGAGCCGGCTCAGTGCGCGGGCAGAGTTATGCGAGGGTCTGTTTTGGACTAGGGTCTGGATTGATCCTAGGGGTCTTAAGGTCTGATTTGAGAGATCTTAAGAGGGCTAATTCATGTATGGCTCAGGTCTAGATTCAGAGGATGAGAGCATGGGAGACATGGGTGTATATGAACTCGATGAGTGCTTTCATGTATTGAGTTAGTCGGAGAGTTTTTTGTTCGGACCTAATGACTATGTATAAATACATAAGTTGTATTAGGGTTTTAAAAAAGCTGTGAATGCTGTGGAATACAGATCTTTTCTTCCTCAACTCTCTTCTTCTCTTCTCTCTAGAGTTGCCGTCCTAGAGTTCTTGAAGAAGCCCTAGAGAAGGAGGCATCTCCCTCAAACCCAAGGAGGGAGGCATCCCATCACAGATCCAGATGGAGGATCGGTGGTGTGCTACCCATAGAAAACGTCATAGATTCCTTCAGATCCATGCTAAAGATCAGGAGCTTCCACAGCATGATATCGGTGCTTGTGATATCAAGGATGATTGATATTCGAGCAATATCATGAGTCTATAATTTGGCATCAGAGCTAGGTAATGCCTGAAACGTTATGGACGACAATATAATGTATGACTTGATCAAAGCTTCCCCCCATATGCAGCTACATGTCTTTAAATTTGGACATAGAGTGTACTTATAGTCGAGTTCTATGGAATTTCCACTTTCGGCTCTCTAGAAGATTGGCTTCTATGATACTTTCGAGTGGATTAGATGTTGCGTCTTATCCCTTTGCTTTGCCCTTTTCATCAACGGCATGACCTCAAAGACTTTCTATTCGACTACTAGCCTAAGACAAGGGTGCCCTCATCACCATATTTATTCATTATGTACAAAGATGCAGTCTTCTGGATGCTGAAGCAAGCTAACGTATTAACTAGTTATCAACCAGACCCCTCTACAGCCCCAATCTTGCACTTACTCTTTTGCAGATGTCTACATTCTGATTGCTTGGGCGACCTTGTCAAATTCTTTGGTCCTCTCAAGCATCGTTGGTGGTATTGTGAATCATCTGGCCAAAGGGTGAACTTGAGCAAACTGGTGATCAAATTCAGCCCTGGAGTTAAGCTAATGGTTAGGCATCAAATTGGAGACCACCTGTGGATAATAGAATCCAAGGATAACTGCTAGTATTGGAGGTACCTATTACTAGGAGAAGGCCATCCTCAATTGAGTGCAATTGGATGGTGCAAAAGTTCCTCAACAGACTAAAGGGTTTGAAATGGAAGCCTTACTCATATTAAGTTTGCGTACTAACCCTACATTTATCTGATCATAAATTTCATCATCCCCAAGGGTCATCCTTTCGCATTATGAGGGAATTTCCTTGCGTGCTCCAAACATTCTCTCCAACCTCAAATGATCTACTGGAAATGAGGCATCCATTGATGTTGTTTAGGATCCTTGGATATCGGCACCTCCTCTTGCTCGATGGCCGACTCGATCAATCTCGACGACTTGAATGGCTTATCAGTCACTGACCCTTAGGTACTGGCGGAAGGAGATGGAATCACTCTCTTATCAACTAGTTTTTCAATATGGCTGACAGAATTCTGTCCATGGCAATTTTGGGATTCAATAGCCCTGACAGATTGGGATGGGACTCATCCATTGGATCAGACAATTAACGCGAGTGATTTCTATAGATTATTCTGGCCTACACCGATTTGGACACTTCGCATTCATTCTAGGATTGCTCTCTTTATATCGAAAGTTAATTGGCATCAATTTCCATGTCGTATCGTCTTATATCACCATGAATTGTGCATACCCCCTCACTGTGATCTTTGCTTGAGGGCACAAAGTCCAGTTCATATGTCATTCTGGAGTGCAGATTGGTGACCCAAGTGTGGAGGTTAGCTAGTCTCCCAATCTCGTCTGCCAATACTCCTCCTCTCTCTTAATTATTTCCTTGAGTCACTAAAAGAGAAAATGGTCTAAAAGGAGCAGAGGAACATGACGACCCTCATGTGCTATGTTGCATACCAATACACCACATAGATGGTGCCAAGAATGATCTCATCTGCAAGGTCCCATGTTGATCTGGTTGAAAGCTTCTATTCAGGCCTCTGATTTCACCTAGGCTGCTACCTCCGAGGGATCCTTGATGGCAAGGGAAATCTATGGCTTTTCATATGCAGGTCCTACATCTTCTCGCATGATTTTCGTCTCCTGGGAGCCACCCCCTCCTTGCTTCCATAAGATTAACTTTCATGGGAGCTCAGTGGTGCATGGCAAGGGCTAGCTTGTGCCACTAGGACCCTCAGAGCATCCCACATTGCACTAGAGAGGATTCAAGGATAATGGTCATGATGTAGCTGTCAAACATGGTATATAACGATGATGCTACTGCTCACCCTCTCATCCAAGACTACTGACAAATGGTAGCCTCTCTAGGCTCTTTCGATATGATGGTACATATCTTCGGAGAGGTAAACAGTGCAGCAAACCAGATGGTAATTTATGTGGCTAATTACACCGGAGTTACCTTGTGGGAGTCCATCCCTTTGATTCATCTTCAATTGGTGGAAATTTTGTCCTCGGACTCGCATGGATGTATTTGTGCAAGAAATGTATAGCATGTCCAACTTACCAAAAGAAAGGTTGTTTCTTTCAACATATCCATCATTTAATTGGGTTGGACATTAGCATCCCTGTTTATGTTTCAGAGTGGCTTCACATCCATTTGATTTGATTCCAAACCTTTATCATAAAAAATTGCCATCCGGCATCCGCTTTGGTTTTTCCTCGTGTTCCTCGTCAACAAAAATCTTAAACTCAAAATAAGCATGCAAGATTAAATGAAGATTAGTTTACATTCAAAACATACATTCGCGTATAATGAACTCTTTACTGACGAATATTTCATAAAGCACCACCAACTACCAGTTCCTGCTAATTTTTATCAATATCTTAATTTGATAATCATCTAAGGCAATTGAGGGGCGAACAAGTTTTCCTTGGTATGGAAGGAAGTATATACGGGATTCTAGATGTCGCCATTTTTTATCAGCACCTTTCTCAGTGAATCAAAGGTAGCATATAGTTTGATCTGAAAACATATTGTGCTATTCAAACAGACAAAACCTGCAACAAAGATAAGCTAGTCTGTTTCTCTCTCATTCTGGAAGCTAAGTCTGGAAACTGGACAGAAGAAAAAATCCACTATAAAGATGTGGTTTAAGCCTTTTGGATTTCTAAAAAAAGAAAAAGCCAAGAGATCACTGAAATGGCACGACAAAAATGTTAAGGACAAACAAAAACAGAAATATATACAGGGAAATTACAAAAGGTTCTACTTTATAGTTCACATCTCAATATATTCATACATACGTACTTGTTAACAAAACAGCCGAGGAGATTGAAAAATATCACATATTTCATTGGAACAAAAAACTGCTTAAATACAATATGAAAATAGCTAAAAATAAAGATCATGGTCCATGATTCTAGCCATGATCAAAAACATGGAAACAAACATACTTTAACAGAAACAAACGCGAGTAACTGACTTCCTAAAAACTAGATACCAGCTACAGACCAAGTCCTTTGCAAGCCACTTAAGCAGAAAAATAGTAAGTAACAGAGCGTGTTTAACTTCTTGATCAAATCAGCATGATTTTTGCAATATCAGAGACAATTTCTAACACTCCTTGTCTTTGATATTGCATACTCCCATCTTATCTCGCAAAGCTTCAAATTCGACTCTAGGCAAACCTTTGATAAAAACATCAGCAACTTGATCCTCAGTTCTGCAATAAACTAAGGACACTTCTCCTTCTTTCTGAATTTTCCTCAAAAAATAGAACTTAATCTTAAAATGCTTTGTCTTCCCATGAAACACTAGATTAGATGAGATTGAAATGACTGCTTGATTATCAACAGAAATTTGGGTGGGCTCCTGCTGCTCTAAATTCAAATTTTCAAGAACTTTCCTAAGCCACAAAGCATGGTTTGCTGTGGCAGTTGCAGCAACAAATTCAGCCTCTGCAGTGCTTTGAGCAATGATTTCTTGCTTCTTGAAATACCAATTGATCACACCTGAGCCAAAACCAAAGCAAAAACCTGAGTTGAGATCATTTCCACTGGAATTGCGTAGTTACGTTTGAGTCATTTTGGTTTATATATTCAGAGTAAAATGGAGATCAAGTAAGGTATTTAGATTACCAGCAAGTAAATAATGAAAAGCAATTAAAAGTTGGTTGTAGATATGGAGATAGATCTCTCAGGATCTTACTGTTATTTGCTAAATAATTTGTATCCTTCTTTCATCTGCCTTTATTTAGGTATCTAACCAATAAAGATATAGCCTATCTTATAGAGCACGATCCATACCTGTAGATTATGGTCCGTCTCTTAAAGCTATAGGCTAGCCTAAATTGAATTAGATATGAAAGAAAAAGTTTCACCTAAATATAATCTATCCCAAGAGTACGACCCGTATCGGTAGATCATGGATCGCCCCAAGAATATAGACTATTTTAGATTGAAAATATAGGCAAAGAAAATAAAAATGTATAGATATAAATCAAGAAATTCAGATCTTTATTGCATAATAAAAGAAAGAAATATAAAAGATATATCAATAAGATCAAACTATTAAAACAAAGTTACAATGGATCCTGAGAACAGGATGTCTAACCGGCCATCGAGAGATTCTTCACTATGATCTTCATCCTAAACTCTGGAGATTCCTTTTTTCGGACTTAGAGAAGACCTTCAGCAGTAAGAGGAGGAGATTTGATGGAGAATAGGCTGAGGAAAGTGTGTTTGGAAGAAGTTGAAAAGTGGAAGATGGTTGCTGAAATTTTTAGACTGTAGTCTGTAGGGCTGGAAAGGGAGAAATGTTTGGAGGACTTTTGAAGGCTTTTGGATGTGAAATTTTTATGGTTTGTAGGGCACTAATGGAGGTTTGAGACAGCAAAGTTTCAGGAAAAAAGATTTTGTCTATGGCCGGCTAAAAATCTAGGAAGATAGGGTTAGCATGCAAAAGGGCTATGATGTAGAACCTGAGCTATGGGAATTTTGGACATAGGGAAGGCTTCTTGATTTTCTTTTGGCTGGCTGAAAGGAGATTTTTATAGAATGGAGACTAGGGTTTTAAGGGGTATAAATGCAAGGAATAATAGCCTTAGGATTTAGGACAAAAGATCTCCTCCATTGGTTCCTCTCTTAATTACTTTGCATATTTGCTTCACTAATAATTTTTCTCCTTTGCTTTATCTGATTTCTTCTCCAATTATTTATCAAATATTCCATAAAAGCACTCATTTTGGAGCCTCCAATAAGAGCTCTTGGATGCTTGGTTGGTTGGTTTTCCTCCATTGACTAATTAGCTATGTTCACACCATAATCCATGAGAAAGATGATCTTTTAATCTTGATCCTTGATGTTTAAGCTGTGTTCACATCTTAATATCTTCATGATTTTCTACCATTTATGCTTTCCTCTTAGCACCATCAATGAGAGCCTTTGGATGCTTGCTTTGGTGGTTAGTAGCTCTTAATTTCATCTTGAATCCGAGTGAGAGTATTCCAACAATTGATGACCTTTAGATCTTCCTTGATTTCTCTCAACCATTGATTTCATTTTATCCTGGATCTTTATCTTAGGCACCTAGATCTCCACCATTGGTTGTGGCCCTTTGATGTGAACCCTTAGATCTCCTCTCTGACTCTTAGATGTACTTAGGTTCAAGCCAGATTAGACCCAATTGAGTCTAATTGAACCCAATCTTCTATTAACCTGCAAAATAGATAAGAAAGTATTAGATTCAAACAAATAAAACTTAATTAATGATGTTTGGAGTGGTCTAAATATATTAATTTAAGTATTTATCAACATACTTAACTCCAAAATCAACTGTCCCCTTAATGTATCTCACAACATATTTTGCAGCTTGCAAATGTTCCTCACTAGCACAATGCATAAATCTGGAGAGGAGGTTAACAGCATGCATTATTTCTAGTTTGGAGGCAGTGAGGTACATGAGACATCCAAGTAAACTTCTATAATGATTTTTATCCACTTTGGTAGCACCATCATCTTTACAGAATTTTACTCTAAGCTGCATAGGAGTATCAACAAAGTTACATCCTTCCATATGGAACTTTTTTAGGATCTCTTTTGCATATTTGGATTGACTGATGAAGATCTCATTATTCCTTTGCCTCACTTTCAGACCAAGAAAATAAGACATGAATCCAAGGTCTATCATCTCAAACTCTTTCAACATTTCAACCTTGAAACCATTAATGAGCTCCTAATTGCTTCTTGTAATAAGAAAATCATCAACATAAATTGAAATAATGGTTATGTCAGTACCATCCTTCTTTACATATAGTGTTGGTTCACTATGGCTTTTTACAAAGCCTAAGCTCAGCAAGTGATCATCTATATGGCTGTACCAAGCCCTTGATACTTGCTTAAAACCATACAAAGCCTTCTTAAGCAAGTACATTTTATCTTCATGCCCTTGCATAACAAAATCTTCCGGTTGCTCAACATAAATTTTTTCCTCCAAAAGACCATTCAAGAATGCAGACTTGACATCTAGTTGAAACACCTTCCAATCTTTTTGAGCCCAATAATAACATAATAGTATCAAACCTTGCAACAAGAGCAAAAGCCTCCGAGAAGTCCACACCAAAGACTTGTGCATAGCCCTTCATAACAAGCCTTGCCTTATGCTTATTTACTGCTCCATTAGCATTAAGCTTTGTCCTGAAAACCCACTTCACCCCAATAACTTTTGCATTTTGAGGTTTTCCAACAAGCTTCCAGGTTTGATTCTTTTCAATTATCTGTAGCTCTTCTTCCATGGCAGACTTTTTTTTTCCTTCTTCATTGCTTCAGCAACTCCTGCTGGCTCTAGCACTGCGACATTGCATCTTGCATAGACATCAAATAGCAAATAAGTGTCTCTTATTGGTTGTTCATCAACATCCTCCTCAGTAGGCTGCTACATATCCAAATGCTGACCCTTGTCATTGGCACACCAGTTCCATTGATCTTCCTCTATAAAAACAACATCTCTACTTATTATGATTTTCTCAGTTAACGGCTGGAATATTCTATAGGCCTTTGAGATGCTACTGTAGCCTATGAAAATTTTAGGCTCAGATTTTTTGTCCAATTTGTCTCTCTTAACCTGAGGAACATAAGAGAAACAAAAGCATCCAAACACTTTCAGATTTGAAAGAAAGAGTTTATGACCATACCATGCTTCATAAGGAGTTTGTTTTTGGAGAGCTTTGGTATGCAATCTATTCAATAGAAAGATAGCCATATTGGCTGCCTCTGCCCAAAATTTTTTAGGCAAACCTTTTTCATGCAACAAGCAACGAGTCATCTCCATCACAGTTCTATTTTTTCGCTCACTTATCCCATTTTGTTGAGGAGTATATGGAGTAGTCAGTTGATGCTCGATCTTTTGCCTCTTCATAAAATTTGTTGAACTAGGCTGAAGTGTACTCTTTTCTATTATCAGACCTTAACACTATCATCTTGCATCCACTTTGATTTTCAACCCAGGCCTTGAATCTCCAAAACACTCCACCCACTTCTGACTTGAATCTAAGAAAATATATCCAGCACATTCGGGTTAAGTCATCAATGAAGGCAATATAACATTTGCTGCCTTTGAGTGATGGTGTTCGATACGGCCCTCCAAGATCAGTATGAACTAGCTGAAGCTTTTGTGAGGCCCTCTAAGCCATTTTTGGAAAAGGTAATCTGGTTTGTTTGCCTAACCGACAAGTACTGGAACTTGATATTTCCTCCTTGAGTGAAGCCAAGCCCCTTGCACCATCTCATGTTTCTGCATAAACAACAAAGTTGAGTGATGAAAATGACCCAACCTCTTATGCTAAGAGATCGGATGGCTTTGACAAGAAGCTTGATGGGCCGAATGCTCCTTCCTCCATTAGATCAATAGGAAAGCTTTTTTCCTTCATTTTGATTGTGAACCACCTCCTGTCCCTTTGCATCTTTAATGATACAACTTCTATTTTCAAAACACACCTTAAAACCTTTTTCAAGTAATTGACCAACACTTAAAAGATTTTGGTCAATATCAGGAACATACAACACATCATTAATAATTTTGGTTCCAGAAATACTTTCAATTGCAACTGAACCTTTACCTTTTCATAGAAATATAGTCTCCATTCTCAACTCGAACTTTTGAGATTGCTGTCTTGTCAAGATCCTTGAAGAGTTCAACATTGTTGGACATATGATTTGTGCAGCCACTGTCCACAAGCCAGGTATCAACCGAACTACTGTTAGCATAGCAAGATGCCACAAATAGTTCTCTTCCTCCTCTTGATGTACAGCTTGAGTCTCATTCACTAGTTGGTTGCCTTTGTTTTTGCAAATCTTGTCAACATGTCCCATTTGATTGCACTTGCTGCATTTAGCATCAAGTCTGCTCCAACATCTGAAATGAAGATGGTTAGTTCTGCCATAATGCTTACAAGAAAGATAGTTACCTCCTTTGTTGCCCTACCGCACCTACTTGCTACTTGCTCCTAGAGGTTGAATTATTTCCAGCACGCAGCACATGGATTGCCCTTTGTTCTTCTTTCCTCTTTTCTTCTTGCTTCTTTTCCGAGAGTCCTGAAGTTGCAACTCGGCTTGCATTGTGCCTTCAACTGAGCCATCTTCTCTGATCTGCCTTCTCCGCTCTTGTGCTTGTACAGTATTCAACAACTCAGTCAGAGAAATGTTCAGGAGATCGCGAACCTCCTTCAACATAGAAATTTTGGCTTCAAATCTCTCTGGTAATGTTACCAGAATCTTCTCAACAATTCTGCTATCAAGCATATCTTCACGGAGAAGTCTGAGCTTGTTCATGATTTCCAACAGCCTATCAACATACTCCTTCACAATTTTAGAGTCTTTCATCCTTTGCGGTTCAAACTCCCTTTTGAGATTCAAGACACGCATGCTTCTAGTACGTGCATTGCTTCGAAACTCTAACTTAAGGTACTGCCAGATGTGGAGGGCTATTTTCAGGTTCATGATCCTGGTGAAATATGATTCAGACAATACTGAATATAGATAGATTTTAGCTTTAAATTTGTTTGTAGTTTTCTCCTTGTGTATCTTGATCTACTACACGGTTGGATTCTTAGGCAGTGGATCTATTTCAAAGTCTTCAGCCATCACTTCCCAGAGATCCCATGCTTGTAAATAAGCAGTCATTTTGACTGCCCATGATTTCTAATTTTCACTTGTGAATACTGGAGGTGGAACAAGGGAAAAATCCTTTGAGGCCATTTAATTGGAATGAGTGATCTAAAACTTGGAGAGTTTGTGTTTGCTGATAACACTAACACCCAGAAACACTCACACTCAAATATAATCACGGGTCCCTTGAGATAAAGGGCTCTGATACCAACTGTTAACAAAACAACTCAGGAGATTGAAAGATATCACACTATTCATTGAAACAAAAAAAATTGCTTAAATACAATATGAAAATAGCTAAAAATAAGGATCATGGTCCATGATTCTAGCCATGATCAAAAATATGGAAATAAACATGCTTTAACTTCTTGAACAAATCTGCATGACTTTTGCAGTGTCAGAGATAATTTCTACCAAGTTTTTACCAGTATATATTAAATGTTGGGATTAAAACTTTGAGGACACTTACATATGCCACTAAAAAAGAATTTTTATCGATACTTTTTTAAAATCTTAATAAGTAATTACCAACAACATCTTAAGATGATACATAAAAAAATAAAATAAAAATGCTTGTAGAAATAATTGTGGCATTCTTTTTTTTGCTTATAGCGATGCTTAAAAATATCGTTAATAACCAATTTTGTCATGGTGTCATAAAATAAGCTTTTCAATTCATACATGGTGGTGAGGTTGTATGCATTTAGAACTGAAACTGGATCGCATACGGATTGGATACCAGCATATCCATATCCATATTTATTCTAACGAATACAAATATGGATACTGATATTATTCGGACGCAAAAATTTATATTCATATTTATTTCAAACGAATTGATTTGGATATAAAAATGGATCTGAATGGATAATATCCATACTACTTTCAGCCCTACATGCATATGATCCTTCTGGAATGTTGTGGTGGTAGTAGTGCAGTACATTGGGATGCCGGTTTATTGTTTTTAAAATAACTTATAAGAAGGATAATTATATGTCATGATATATCAATGATAGATAATAATTTTAGTGCTATTAATTTACATTATTAACCATATTACATCGGATTTTCTGTTACAAAATTTTCAAACTTTTGATCAACCACTACGATGCATAGATAAATCTTATGTTTATAATTTTATTTTTATTTTTGATATCGATGACTTTGGAATAATGCTATTTTTCTTATATTGCATATCATAACCATGCTTTGCAAATGCGTTACACAAACTATATTATATGCTAGTGTTAATAGAAAAAATTTTCAAACAAATTATTTATCAGAATATTTGATAACTATAGCTACCTATCATTCTTTTTTTTATTATTTAATAGGTGTCTAAGCAATATTGCACGGCACCGGCCGGGTCAATTGCCATAAAACATCCACTAGTCGATCCATTACTCTAGAAATAATATTTTATTATGACTAAATTTATTTTAGAATAAAATAAAAAGCTTCTTTTACGACTATACGTAACAAACCTAGACGGATGATGATACGGACATAATGGCATTATCGGCCAAAATCACCATCCGCTGACTATATAATATCTACTTGGTCAACACATGTACATATACTATATGATTTATTTGATTCCAAGGTTAACCAGCCACTAGATTGATCCATAGTTTGTCCTAAACCATTGTCGCAAAACTACGGTTTCAAATCCCAGACCAATACCATATTTACTATTAAAAAAAAAAATCCTCGAAAACTTTATTTCTTCGCTTCATCCCATTTGCATGGGGTGTCACATATCCTTGACCAAACCAAACAGGAAAAAGAGAGAGAGGGAGAGAGAGAGAGTTTTCCTTGAATGAATGGTGGTGTTTTACAATCGCATGTTAATATTATTCATAGGGTGACAGAATAAATACCATTGCTGCCACCTTTATTTAATAACTAAAATACATTGCAATGTAGCAATCACCATATCATCGTCTATCCAATTTTAGGAACTTGTGCAACCTTGCCATCTTCGTCCACCCAAACCCACACCCTATCACACCGGAAGTCACCGGTGACGACATCTCCAACCGTCACGATGATGGCGTCGACTGCAGGATTCTCCTTCTCGATAATCTTCTCTGCCTCCTTTCCCTTCACTCCTACCAACTCAGGCCATGAGCTCTTCCCTTCACAGCATCAAAATTAACAACATACATATGATCAGAAGAGTTCATCTCCAACATATATAACTAATTTAAAACTGGAAAAGAAGTGAGAAGAGAGAAGAAATAGAAAGTTTTATCTCTCCATATTATATACTTGAAACAAATCTATTATCATTAGCATGAGGCCTTACCAGTGCAATCCATCGTGTGCGTCTCTTCTTGTTCTTCGATGGGCTCTAGGAGGTCTAGAGGGTTGGTATTTATAGGTCTCTATGGCGTGGCTTCTTAAACTATAATTAAATTTTGACGTACAAATCTTATACGGAAGCCAGTTAGGATATGGTTTCCTTGTTAGACTTTTGGGTGATTCATGGGACGTCGTTTTCCCTGATGTGGTCTGACTATTGAATCATTCGTTTGAAAAATGCAAATGATAAAAGTCATGAGGACAAGAAGCAGGAAAAAGAAAGAACGGTAGATAAGAAGCAAGAGAAAAGTCCAGGAGTCAGAAATATGCAGAGAGTAATTTTTTGTTGAGCTGCCAAGGACAAAGTAGAAAACGTAGTTCTAAGAAGCAACATAGAACTCCATGAATCGTACAAAAAGATCAAGTTTGTGCCCATGCAAATGGCGCATTGGGTACAAAAAGCCAATCCTTTTCTACTTTGATAAAAAGCAGTGTCAGAAACCATGAAAAATGTTTGGGTGCCCATTCCATCCGTTGGCATATACATACGTAGGCCAGTTTGAATGCCTAGACAAAGGACGTCAATTTCTCTATCCTAATCGCCATAAGATGGCACAGTTAACCTTGAAAAATGATTTGCAAATTCTAGGAATCCCTAAATTTCTGAGATTAAATTGATACATGAGTTCCCGCTTATGATCTCCTGAATCTCCAACCCTTCCACCTCAACTCTTCATACCTTCCATTCAAACGAGATATAGTTTCATTGACCATCCAAAGAGAGAATAGTATGCATACCATCCAATTTTTCTTCAAATGAATGGTATTCTTACAATTGTTGCGTACTATACAAGTTTACAAGGTTAATCTCTCTCCATTAAACAATCTTGAAATAATCTCTCATTTCTACCGTGCTTAGGTATGACCCGTGCATTCCATGGTGTTTGTTTCTTTGCATTATTCTTCCTTGAGCTTGTGGAGGTTTAGAGGATTGGTATTCGTTGGGCTGATTCTTCTTTTACTAGAGATGTTGAACTTAGAAGTACAAATCCTATACGGAAAGTTTCCTGGACGGACTTTTTGGAGTTCACAAGAAGTTGCTATTTTTGTCACGTGGTTTGATGTTTGAATTCCTTGTTTCAATTTTACATGAAAAAAGTGAGAAAAGTAAGGATCACTAATGGATCACCCTTCTAAATATAGGATTGAAGTGTTAATCAATAGTCTAAGTTTTCTCTACTTGAAGTTGGATGAGAAACAACGGAAATATGAAGTAATGCATTTCCCCTCCACCTATCATGTTGAATGTTAGATTAGAAGTGTTTCTCACAAGGAAGCAGAAATTAGATTATACAAACGAGAAATGGAAAAAATAATGCACTTCCCCTCCTAGGATTGAAGTATATGTGAAAAGTGTGAGGCCGCATTGTGGTGGAATGACGTGTCATTTGACCTAAAACATATTGAGTGCTGTTTTCGTATATTTGTATCATAGTGGATATTATTTGATATCAAAATTTGTACGACCTCTCTAAGTAGAGTGGGAAGACAATCATCTTAAATGAGCTGGCTGGCCATGTAGATTAGATTGTTAGACATTTTGGGTAGAATAATCAGGAGCTTGATCACTCTTCCCCGAATGTGAGCTCTAGTTCTAATAACTCCTGCCCATATTAGCCAATGGAAGCCTCCAGCTGGAAGGCTAACCTCCATCTAGAGATCGAGAAGATGCACCACCAAATCAAGATCCTATGAGGGCAAAGGGATGATATAGAAGATGGTTTGAAGGCAATCAACAATCCCTTTACTAGGAAGCTAAACGAAAAGAGCTAAACTCCGAGTACTCCTATAATGATACTCCAGGATTAATAAGGACATCCGTTCAATAAGCCTATATGGTTAGATAGCTAAACCTGAGGAACCGAACTCCAGGTACCCCTATGGAAGATTCCCAAAACTGACAAGAAATCCTAGTATTAACTAGGCTCAAATGGGAGGAATCATGCTTGGTTCAATGGCCCAAACGACACCAATCAAAAGAACCCAATCGTTAAAAAAATCTTGGTATTAATTAGGCTCACATGGGAGGAAGTGCACTCAGTTTGATTATTTAAAGATCACCGACTAGAGGAACCCAACTGATCATTGGCTTGAAAATCCCACAAGAAGCTATATGATACTTCAACATGGTAATAACTTTGACTTATCCTTCTTGCTTATATTTCTTCGGTGCTATGGCTACCACAGAATTCTTCCATGACTTAGCTTATGTCTAAGAAGCTTATTCTAAAACACTTATGGCTATCTTAGTCGACCTTTGCATCAACTCAGCTAATTCTGCTTTCGTCTTTCCTCATTATGATTTTTCGATCTTATCTTTCTCCTTTGGCTAGTCTCCAAAGACATTATGATGTAGTGGCCCTTTCCCAAAATACTCAGTCGATCCTAGATACTTAGATTCTTTCAACTATGACTCTATCTCGAGTCTTTGGCTCGATTCAGCCACCTTGGCATCCTTAAGACGACCCAAAACAAGCAATCTAGGCAACAGAGGTGTACATAAAAATTTTTCTTTCATTTCATTAATAATATTTAATTATATGGCAAGAAGAAAAGAAAGGAAGGGTAGGCCAACCAAGCTCCAATGCTTTATCCAATATGAAGAAGCCCAAGGAGATGATCTGCCCAAAGGCCCATTGCACTAGCTGTCACACCCCATACCAAGTGTGTAATGGACATTGCATGTCTACACAAAAGCATGCAAGGCAATTGATCAAATTATAATAACTCAAATCAATAATAATAATTTTTTTCAGTCCTCTAAAAGAAATAATTTAGTAAAGATTCAATCGATCATTCCCATCAACAAAATATTCAATTCACATATGATCTTGATATCTAAGTTAAACTAATAAGAAGACCAATTGACACAAATGACCAAGATGGCCAGATCTACTAATTGCTCCAAGCAATCTAGCAGACTCCCTCATATCCCAAGCAATTCATAATTTAGGATCTGAAAAATAGAAAAGAAAGAATAATGAGCTACACCAGCCTAGAAAGCTACATAACATAACAAAATTAAACATGAATAAACATATTATTGACTATGTATATCAAAATTCAAAGAATAAAATTCCTTTTCTTTTCAAAGGTATACTATTTAGAAATTGATATTAAACCATATATCAAGCTGCAGTCATGAAATCTAGTGGCATGGGTCAGATACACATCACACAAAGTACTGTTAGGAATCTGGTACCAATTGTTGTGGCAAAAAGAAAGAAGAAATAAAAAAAATAAAATGTAATCAAATATGTGAACTAGACTAAGGCCTACCTCCATGAGGCATGCAAAGGCTTTACCATAGAAAAAGAAATTTTATAAGAGGAGATCACACCCTCAACTCTTGCACACCAATTCTTTTCTCTCAATAAGAAGCACTCCCTCATAAAACTCTCTCTATAGGAGATCCTTTAAAACAATCGTTGTCCGCTGCCTGATAATCTGCTTAAAGCATCCTGCTTCTACTCTCTATCGATGCCCTTCAGGATCTGCTTCCTACTGTAAATCAACTCTCTGATCTTCTACCGAGCCATAAGTCTTTGCAACCATCGCTCTACTTCTATCTACTCGTAGGCCCTTTTAAAGGCTTCAATCCTCAACTAAATCAATTTAGGAGTCCTAATAGCACCCAAATTAGCCTCATCATCGTCTGATCATTCTCGCTCGCTCCCAAAGCCGTCCGATCGTGCTTTCATACGAAGATGAGTATAAAATTGACTTATAGACCCTGTAGAAAAGGTACAGACTCTTAAGTAGTCCACAAGCAGCTTATGGACCACGTAATCCTCATGGATCACACCAAAATGGGTACGTGGACCATGCCTCACTCTCCTATGGACCGGTGGCCCATCATGAGCCGTGTGGCCTAGGTGACACCATGCATGGGCCTGCACACGTGCTCGCATGCTAGGCCATGGGGGGCACTGGGCCATGCGCCGGTATGCTGGCTTGTGCGGCCCATGCACCCCTGGGCCATGTGCGATTACTGGGCTGCACCCAGCTTGCAAGCCCTGCACCTATGGGCCAGCCCATGCCTGCTCCGAGCCTAGGTGTCTTCTTGGGTTTTTTCTCACTATGGTCTCCACTGTGGGCTCCTTGTATGTCGAATTCGAGATATTTTTCTTAATAATCTCTATCTCGACTTGATATTCGGTCTCCTAATTTTGAGAGCTTTCTAGATAATCTTACCCCCATGCCCTGAAACATACACCTACTATTCATGGATGGACAAATCTAGGAGTCGATGTGCCTTCAGTGTAGTCTATGCTGTACTCTATCTAACCTGAGACCTACTCAGGACAGTCTTCTATGATAATAGAAATTTTACTTTGCGATGTCACATATCATCCTCTTAAGTCTCGCATCTCGTGCCTGATCCACCTGTATCTGGAGCTCCATCTCATACTGGGCTCCTATTAGCTTCTGAAGCTCTACATCACACTAGGCTTTTCGTCAAAAGGTAGTGTCCTTCATATTTTTTTCTCCTCATGATAATCCTACTACTATACAAGATCTTTAGGATTTCTCTATCAGCTCTCTACCTGGAGCCAGTTGAATCCAATTTACTTAGTAAAATTATATTCTTTTTGAAATTAGATATATATCGGATCTCACCTAATTTTCTAACTATTCCATCATGCACCTTCATGCTGACGGTTCTGATGTTCTTGATCGCATAACTTGATCCATCCAATAAGTAAATAGTATCCTCACTATTCTTTAGAAAGTTAAATAGCTTCTCTCTATAATACACATAATATAAATATGCAGAATTCATAATCTACTGATGGAAAGAAGTAGATATCTCATCAGTCACCAAAAGAATATCATCACCATCTTCTATATTGCTACTTGCCATCATCACAATAGCCTTTATTCGATCTTTGAGTTACAGATAATCTCTAATACGATATCCCAACTCGTCACACTAATAGCACTTGATCTTACTCAAGTTCCTCATCTTGTACTTAGACCATCCATCTTGTGATCTTCTGCCGCTCTATCTTCTATCACCATCATCTCCAGATACATCAAAGTCGAGTTGCCATCTAAACTCAAGATTTGATTCTTTCATCTGAAAACCTCGTTCTGAAGTAGAGCAGAAGTTACCCTTTCATTTTGATGTTGCTCTTACCTACTAGAAGAGCAGTCTTCAAGAACTTTAAAAAAGAAAGAAGCGATGAAAGCAAGACCAACATCCCGATCTTCTCCTTACTTTTTTGTCAATGTTGAGGAGGTAGGTGAGGATCTTCTAAAAATTGCGAAGATGCTCTTACAATCTCTGTCCCTCGATCATCCGTAGCTAGTAAAACTACTTCAAGAGAAAAAGAGGATTGCTGAGTGACATTGCCATGTACATCTCCTCAAGCTTCAACCATATCATCGTTAGAAAAATCTCGCCAAGCATATAGATCACCATGTCATCTATTAGGTATAAACAGATTGTGCTCACTGGCTGTATCTAGAGCTACCTTCAATCATGCACCTTTATAATAGCCAGCATTTCCTCGTATAAGAGTGTATCGATCAACTCTTGTTGGATGAGCACATTCTTCATTCTCACTTACCACAAGAAAAAAATATTCTTTTCATCAAATCTATTGATCTCCATCTTAGTTGAGCTTGATTTCTCCATTTTCTTCAATCTTGATCACCACTACCATAACCTATGCTCTAGTTGAAGGAAAATCCTGATTTTTTAGATCAAGTTCGTTCAGATCTGATTGGATCAAAAGATATATTTTAAATTTTTTTTTTTAAATCGAAATCAGATCTGAGATATTTCAGATCTAATTTTTATTATTTTAATAATTAAAATAAAATATAAATAAATTAAATTATATTTAATTTATCTTGATGTAGGATAATCCTATTATCCGTTGATAATCCTATAAGTAGTGGAAGGTTCTGGATCTAGCTACGCAAGTGCCTGACCTCTATCGGTATCCACTCGAACTCGATCTGGAGATTCTCTTCTTCTTTATCACGTCTCCAAAAATTAGATCTGAATCTGATTTGGAGGATCTTCAAAATAGCATTCAAAGATCAGCAGTTGTTCTTTATAGCAGCGCAGTCTTCTAGCTTTCTGTCGCCTTTCTCTCATCTAGATTGCACCAACTGAGATCTCAAACTTCTTTGGGCATGGAGAGGAGAGGGAGTAGATGAACTTGGCATGGAGGGGGAAGAGAGAGGCAGCCTTAGGGTGTTGTGAATTTTTACATGTGTTTTGAGTTGGGCGTAGGGTCTTATTTATAGACTATGCATGATCCAACTCCTCTTCTTTCCAACCAACCACAACCCTTTGTAAAATCAGATCTAAATCTGATTGATGAAAATAGAGTTCCTTGGATTCATCCTTAGATGGTGCCTAAGATCAGTCAAAGTTGGTTCTTAGGAGGAGTCTAATCGGAATCCAAAAAGAAGATGGAGTTCTGTCCAACAGGAACTCCTGAGCGCCTCAAACTTGGGTGCACGCCACCCTTGGCGTGCGCCCTCCTCCTTGCCAGCTTCTGGTAGGGGGACAAGCCCCCACCAACTCTTCAATAGGTGCATGACACGTGGACAGAAGTCAAAGTATCAATGGTCAATATTTGACCCGTCAAAGGTCAACTTTTGACCAAAGTCAAATGACGAGAAATGGCAGGTGACAAAAAATGGCAGGTATTATCTTACAAAATAAGATAACCCTTTTCTGACCTGGACAGACTTCAGTCAGACTAAGTGAAGGCCTCTGATCAAGCATAAACTTCTTTGGCTCAGTCAGGACAACTATTTATGATAGTAAAAGAAGAACGTTAGATTCAGTCGAGTGCTAGCACGATTTTTCTTGAACCTAATTGAATCTCATTCAAATCAATTAAACTAAATCAGTTCAATTGATGATCACCATATTCAAACCCTTATTTGTATGATCTAGTTAGGTTTACTTTTGTATGGTAATGGGATATGTTATGATCTTTATCATCGAGATCATCGAAACTCTTTTTGATGGATCAGAACTCTTCTGATTTGAACAGCTAGAACGATCGATCATCTAAATCATTCTAATTGCTCCCAAAATCCACCAGTGACACCTAGCAGTATATGGTGGCAACCCATCAGAGCTGAATGTAAACCTCTTGGTGTAGCTACCTGTGTGATTAAGTTCTTCTATCTTGAGCCCCAATCAGATTAGGGTTAAGGTGAACTCGTCAAACCCTATTTTCTATCATATGATGTAATCATTTGATTCAAGTCCAATATAAAAATCTAAATAAAAATTTTTTCTATTATTTCACTCTGCCATGGCCATGAGCTTCTAGACTTGATTCTCATGATCATCATAGGGCTGCTCCTCTACCATCGAGGTAGATAGATTCCATCTTGATGCAATTCAATTCTTACAATGAACATGCTATAGCTAACATACACCTCAGGATTCCGAATGGCTAGAAGATCGAGTTATGGTATAGTCAAACTATAACACCCTCAAGGTGAACTGCCGATGCACCTCAGATCAAAGAACTAGACACACCATTGCAGCATCGAGTCAGTCATTGACGAGTAGGTAGACTTCCTAATGACTACTCGAGGTGGTCACGCTCAGTGCCCTTATTTTCTAACGAGTACCTATACTCTCGCTCTGGTGTCTCCACATCGTAGACTCAAGACTCATCTACTAAAGAGAAGCGATTGTACACCAACCTTCCGGATCAATCATCATCCTCATGATGATCCTATGGTCAAAAGCATTTTATGAGTTAATAATGATTATTCATATCTTAAATTTTCAACTCTTAAAAATATGAATTATCATTACCATTAACTCAAAGGATGTATCACAAACACTAAATACACATATGTGATAGAAAATAACCCATTTTATTGATTATTATAGTCAAAATTATAATTTTGTCCTTAGAAGTGTATTACAAGTGTCAGCCAATTCTGGCTTCTAGGACACATATATCTAACAATCTTTCACTTATTCTAAAGTCAATTGGCTACAAGTCTAAGTCCCATCTTCTCAAGGTGGACTTTGATCTTTTGTTGTTCCAATGGCTTTGTAAGTGGGTCTACCACATTATCTACAGAATTGACTCTCTTGACCTTGATGTAACCCTTCTTAAGGTAATCACGGATGAGGTGGTTTCGCCGCTCAATGTGCTTAAATTTTTGGTGAGACCTCGGCTCCTTAGCAAGAGCTATGGTGCCATTGTTATCGCAGTATAGAGAAATGGCATCTGATGGCATTACTTCAATTTCTGCAGCAAACTTTTTGTACCAGAATGCTTCCTTCGCAGTCTTCTGATGCAGCGATATATTCTGCTTTCATGGTAGAATCTGCTATCACAGTTTGCTTGAAATTCTTCTAGCTGACAGTACCACCATTACACACAAACAGACTTCCCAGATGTCGACTTTCGATCATCTATATTGGACATGAAATCCGAGTCTGTGTATCCCTGAACTTGGAGTTCTCCGTTACCAAAGACTAACATCATATCCTTAGTTCTTCTTAAGTACTTAAGGATACATTTCATAGAAGTTCAGTGTTCTTAATCTGGAATTTGACTGATATCTGCTTGTGACACTCACAGCATGGGCTATATCAGGTCATGTACATAGCATGGCATACATGAGGCTCCCTATTGTAGAAGCATAAGGGATCTTGCTCATGTGTTCTATTTCCTCAAGTGTGCTAGGGCACATCTTCTTGAAAAGATGAATACCATGTCTGAAGGATATTAATCCCCTCTTAGAGTTTTTCATACTAAACCTCTTTAGTACTTCCTCTATGTACATCTTCTGTGAAAGTCCTAGCATCCTATTCGGTCTATCCCTATAGACCTTAATTCCTAGAATAAAGGATGCTTCACCTAGATCTTTCATGGAGAATTCCTTGGACAACCATATTTTGACTATCGTCAATATGGAAATATTATTCCCAATAAGGAGGATGTCATCCACGTACAATACGAGGAAGACAACAGTGCTTCCACTGACCTTTTTGAAGACACACGATTTTTCTTCATTTTTGATGAAACCAAACATTTTGATCACATCATTGAAATGAGTGTTCCAGCTCCGAGATGCTTGCTTAAGTCCATATATGGACCTTTGCAGCTTGCAAACCTTATGATCAGTATCACTGGATGTGAAACCTAGCGGCTATTCCATATAGATATCTTTCTCAAGGTATCCATTTAAGAATGCCATTTTTACGTCCATTTGCCATATTTCATAATCGAAATAGACTGCAATGGCAAGCAATGTGCGGATGGATTTTAGCATAGCCACTGGAAAAAAGGTATCCTGATAGTCAATGCCTTCACGTTGACTATAACCTTTTGCCACTAGTCTAGCCTTGAATGTCTCCACATTTCCATCTGCACCAATCTTTCTCTTGAAGATCCATTTACACCCAATAGGTACTATACCTTCTGATGGATCTACCAAGGTCCAGACTTGGTTTGAGTGCATCGAGTCAATTTCTGACTGTATTGCCTCTAGCCATTTCTCAGAGTCGATATCTGATATCGCCTCATTGTAGATTTTGGGATCATCACCATGAGCACCATTACCTACGAGGAATATTTTCTCTATTTTTTCTGAAATAATACCTAAGTATCTTTCAGAAGGATGGAAAACTCTTTTCAATCTACGAGGTGGAGGAGGTAGTGTTCTTATTGACTCAACCTGATTTGGTTCCAATTGATCCTTAGCTCGTTGTACTTGTGAGACTTTCTCATCAAGCTTAATCTGCTTTCCAATGCCGCTATCTTGAATAAACTATTTTTCAAGAAAGATGGCATGTTGACTCACAATCATATTGTGGTCTTCTGGAATGTAGAAATAGTATCCTAATGACTCTTTAGGATATCCTATGAATCGAGCTCTGAAGGACCTAAACTCTAACTTATCCGCTTGTTGTCTTTTGATATGAGCCAGATAATCCTAAATTCTGAGATGACTCAGACTTAGTTTCTTACCGTGCCATATCTCATACGGTGTGGTAGGAACGGTTTTAGAGAAAATCCTATTCAGTAGATAAATTGAAGTTAATAATAAGTATCCCCAAAGAAAATCAAAAAGGTCTGTGAAGCTCATCATGGATCGGACCATATCCAATAGAGTCCGATTTCTCCATTCTGAAATTCCGTTGAGTTGAGATATTCCTAGTGGAGTCCATTGAGAGACTATGCCATTTTTCTTGAGATAGTTTAGGAATTTTTGGCTAAGGTATTCACCTCCTCGATCTGATCGAAGAACTTTAATGGGTTTTTTAGTTTGTTTTTCTACTTCATGTCTGAATTTTTTGAACTTTTCAAAAGCTTCAGACTTGTGTCTCATAAGATACACACACCCATACCTAGACAGATCATCGGTAAAGGTAATGAAGTAGACAAAATTGCCTCTAGCCAGCATATTAAATGGGTCGCACACATCAGTATGTACTAGGGCAAGGAGATCTGTAGCCCTTTCCCCATATCCTACAAAAGGAAGTTTAGTCATTTTGCCTTGAAGACAAGATTCATAAGTTGGATATGACTCAAAAGTTAATGGACTCAATAGCCCATTTTTCTCCAATTTGTTGATCCTATCTTTTGCTATATGACCTAATCTCAGGTGCCATAGATACCTATCATTTGGACTATCCCTAAGTCATTTGGCATTCACGTTTTGCTCGATAGTTAGAACAGATACATCAATATGTAGCTGATAAAGATCGTTAATAAGGAAACCATTTATAATTTTATTTTTTTCATAAAGAATGTTACAATGGTTCTTAAAGAAGGTAATCACATAGCCTTCTAGTGCTAAGCATGAAATAGAAATCAAATTTCTGCTAGCTGCAGGCACATAATAACAGTTTTTCAAAACTAAGTCTAAACCAGATGGTAATCGAAGAGGGTATGTTTCCACCACCACTGCAGTAACTCTTGCTCCATTTTCAATGCGTAGGATCATGTCTCCATCCCTCAGCCTCCTGCTATCCTCAAGATCCTTGCATGAAAGTGCACAGATGAGCACTAGAACCAGAGTCAAGCACCCAACTGGATGCAGAAGAAATCGTAAGGTTAGACTCAATAACGAGCATATCTCCAGAAGGATCTTCCTTCTTGTTCTTCAGGATGGCTAGATAAATAGGACAGTTTCCACTTTCAGTGGCCGTCGCTGTTGCAATGAAATACTTTTCTTTGACAGCGGTCTTCTTCTTCGACTCTGCTTTCTTCTTCTTTTCTCCTTCCACCTTCTACTTTTTTGCAGACTTCTTTTTCTTTCTAGAAGACTTTCTTTTGAAAGAAGTCTGTTCCATAGCAAGAACTGAGCCTTTAGAATCTTTCATAGAAAGCTCAGCGGTGACCAGCATGTTCATTAATTCGGCCAAGAAATTTTGAAGTTTATGCATGTGGTAATTCATGATGAATTGCCCATATGCATCAGTCAAGGATTGCAGAATAACATCGTTCTGCAGATCTAAGTCTAACTTCACACCGAGCTTCTCAAGCTCTTCCAAGTCCTTGATCATCATCAAACAGTGATCTTGGACTGATTGCCTATCACGCATCTTAGCCTTAAAAAGTCATTTCGTGACTTGATACTTGGCTGCGCGACTCTGTTCACCAAACATCTCTTGCAGGTGAGCCAACATTTGGCGAGCAGTCCCGATATCTTCATGTTGGTGCTGGAGCTCATCAGACATCGAGCCCAACATGTAATATCTGACCTTATTATCTTCGTCTATCCATTTTTTCTAGAAACGCTCTCTGTTCAGCGGATGGATGGGCTGGTAAGGTGGGAGGGTCCTGGTCCAATACATGGGTTAACTTCTCAAAATTCAAAATGATTTTATAGTTTCTGAGCCAATCTTTATAATTGGGTCCGGTTAGTCTATGTGTGTCCAGGATACGTGCTAATGGGTTGGATGCAGATATTTTTCCTATAGAGAGTCAAAGATTCTAGTTAGATACTGTAATTATGATTTGATCAATTTATTTAAAAATTTTATTTTTAAATAAATTAGCTTTCACTATTTTTTTGGATCTCCTACACTTTCTCTGTAGAGATGCGAAAATCTCTACGATTAATGATTTCTAGTGGGTGGTGCGGTCTCACCAACTGACTCATCACCTCACCTAACAGTTATTGGTGATGGGTTAGCCAATGAGTGAACAACTCTTATTCAATGATTCTCTAATCATGGTGCACCAAACTTGATCTCTAATTCATGAATCTCACCATATCTGAAATATTGATCTACTCCTTAGTTAAGTTAGACCCACCATTTGCACAGACTAGATTTCTAATTGAGTCTCTCACCGTATTTGAAATATTGAGCCCAACTCATCCTCCAACCCATAGCATCCAATGCCTAATAGACATGGTTGCATCTTTTCGGTGCAACTGAGCCACTGTATCCAGTCGAGAACAATCAATCCCGGGAAGGGCCCGCACATCTACAATGGTGAAAGATCTCAGACTTAATCTTTTCTTAGGAAGAATTGATTCAGGTCTCATTAAACTAGACTTGTTATAGTCATAATAATTATGACTAACCTAGTGGCATGGGTTAGCTCGGATTATTGATCACCTCAAATTAGAACTGAGTCAACAGATATGGCCAGGTAAGTGAGACCATGAAAGGGATATGCCATTAACTCGTACAAGAACGCATTCAGATTGAGTAGCTCCCAATTAAAAATCAGTCAGTCGTATGTGCCAAACTAACCTTAGACACCAAATTGTTGAACCATAACCAATTAGGTTAGCCTACAATCCAGACTCTAATCTCTGAGCCTAATTAGGTCTTGCTTGATCATGACTCGATCTTGACCCAGACTTAATCCTATTAGGCTAGTCAATTTAAGCATTGTTGATCCCATCTAACCAACTCTTGATTCGGTTTGATCAACCGCTTAGACCTAATTGAGCTACCCAAGCCTGAACCCAGTATTATGAATATGTCTTAGATCTAAAATTCTTAATTTTAGACCTAATTAATATTTCATAATCTTAATTTTTAATTAAGTAGGGTTCATAAATAAAATATGCATAATAAATCCTAGGATTTCAAGATCTAGGATTTTGCAGAAAGTAAGTTTTGGATTTCTGATTAAGAACGAACGCGCAGCACCTCTATACATCATAAGAACACCCCATCGGATGGGAGGAGAGGGTCTTTAAATCCTTCTTCATTCTTATGATCGGAACGGCTAAGAGGAATGCCTTAATCAAGAACATGTAATACTACAAAATAGTTTTAGATCTATATCATATATCTCATATACAAATTAGATCTAATCATGGCATATTTTGCATACATCTCATGTATCGAATCATGCATATTTTCAGATCTAAATTATCTCATAATAATCTAAAAAATTAGATTTAAATTGATCTTATCAAAATAAACTCTAATCTAGACAGCTATGTAGAACTATTCTACAACTAGTCTAGACATGCATCAATCATATCTCATATGATGTTAAAATTAAATAATTTTTATTTACTATTTTTTAGATATTATTATAATAATTATAATATTAAAAAATAATAAATAAATAGATCTAAAATATAATTTAATTAAATTAAATTATAAACATGCAAGACTATTCTATAGAACTATTCTATTTTAGAACTAGTCATGCATATTTTCTAATCTTAGATCCTAAATCATTTAATTTTAATTTTTTTGATTTCAGATCTGATCACATCTCATGTGACATCTAAAATTACTTATTTTTTAATTAAAATAAATTTAAAATTAGATCTAAATACTTTAGAACCTTGGCTCTGATACCAGTTGAAGGAAAATCCTGATTTTCTGGATCAGGTTCGTTCAGATCTGATCGGATCAAGAGATATATTTTAAAAATTTTTTTCTTTGATCTAAATTAGATTTGAGATATTTTCAAATCTAATTTTTATTATTTTAATAATTAAAATAAAATATAGATAAATTAAATCATATTTAATTTATCTTGATGTAGGGTAATCCTATTATCCATTGATGATCCTGTAAGCAGTGGAAGATTTTGGATCTAGCCATGCAAGTGCTTGGCCTCTACCGATATCCACTCAGGCTGGATCTAGAGATCCTCTTCTTCTCTATCATGTCTTTAAAAATTAGATCTGAATCTGATTTGGAGGATCTTCAAAATAGCTTTCGAAGATCAGCAGTTGTCTTTTGCAGCAGTGCAGCCTTCTAGCTTTCTATCGCCTTTCTCTCGCCTAGATTGCACCAACTGAGATCGCAAACTTCTTTATGCATGGAGAGGAGAGGGAGAAGATGAACTTGGCATGAAGGAGGAAGAGAGAGGCAGCCTTGGGGCATTGTGAATTTTTACATGTGTTTTGAGTTGGGCGTAGGGTCTTATTTATAGACTATGCGTGATCCAACTCCTCTTCTTTCCAACCAATCACAACCCTTTATGAAATCAGATCTAAATCTGATTGGTGAGAATAGAGTCCCTTGGATTCATCCTTAGATGGCGCCTAAGATCAGTCAAAGTTGGTTCTTAGGAGAAGTCTAATCAGAATCCAAAAAGGAGATGGAGTCCCTATCCAACAGGGACTCCTGGACGCCTCAAATTTGGGCACACGCCACCCTTGGCGTGCGCCCTCCTCCTTGCCAGCTTCTGATAGGGGGACAAGCCCCCACCAGCTCTTCAATAGGTGCATGACATGTGGACAGAAGTCAAAGTGTCAATGGTCAACATTTGATCAGTCAAAGGTCAACTTTTGACCAAAGTCAAAGGACAAGAAATGGCAGGTGACCAAAAATGGATAGGTATTGTCTTACAAAATAAGACAATCCTTTTCTGATCTGGATAGGCTCCAGTCAGACCAAGTAAAGGCCTCTGATCGAGTACAAACTCCTTTGGCTCAGTCAGGATAACTATTTATGATAGTAAAAGAAGAACGTTAGGTTCAAGTCGAGTGCTAGCACGATTTTCTTGAACCTAATTGAATCTCATTCAGATCAATTGAACTAGATCAGTTTAATTGATGATCACCATATTCAAACCCTTTATTTGTGTGATCCAGTTAGGTTCAGTTCTGTATGGTAATGGGATATGTCATGATCTTTATCATCGACATCATCAAAACTCCTTTCGATGGATCAGAACTCTTCTGATTCGAACAGCTAGAATGATCGATCATCTAAATCATTCTAATTGCTCCCAAAATCCATCAGTGATACCTAGCAGTATATGGTGGCAACCCATTAGAGCTGAATGCGAACCTCTTGGTGCAGCTACCTGTATGATTAAGTTCTTCTATCTTGAGCTCCAATCAGATTAGGGTTAAGGTGAACTCGTCAAACCCTAGTTTCTGTCATATGATGTAATCATTCGATTCAAGTTCGATGTGAAAACTTAAATAGAAACTCTTTCTATTATTTCACTCTACCATGGTCATGGACTTCTGGACTTGATTCTCATGATCATCATAGGGCTGCTTCTCTACCACCGAGGTAGATAGATTCCATCTTGATGCAATCCAGTTCCTACAATGAACATGCTATAGCCAACATACACCTTAGGATTTCGAATGGCTAGGAGATCGATTTATGGTGTAGTCAAACTATAACACCCTCAAGATGAACTATCGATGCACCTCAGATCAAAGAACCAGATACACCACTGCAGCATCGAGTCAGTCATTGATGAGAAGGTAGACTTCCTAATGACTACTCGAGGTGGTCACGCTCAGTACCCTCATTCTTTAACGAGTATCTATACTCTCGCTCCGGTGTCTCAACACCGTAGACTCAAGACTCATCTATTAAAGAGAAGTGATTGTGCACCAACCTTTCGGATCAATCACCATCCTCGTGATGATCCTATGGTCGGGAGCATTTTATGAGTTAATAATGATTATTAATGTCTTAAATTTTTAACTCTTGAAAATATAAATTATCATTACCATTAACTCAAAGGATGTATCACAGACACTAAATACACATATGTGATAGAAAATAATCCATTTTATTGATTATAGTCAAAATTATAATTTTTTTCTTAGAAGTATATTACAAGTGTCAGCCAATTCTGACTTCTAGAACACATATATCTAACACTAATACCACCTAACTCTGATACCAAATGTTGGAGATCTAGTATCATTTATTATAGTAGAAAGAAAAAAAAAATAAAAAATAAGATATAATCAAATACATAGATTAGACTAAGATTTACTTCCATGGGGCATGTAAAGTCTTCACTATAAGAAAAGAGATTTTACAAGCGGAGATCACACCCTCAATTCTCATACACCAATCTCTTTCTTGCAATAAGAAGCACTCTCTCACAAAGCTCTCTCTCTCTAGGAGATTCCCTAAATCGACTGTTGTTCGTTGCTTGATAGTTTGCCTGAAGCCTTCCGCTTCTACTCTCTGCCAATGCCCTTCAGGGTTTACTATTTGCTGTAGATCAACTCTCTGATCTTTTGCCAAGTCACAGGTCTCTGCTACCATCACTCTGCTTCTATCTACCCATAGGCCCTTTTCAAGGCTTCAATCCTCAACTAGATCAATTTAGGAGTCCTAATAGTACCCAAATTAGCCTCATCATCATCATCTGATCATGCCCGCTTGCTCCTGCAACCATCTAATCGTGCACTCACATGAAGATCAGCACAAAACAGGCTTGTAGACCCGTAGAAAAGGTATAGACCCTTAAGCGGTGTGGACCACGTAATCCTCATGGACTATGCCAAAATGAGCATGTGGAGTGCGTGGGGCCATGTGGACCATGCTCCACTCTCTTGTGGATCGATGGCTTACCATGAAATTGCCTGTCCTGGGTAACAACGCGTGCGGGCCTATGTACCTGCTCACACACTAGGCCATGGGGGATGCTGTATTGCATGCCCATGTGTTGGCTTGTGCAGGCCGTGGGCACCTATTGGGCTATGCCCAACTTGTGGATCTCTCGCCCGTGGGTTGGTCCAAGACTTGCTCTGGGCCTTAAATATTTTTCTAGGCTTCTCCTCATCGTGGTCATTACTATGGGCTCCTTGTGGATTGAATTCAAGATGTTTTGCTAAAGAAGTACCAGATAATAGATGCTACTATTCTAATCATCTGAGGCTCAGTGTCAAAACTAATTTCTTAGATCATAAGTTGGTAGATCTAATGTATAATCTCCATTGGTGGGGCCACATCATAACCATACTAAACATATATATAATAGTAATTTCACAAACTCTCTAGTCAAATTTTCTAAATCCTTTCTTAAAGTAGATCATATGCTCAAAATAAATTATTTACAATATTAAAATTATTAGATATATATCCTAGAAGCCAGATTGACTGACACTTATAAATACTTTCTAAGGATATTTTTATAATTTTGATTTATAATTAATAAAATAGATTATTTCTTTGATCACATTTGTATATCAAGTGTCTGTGATATATCTATTGGTTTAACGAATATGATAATATATATTCTCAAGAGTTGAGAATTTGAGACATGTGTTGTTATAATTAACTCATAAACTACTTTCGATCGTAGGATTATCATGAGAATGATGATCGATCTGAAAGATTGATGCACGATCATTTTCTTAGGATAGATGTATCTTGAGTCTATGGTGTGAAGACATCGGAGCAAGAGTATAAGTACTTATTGAGAACAAGAATACTGAGGATGACCACTTCGAGCAATCATAAGGGAGTCACCTTCTTGTCGATGACTAGCTCGATGCTACAGTTATGTGTCTGATTCTTTAACTTGAGGTGTATCGGTACTTTATCTTAAGGATGTTATAGTTTGACTAAACTATAACTCGATCTTTTGGCCATTTAGAATTTTGAGGTGTATGTTGGCTATAGCATATTCATTATAGGAATTGAATCGCACCAAGATGCAATCTATCAATCTTGGTAGAGAAGTAGTCCTATGATGATCATAAGATCAAGTCCTTAAGCCCATGGCTGTGGTAGTGTGGAATAATAGAAAAAAGTTTTTATTAGAATTTTACATCTGACTCGAATTGAATGATTCAATCATATAACAAGTGTTAGATTTAATGAGTCAACCTTAACCTAAATCCTATCGAAACTCATGATAGAAGAATCTAATCACACGATGGCTGCACCGAGAGGTTCGTATTCAGTTCTGATGGATTGCCACCATATACTGCTTGGTGTCACTAGTTGATTTTGGGATCAATTAGAATTATCTTGACGATCGATGATTCTAATTGAACAAATCAGAAAGTGTTATGGTCCATTAAAAGATGTTTTAATGATATCGATGATGGAGATTGCGATATCTTTCATTACCATATAAAATTGAGCCTAACTAGATCACACAAATAAAGATTTAAGTTTGGATATCATTAATTATGCTTACATGATCCAATTGATTTAGATTAGATCCAATTAGGCTTAAAAAAATTGTGCTAGCACATGATTAGACTTATCTTTCTCCTCTTTTGGATTTTTTACTTGGTCTGGACTCAGTCAAATTAGATTTGGCTCATTCAAGAATCTTGTATGGATTTATCCTGATCTGATTGGACCTTGTCCTAATTAGATTAGGCCTTGTCCTAATCTCAGAAGAGGAGCATCAGGATAAGGGGGCACCAACTGTTGGTGCCCTATCTTTGACCTAGTCTTGTGCCAAAAGAGAGGAGCGCATGCCCCTCTTTTCTTCTAGGCATGCGCTTCTTAGAGATAGAATATCGGGGGTGCATGCCCCATCTTGGGGTGCTCTCCTTGTGGATAAGCTTGAGGAAGTTGGAAGGTTGCTTGTTTAAATTTATTTGAACAGGTCAAATGGAGTTTGAAAAAGTTCAGACTCAGGAGAGAGAACCCCAGGTGGCGCCAACCACCTTATCTAGATAAGGTGGCGCCACTTTTTCTCTCATTTTGTGAAACAAAATGAGAAGAAATTCTGATAGAGGGCGTGGGAGCTCAAGGAGAGTCCTTCTGCTTTAAGCAAATTGATCCAGTTAACTGCTTAAAGTCCTAGGACTCATAGGTTTTCTATTTTCTCTATAAATAGGAATCCAGGCCAAAGAGTTTGGTCATTCCAGATGCCATGCCCAGACCCTGCGCCTCTTCTCCATGCCTCCTCTCCCTCATCTGATCCCTCTCTCTCACACCCAAGAGTTGGGCCAACTAGCATTTCGAGCATCGAGATGCTGATAGTGCAAGATCATGTCAAGAAGTCTCCGATTGTGTGTCGATCGGATTACTGCTGGAGATTAGATCGAAGACATGCCAAGGAGATTCAGGTTTTGATTTTTCTGAGATTAGATCTAAAAGGAGAAGACCTCTAGATCTAATTCAAGTGGATGCTAGTAGAGGCTGGGCATGTGTGTGGCTCAAGTTGGATCTCTGACAGCATTCAGATCATCACAGTGAGTGAATAGTTCACTCAAAATAGGTAGTATTTTCGATACCTAAATGCATATTTTGTTTTAGATCTATATAATCAAGATCTAAGAACTCTCAAATCTGATTAGATCAGTAAAAAAAAAATTTAAATTTTATTGCTTAACCTGATCTGATCAGGTCGATCCTGCAGTTTCTTCAACTAGTATCAGAGCTACGGTTCTAGTTCTAGATCTAGATTAGAATAGATCTGAATTTATTTTTGATGAGATCAAATATTTTTTCTAATTTTATATGAGATGTAATCTGATGTATTATATAAGATATAATTTTAAAATTGATACATGAGATGTATGTAAAGCATGTGTAGAATAGATCTGATATCATATATGCGATATATGCTAGATCTAGTTCTTATAGTAGTAGAAATTTTTTTTGATTGGGGCATTCCTTTTGGCCATCCAGTCATAAGAATAAGAAGGGTTTAAAGGTCCTTACTTTTCATTTGATGGGGTGCTCTTATGGCATATAAGAGTGCTGCATGTTTGTCCTCAATCAAAAAATCAAAACTTACTTTCTGCTAAATCCTAGATCCATAAATTCTAGGATCTTTGTTTTATACTTTATTTCTAAACCATGTTATAATTAATTAAAAATTAAGTTATGAAACTAATTAGATTTAAAAAATTAAGAATTTTTAGATCTAAGATATCTTCATAAAACATAGGTTTAGGGTATGAGTAGCTTAATTAGGTCTAATTTAAGTGGTTGATCAAACCAAATTAGGGGTTGGTTAGGTGGGATCGAGAGTGCTAAAACTGATCAGCCTAATAGTTATAAATTCAATGAAGATCGATTCACAACCACATGTGGTTGATCATCTTAAGACCTAATCTAACTCCGTGGTTCGAGCATGAATTATAGGCTAACCTGATCAGTTCTGATTCGACAAGTTGATGTCTAAGATAAGTCCAGCAGATATGATCGGTGGTCGTTAATTAGGAGCTACTCAATCTAGATGTATCTATGGTGAGTTAATGACATATCTCTCCTACTGATCTCACTTATCTGGATAATTAGGTCGATCCAATTTTGTATTGAGGTTGCTAATGATTCAAGCAAACCGATGCCACTAGATTAGTCATAATCGTTATAACTAATTAGGATTAAATATGTCTAAATTTAAATCAATCTAAGAAAATATTAAGTCAATTGGTCTTCTACCATTGTAGTTGTGCGGTCCCTTCCTAGGATTGATTATTCTCGACTAGATACAATGGTTCAGTCATGCCGAGAAGACGCAACCACAACTATTAGGCATGGGATGCTATGGATTGGAAGAAGGATTGGGCTCAATATTTTAGATACGGTAAGGATCCCAATCACGAATCCAAATCGTGTAAATGATGGGTCTGATTTAAGTAAGGAGTAGAGCAATATTTTGGGTATGGTAAGCTTCATGAATTAGAGACCAAGTTGGGTATAATATATTTAGAAACATATTGGATAAGAGTTGTCCACTCATCAGCTAACTCATCATCAATAACTGTTAGGTGAGATGGTGAGCCAATCGTTGGGACTACACCATCCACTAAAAATTTTTGATCGTGGAGATTTTTGCATCTCTTCCAAAAGAGTGTAGGAATCTAAAAGAATGGTAAGAGCCCAAAATTTATTTAAAAATAAAATTTTTAAATAAATTAATTAAGTTAATTATAAATCTAACTAGAAACTTTAACTCTCTATAGAAAAATGTCTGCCTCCAACCTTTTAGCAAGAATCCTAGAGACCAACCTATTGGTGCGAAATCTGGTTGATGCCAAAATTCATACTAGAGTCAGAGAGGAGGAGGTCATTACCGGTGACCTGCAAAATAAGTCTCAATCAGAGTCAGGGGTGGTGGCCCCGGTAAGATTCTCCGATGATCAAGTCAGCTCTTTCGACCAACAGAAATGGAGTGCTTAGTGGTAGAGTCTTGAAAGGAAGAAGAGTGCTTAGGAAAAACATATTTGAAGGATTTCTTTTATAGATGGGGCCTGTAACAAACTAATGGTAACAGCCGCAACTACTGAATAGTGGGCCGTTCAGGCCATGTGGAGTTTATTGCAAAGAGTGGCATCCGTTGTTATGACATGCCAGTCCGTTGAGATTTAATATTTGAAGTTCGAAGGAGGTAGGCGTTGACGACGAAGAGCTTCAAGTTTGATCAATTTTAGAGAAGTTCGAACTCCTTTAGGATCGTCTGTGTATAAGTAGGTTCATGCTATGCAAATTGCTGGATCTGCATAGGCATAAAGGCTCTTCTAGGTGACTGCAGGGAGCTCGACCAGAAGGGGTTTGAAAGTTTGCTGGTGAAATCCTGAAGAAAGTTCACTGAAGGAATCCAGAAGGAGGTCTATTGGAAAGATTCGGAAGAAGTTCGACTGATGGAGAAATTTAGTTGAGGATGAAGTCCGAAAGGAGTCTGACTGATGGAGGTGTCCGATCGTCGAAGAAGTTTGGAAGATATACGATCGAAAAAGGTCAGCTGAAGGAATGTCAAAAGGAGCCTGCTTGGGATGGAGAAGTCTAGCTGAAGAAAAAGTTTGGAAGACTTGCGATCGGAGAAGGTTGGTTGGAGGAATGTCAAAAGGAGTCTGCCTGGGATGGAGGAGTCCGACTGAAGAAGAAGTTCGAAAGACTTGCGATCATGGAGAGCTGACTGCTTGGGGTGGAGGAGCTCGGCCACCCCTGCCATTCAAGCTCATCTAGGCGAGGTCCAAAGGGATCTTGCAAATTCGGTCAAAGGTCAATCTTGGTTATCGCTATTAGATGTGATCATTCAGCAATCGAATATCTGGCCAAACATTGACAGGAGCGGGTTCGCCCCCAATAATAGTCTCCCCACTTTCGAGTTCAAAATTTGAAGGAAGGAAGTACAGATGCGGCTGCCGAAGTTCTTTTTGGCTTTCCGTGCTCATCAAGATGATATATTTTGGCATTTTCCGCACTGGTGTCGAAGCTCTTTAAATTCGAAATGACTTTGAGAAGACGACCCTTCAAATTTTTTGCCACAACATTGTCCTAGGTACGACATAATTAAAGATTTGCCCGTTGCCGCTCCTCGACCAGGATGAGTGGGACATGCGGTGCACACAGATCGACTGAAGGCGACTCGCAATCATAACCGCCTCGGACCTCTTTTCAGCTATTTAAGGCCTTCTTCCTCCTCTGAAACCCATTTCTTCTAAGTCTTCTTTTTCCTCCAGCTCCTACTCTTCTTCCGTTTGAGAGTTTCAATTCCTTCCTTCGTCTTCCCTGGTTTCAGGTGTTCCTCCATCCGATTTTTGTCGCACCCATCATCTCTTTGTCATTCCCAACCAACTTAGGTCAGCCTCTTAACCCCTATTATTAATTACTCTTGCCTCTTTTACTCCTTGTTCTTTTGGTTTTTCCATACAAATTTTTGCACTTCATTTTTTTCTGCTTTTTGGAGGCTTTTCGGAGGGTTTAGTCTCGGAATGTATTCTGAAACTTTTCAATCCGTCGATTCTTGGAGCTCATCCAGACCGACCTTTCTAGACCCCATCCCCCTAACCAAGGTTAAGGCTAGGAACATGTCCCATCAGCCTTTCGCTCCGGACACCATCCTTTCTATCCTTACTCCGAATGATCTCTCCCTAATTAGGACACAGTATGGCATCCCATCGGAGTACAAACTTGAGATCCCCGAGTCAGATGATCGCGCTAGTTCACCTTCAGCTAGTCGATTTTGTTTGTATCTGAAAGCCTTGCATGCTGGGCTTCGACTTCCACCTCCTTCCTTTGTAGTCATCCTATTTTATTTTTTGAACATCTCTTTTGCCTTCGTTGTACCGAACTCCTTTCGGTTCGTAATCAGCTCCCTTTTCCTCTATCGCCTGGTCGAAGTTCGGATCAACTGTCTCACTTTTTTAAAAGTTTTATACTTTTAAGCATCATCCTTCCATAAAGGACTGGTGGTACTTTTTCCTCCTAGTTTGGATAAAAAGAGATTACTGAAAGGTACTCCTTCTTTCATTCATAATTGAAAGAAAAAGTACTTCTCTATCCGATGCCTGATCTTGATGCTTGGTCTTCCTCCTTGGGGCTTCCTCCAAAAATTAGTTCATCGAGCTCCTCTCCTTTCCAACCTTCTAAAGGAGCAGACCTTGTTCCACCTTGGCCTGAGCTCTCTTGATCCTATTGGTATTAAGTGCATTTGTATATATATGTATATATATAAATTCTCATGAGGTTTCATTTGTACCTTGCCTAACTATAATTTTTTCTTTGTTATAGACATGGACACCGATGCTGTAGAGAGGCTCGCCAAGGACTTTTATGCCTTGAAGAAAAGAAAGGAAAAGGCTCTAGATGAGAGCTTGAAATGAGCAAAGGTCGGTGCCTCCGACCCTGTGGCTTCTGTTACCACCGATGCTGCTCTTGAGGTCCGCCGAGAGATAAGGTCGTACCGACCACCCGCACTGTCGTCGTAGAGGAAGAATCTCTTCCCCCCAAGCCTGCGAATCTCTCCTCCAAGGACCGCGTGCCTGATCCCCCTGCCGGCAAAGAGAAGGAAAGGAGAAAGGGGAAAGCGGCCATCATGAAGAAGGCTCGCAAGGTGCACTCGGACGAGCCCAGTCGGGGCAGCAGTGAAGACCAGGGGCAGACCCATTCGATAATCTGAACATCATTCAAGATTTAATTGACAGGTTTGCCCTTCTAGAGGAGGTGGAACCACCTGGCCGATCTTGATCAGAGGCAGATCATCTGGGAGTCTCTTGGAACTATCCTTAGGATAATCATCTCGTCATACTTTATTTTCATTTTCTCACTCTTTCTTCCTTCACCTTATAGTGACCTGTTCATGGCAGTTGAGCCACCACATGCTTGCTCACCTCAAGAGGGCAAATCGCCTGGAGATGGAGGTGTTGAACGTCTGGAAAGATCTTCAGGCCAAGATCAATCGCTTTTAGATGATGACTGCAGAGGCTGAGCGCCTCACGAAAGAGAAGACGGTGGAAAGTGAGAGCTTGCATGGCACACTTCGAAGGAAGGAGTTTGTCTCGATCGGACTCAAGGCAGCGTTGGCTCTGGAGGTAAAGAAGAAGAAAGAAGTCTAGCTCAAGATCGTCGAGTTGGAGGTCCAATTGATGAAGTCCATTTTGGAGGCGGCAGCCCGAGCCGTGGAGGAGTTCAAGACCTCCCCCGAAATGAAGGACTTGAACATCGCCTTCAGTCAAGAGGCGTTCATCAAGTGCTTCGAGCTTTGTGAAGGCAGGGTGGCCCAGACATTCTCCGAGCTTGACCTTGGCTTCTTGAAAGAGGAGGAGGCCGATGATGAAGTAGGACCGTCTAGCACCAGGGTCGATCTTTCTTCTGTTGAGCCTGCTGCGGAGACGCCCGAGCCTGCCGAGAGCACCCCAACTTTTTCTGCCACTACACCCCCCAAGGTTGTGGACCTCGAGTAGTTGTATCTTTTTCTTTTTCTCCATTGACTTGCTTTATATCTGAAAGTTTCTAGTTAAATAAAAATGAATTCACTTTTGTCTATATATTTCTTTACATTGGTGTTGTGTTATATATTATCCAGTATCCTCCCATCGATCAGGGTCATAACCCGTCGTCCCCAATCAATGTCGATCCCTTACCTCATGGAGTCCCGCTGAAGCCTTTGATAAAGAGCTTGAAGAAGGAAAGTCCATCATCTGAAGAAGAAGTTGAAAAGGATGGAGGACAGTCTTCAAGCTTCTTGAAAGAATGCTTTGGAGGTGACCAAAGAAGTCACTCGCCTCCAAAACTTACACATGAAGGACTCTGCAGACTTTGGCATCCGAAAGGATATTTTTGAGAGAGAGCTCACCGAACTCAAGAAAAACGTCAGCCACAAGTCTTGGGTGTTAACGGTAAAGATCAACTCCCTCGTAACCGAGCTTAAAGCGATGAAGGAGAAGATCCAATTGCTAGAAGGGAGTTCACCATGATCCTCTCATAAAGTGTGATACGAGTGGAACTAGTCGAAGAAGTTCTCCATGCTTTAAAAGTAGTTGCATGATGCTGAGCTGTGTGATGAAAGCGATCCAACCTCTTATGCTAGAGATCGGTGGCTTTGACAAAAGCTTGATGGGCCGAATGCTCCTCCTCCATTAGATCATGAGGAAAGCTTTTTTCCTTCATTTTGATTGTGAACACCTCTAGTCCCTTTGCATCTTTAATGATACAACTTCTATTTTCAAAACACACCTTAAAACCTTTTTCAAGTAATTGACCAACACTTAAAAGATTTTGGTCAATATCAAGAACATACAACACATCAGTAATAATTTTGGTTCCAGAAATACTTTCAATTGCAACTGAACCTTTACCTTTCATAGAAATATAGTCTCCATTCTCAACTCGAACTTTTGAGATTGCTGTCTTGTCAAGATCCTTGAAGAGTTCAACATTGTTGGACATATGATTTTTGCAGCCACTGTCCATAAGCCAGGTATCAACCAAACTACTGTTAGCATAGCAAGATGTCACAAATAGTTCCTCTTCCTCCTCTTGATGTACAGCTTGAGTCTCATTCACTAGTTGGTTGCCTTTGTTTTTGCAAATCTTGTCAACATGTCCCATTTGATTGCACTTGCTGCATTTAGCATCAAGTATGCTCCAACATCTGAAATGAGGATGGTTAGCTCTGCCATAATGCTTACAAGGAAGATAGTTACCTCCTTTGTTGCCCACCGCACCACTTCTACTTGCTCTAGAGGTTGAATTATTTCCAGCACCAGCACCTGGATTGCCTTTGTTCTTCTTTCCTCTTTTCTTCTTGCTCTTTCCGGAGTCCTGAAGTTGCAACTTGGCTTGCATTGTGCCTTCAACTGAGCCATCTTCTCTGATCTGCCTTCTCCGCTCTTGTGCTTGTAGAGTATTCAACAACTCAGTCAGAGAAATGTCCAGGAGATCGCGAACCTCCTCCAACATAGAAATTTTGGCTTCAAATCTCTCTGGTAATGTTACCAGAATCTTCTCAACAATTCTGCTATCAAGCATATCTTCACAGAGAAGTCTGAGCTTGTTCATGATTTCCAACAGCCTATCAACATACTCCTTCACAATTTTAGAGTCTTTCATCCTTTGCAGTTCAAACTCCCTTTTGAGATTCAAGACACGCATGCTTCTAGTACGTGCATTGCTTCGAAACTCTAACTTAAGGTACTGCCAGATGTGGAAGGCTATTTTCAGGTTCATGATCCTGGTGAAATATGATTCAGACAATGCTGAATATAGATAGATTTTAGCTTTAAATTTGTTTGTAGTTTTCTCCTTGTGTATCTTGATCTACTACACGGTTGGATTCTTAGGTAGTGGATCTATTTCAAAGTCTTCAGCCATCACTTCCCAGAGATCCCATGCTTGTAAATAAGCAGTCATTTTGACTGCCCATGATTTCTAATTTTCACTTGTGAATACTGGAGGTGGAACAAGGGAAAAGTCCTTTGAGGCCATTTAATTGGAATGAGTGATCTAAAACTTGGAGAGTTTGTGTTTGCTGATAACACTAACACCTAGAAACACTCACACTCAAATATAATCACGGGTCCCTTGAGATAAAGGGCTCTGATACCAACTGTTAACAAAACAACTCAGGAGATTGAAAGATATCACACTATTCATTGAAACAAAAAAAATTGCTTAAATACAATATGAAAATAGCTAAAAATAAGGATCATGGTCCATGATTCTAGCCATGATCAAAAATATGGAAACAAACATGCTTTAACTTCTTGAACAAATCTGCATGACTTTTGCAGTGTCAGAGATAATTTCTACCAAGTTTTTACCAGCATATATTAAATGTTGGGATTAAAACTTTGAGGACACTTACATATGCCACTAAAAAAGAATTTTTATCGATACTTTTTTAAAATCTTAATAAGTAATTACCAACAACATCTTAAGATGATACATAAAAAAATAAAATAAAAATGCTTGTAGAAATAATTGTGGCATTCTTTTTTTTGCTTATAGCGATGCTTAAAAATATCGTTAATAACCAATTTTGTCATGGTGTCATAAAATAAGCTTTTCAATTCATACATGGTGGTGAGGTTGTATGCATTTAGAACTGAAACTGGATCGCATACGGATTGGATACCAGCATATCCATATCCATATTTATTCTAACGAATACAAATATGGATACTGATATTATTCGGACGCAAAAATTTATATTCATATTTATTTCAAACGAATTGATTTGGATATAAAAATGGATCTGAATGGATAATATCCATACTACTTTCAGCCCTACATGCATATGATCCTTCTGGAATGTTGTGGTGGTAGTAGTGCAGTACATTGGGATGCCGGTTTATTATTTTTAAAATAACTTATAAGAAGGATAATTATATGTCATGATATATCAATGATAGATAATAATTTTAGTGCTATTAATTTACATTATTAACCATATTACATCGGATTTTCTGTTACAAAATTTTCAAACTTTTGATCAACCACTACGATGCATAGATAAATCTTATGTTTATAATTTTATTTTTATTTTTGATATCGATGACTTTGGAATAATGCTATTTTTCTTATATTGCATATCATAACCATGCTTTGCAAATGCGTTACACAAACTATATTATATGCTAGTGTTAATAGAAAAAATTTTCAAACAAATTATTTATCAGAATATTTGATAACTATAGCTACCTATCATTCTTTTTTTTATTATTTAATAGGTGTCTAAGCAATATTGCACGGCACCGGCCGGGTCAATTGCCATAAAACATCCACTAGTCGATCCATTACTCTAGAAATAATATTTTATTATGACTAAATTTATTTTAGAATAAAATAAAAAGCTTCTTTTACGACTATACGTAACAAACCTAGACGGATGATGATACGGACATAATGGCATTATCGGCCAAAATCACCATCCGCTGACTATATAATATCTACTTGGTCAACACATGTACATATACTATATGATTTATTTGATTCCAAGGTTAACCAGCCACTAGATTGATCCATAGTTTGTCCTAAACCATTGTCGCAAAACTACGGTTTCAAATCCCAGACCAATACCATATTTACTATTAAAAAAAAAAATCCTCGAAAACTTTATTTCTTCGCTTCATCCCATTTGCATGGGGTGTCACATATCCTTGACCAAACCAAACAGGAAAAAGAGAGAGAGGGAGAGAGAGAGAGTTTTCCTTGAATGAATGGTGGTGTTTTACAATCGCATGTTAATATTATTCATAGGGTGACAGAATAAATACCATTGCTGCCACCTTTATTTAATAACTAAAATACATTGCAATGTAGCAATCACCATATCATCGTCTATCCAATTTTAGGAACTTGTGCAACCTTGCCATCTTCGTCCACCCAAACCCACACCCTATCACACCGGAAGTCACCGGTGACGACATCTCCAACCGTCACGATGATGGCGTCGACTGCAGGATTCTCCTTCTCGATAATCTTCTCTGCCTCCTTTCCCTTCACTCCTACCAACTCAGGCCATGAGCTCTTCCCTTCACAGCATCAAAATTAACAACATACATATGATCAGAAGAGTTCATCTCCAACATATATAACTAATTTAAAACTGGAAAAGAAGTGAGAAGAGAGAAGAAATAGAAAGTTTTATCTCTCCATATTATATACTTGAAACAAATCTATTATCATTAGCATGAGGCCTTACCAGTGCAATCCATCGTGTGCGTCTCTTCTTGTTCTTCGATGGGCTCTAGGAGGTCTAGAGGGTTGGTATTTATAGGTCTCTATGGCGTGGCTTCTTAAACTATAATTAAATTTTGACGTACAAATCTTATACGGAAGCCAGTTAGGATATGGTTTCCTTGTTAGACTTTTGGGTGATTCATGGGACGTCGTTTTCCCTGATGTGGTCTGACTATTGAATCATTCGTTTGAAAAATGCAAATGATAAAAGTCATGAGGACAAGAAGCAGGAAAAAGAAAGAACGGTAGATAAGAAGCAAGAGAAAAGTCCAGGAGTCAGAAATATGCAGAGAGTAATTTTTTGTTGAGCTGCCAAGGACAAAGTAGAAAACGTAGTTCTAAGAAGCAACATAGAACTCCATGAATCGTACAAAAAGATCAAGTTTGTGCCCATGCAAATGGCGCATTGGGTACAAAAAGCCAATCCTTTTCTACTTTGATAAAAAGCAGTGTCAGAAACCATGAAAAATGTTTGGGTGCCCATTCCATCCGTTGGCATATACATACGTAGGCCAGTTTGAATGCCTAGACAAAGGACGTCAATTTCTCTATCCTAATCGCCATAAGATGGCACAGTTAACCTTGAAAAATGATTTGCAAATTCTAGGAATCCCTAAATTTCTGAGATTAAATTGATACATGAGTTCCCGCTTATGATCTCCTGAATCTCCAACCCTTCCACCTCAACTCTTCATACCTTCCATTCAAACGAGATATAGTTTCATTGACCATCCAAAGAGAGAATAGTATGCATACCATCCAATTTTTCTTCAAATGAATGGTATTCTTACAATTGTTGCGTACTATACAAGTTTACAAGGTTAATCTCTCTCCATTAAACAATCTTGAAATAATCTCTCATTTCTACCGTGCTTAGGTATGACCCGTGCATTCCATGGTGTTTGTTTCTTTGCATTATTCTTCCTTGAGCTTGTGGAGGTTTAGAGGATTGGTATTCGTTGGGCTGATTCTTCTTTTACTAGAGATGTTGAACTTAGAAGTACAAATCCTATACGGAAAGTTTCCTGGACGGACTTTTTGGAGTTCACAAGAAGTTGCTATTTTTGTCACGTGGTTTGATGTTTGAATTCCTTGTTTCAATTTTACATGAAAAAAGTGAGAAAAGTAAGGATCACTAATGGATCACCCTTCTAAATATAGGATTGAAGTGTTAATCAATAGTCTAAGTTTTCTCTACTTGAAGTTGGATGAGAAACAACGGAAATATGAAGTAATGCATTTCCCCTCCACCTATCATGTTGAATGTTAGATTAGAAGTGTTTCTCACAAGGAAGCAGAAATTAGATTATACAAACGAGAAATGGAAAAAATAATGCACTTCCCCTCCTAGGATTGAAGTATATGTGAAAAGTGTGAGGCCGCATTGTGGTGGAATGACGTGTCATTTGACCTAAAACATATTGAGTGCTGTTTTCGTATATTTGTATCATTAGTGGATATTATTTGATATCAAAATTTGTACGACCTCTCTAAGTAGAGTGGGAAGACAATCATCTTAAATGAGCTGGCTGGCCATGTAGATTAGATTGTTAGACATTTTGGGTAGAATAATCAGGAGCTTGATCACTCTTCCCCGAATGTGAGCTCTAGTTCTAATAACTCCTGCCCATATTAGCCAATGGAAGCCTCCAGCTGGAAGGCTAACCTCCATCTAGAGATCGAGAAGATGCACCACCAAATCAAGATCCTATGAGGGCAAAGGGATGATATAGAAGATGGTTTGAAGGCAATCAACAATCCCTTTACTAGGAAGCTAAACGAAAAGAGCTAAACTCCGAGTACTCCTATAATGATACTCCAGGATTAATAAGGACATCCGTTCAATAAGCCTATATGGTTAGATAGCTAAACCTGAGGAACCGAACTCCAGGTACCCCTATGGAAGATTCCCAAAACTGACAAGAAATCCTAGTATTAACTAGGCTCAAATGGGAGGAATCATGCTTGGTTCAATGGCCCAAACGACACCAATCAAAAGAACCCAATCGTTAAAAAAATCTTGGTATTAATTAGGCTCACATGGGAGGAAGTGCACTCAGTTTGATTATTTAAAGATCACCGACTAGAGGAACCCAACTGATCATTGGCTTGAAAATCCCACAAGAAGCTATATGATACTTCAACATGGTAATAACTTTGACTTATCCTTCTTGCTTATATTTCTTCGGTGCTATGGCTACCACAGAATTCTTCCATGACTTAGCTTATGTCTAAGAAGCTTATTCTAAAACACTTATGGCTATCTTAGTCGACCTTTGCATCAACTCAGCTAATTCTGCTTTCGTCTTTCCTCATTATGATTTTTCGATCTTATCTTTCTCCTTTGGCTAGTCTCCAAAGACATTATGATGTAGTGGCCCTTTCCCAAAATACTCAGTCGATCCTAGATACTTAGATTCTTTCAACTATGACTCTATCTCGAGTCTTTGGCTCGATTCAGCCACCTTGGCATCCTTAAGACGACCCAAAACAAGCAATCTAGGCAACAGAGGTGTACATAAAAATTTTTCTTTCATTTCATTAATAATATTTAATTATATGGCAAGAAGAAAAGAAAGGAAGGGTAGGCCAACCAAGCTCCAATGCTTTATCCAATATGAAGAAGCCCAAGGAGATGATCTGCCCAAAGGCCCATTGCACTAGCTATCACACCCCATACCAAGTGTGAAAACATTGCATGTCTACACAAAAGCATGCAAGGCAATTGATCAAATTATAATAACTCAAATCAATAATAATAATTTTTTTCAGTCCTCTAAAAGAAATAATTTAGTAAAGATTCAATCGATCATTCCCATCAACAAAATATTCAATTCACATATGATCTTGATATCTAAGTTAAACTAATAAGATGACCAATTGACACAAATGACCAAGATGGCCAGATCTACTAATTGCTCCAAGCAATCTAGCAGACTCCCTCATATCCCAAGCAATTCATAATTTAGGATCTGAAAAATAGAAAAAAAAGAATAATGAGCTACACCAGCCTAGAAAGCTACATAACATAACAAAATTAAACATGAATAAACATATTATTGACTATGTATATCAAAATTCAAAGAATAAAATTCCTTTTCTTTTCAAAGGTATACTATTTAGAAATTGATATTAAACCATATATCAAGCTGCAGTCATGAAATCTAGTGGCATGGGTCAGATACACATCACACAAAGTACTGTTAGGAATCTGGTACCAATTATTGTGGCAAAAATAAAGAAGAAATAAAAAAAATAAAATGTAATCAAATATGTGAACTAGACTAAGGCCTACCTCCATGAGGCATGCAAAGGCTTTACCATAGAAAAAGAAATTTTATAAGAGGGCATCACACCCTCAACTCTTGCACACCAATTCTTTTCTCTCAATAAGAAGCACTCCCTCATAAAACTCTCTCTATAGGAGATCCTTTAAAACAATCGTTGTCCGCTGCCTGATAATCTGCTTAAAGCATCCTACTTCTACTCTCTATCGATGCCCTTCAGGATCTGCTTCCTACTGTAAATCAACTCTCTGATCTTCTACTGCGCCATAAGTCTTTGCAACCATCGCTCTACTTCTATCTACTCGTAGGCCCTTTTAAAGGCTTCAATCCTCAACTAAATCAATTTAGGAGTCCTAATAGCACCCAAATTAGCCTCATCATCGTCTGATCATTCTCGCTCGCTCCCAAAGCCGTCCGATCATGCTTTCATACGAAGATCAGTATAAAATTGACTTATAGATCCTGTAGAAAAGGTACAGACTCTTAAGTAGTCCACAAGCAGCTTATGAACCACATAATCCTCATGGATCACACCAAAATGGGTATGTGGACCATGCCTCACTCTCCTATGGACCGGTGGCCCATCATGAGCCGTGTGGCCTAGGTGACACCATGCATGGGCCTGCACACGTGCTCGCATGCTAGGCCATGGGGGGCACTGGGCCATGCGCCGGTATGCTGGCTTGTGCGGCCCATGCACCCCTGGGCCATGTGCGATTACTGGGCTGCACCCAGCTTGCAAGCCCTGCACCTATGGGCCAGCCCATGCCTGCTCCGAGCCTAGGTGTCTTCTTGGGTTTTTTCTCACTATGGTCTCCACTGTGGGCTCCTTGTATGTCGAATTCGAGATATTTTTCTTAATAATCTCTATCTCGACTTGATATTCGGTCTCCTAATTTTGAGAGCTTTCTAGATAATCTTACCCCCATGCCCTAAGACATACACCTACTATTCATGGATGGACAAATCTAGGAGTCGATGTGCCTTCAGTGTAGTCTATGCTGTAGTCTATCTAACCTGAGACCTACTCAGGATAGTCTCCTATGATAATAGAAATTTTACTTTGCGATGTCACATATCATCCTCTTAAGTCTCGCATCTCGTGCCTGATCCACCTGTATCTGGAGCTCCATCTCATACTGGGCTCCTATTAGCTTCTGAAGCTCTACTTCACACTAGGCTTTTCGTCAAAAGGTAGTGTCCTTCATATTTTTTTCCTCATGATAATCCTACTACTATACAAGATCTTTAGGATTTTTCTATCAGCTCTCTACCTGGAGCCAGTTGAATCCAATTTACTTAGTGAAATTATATTCTTTTTGAAATTAGATATACATCGGATCTCACCTAATTTTCTGACTATTCCATCATGCACCTTCATGCTGATGGTTCTGATGTTCTTGATCGCATAACTTGATCCATCCAATAAGTAAATAGTATCCTCACTACTCTTTAGAAAGTTAAATAGCTTCTCTCTATAATACACATAATATAAATATGCAGAATTCATAATCTACTGATGGAAAGAAATAGATATCTCATCAGTCACCAAAAGAATATCATCACCATCTTCTATATTGCTACTTGCCATCATCACAATAGCCTTTATTCGATCTTTGAGTTACAGATAATCTCTAATACGATATCCCAACTCATCACACTAATAGCACTTGATCTTGCTCAAGTTCATCATCTTGAACTTAGACCATCCATCTTGTGATCTTTTGCCGCTCTATCTTCTATCACCATCATCTCCAGATACATCAAAGTCGAGTTGCCTTCTGAACTCAAAATTTGATTCTTTCATCTGAAAACCTCATTCTGAAGTAGAGCAGAAGTTACCTCTTTCATCTTGATGTTGCTCTTACCTACTAGAAGAGCAGTCTTCAAGAACTTAAAAAAAGAAAGAAGCGATGAAAGCAAGACGAACATCCTGATCTTCTCCTCATCTTTTTCGTCAATGTTGAGGAGGTAGGTGAGGATCTTCTAAAAATTGTGAAGATGCTCTTACAATCTCTGTCCCTCGATCATCCGTAGCTAGTAAAACTACTTCAAGAGAAAAAGAGAATTGGTGAGTGACATTGCCATGTACATCTCCTCAAGCTTCAACCATATCACCGTTAGAAAAATCTCGCCAAGCATATAGATCACCATGTCATCTATTAGGTATAAACAGATTGTGCTCACTGGCTGTATCGAGAGCTACCTTCAATCATGCACCTTTATAATAGCCAGCATCTCTTCGTATAAGAGAGTATCGATGAACTCTTGTTAGATGAGCATATTCTTCATTCTCACTTACCACAAGAAAAAAATATTCTTTTCATCAAATCTATTGATCTCCATCTTAATTGAGCTTGATTTCTCCATTTTCTTCAATCTTGATCACCACTACCATAACCTATGCTCTAGTTGAAGAAAAATCCTGATTTTTCAGATCAAGTTCGTTCAGATCTGATTGGATCAAAAGATATATTTTAAAATTTTTTTTCTTTAAATCGAATCAGATCTGAGATATTTCAGATCTGATTTTTATTATTTTAATAATTAAAATAAAATATAGATAAATTAAATTATATTTAATTTACCTTGATGTAGGATAATCCTATTATCCGTTGATGAACCTGTAAGCAGTGGAAGATTCTGGATCTAGCCACGCAAGTGCCTGGCCTCTATCGGTATTCACTCGGACTGGATCTGAAGATTCTCTTCTTCTCTATCACATCTCCAAAAATTAGATCTAAATCTGATTTGGAGGATCTTCAAAACAGCTTTCAAAGATCAGCAGTTGTTCTTTACAGCAGCACAACCTTCTAGCTTTCTGTCGCCTTTCTCTCATCTAGATTGCACCAACTGAGATCCCAAACTTCTTTGGGCATGGAGAGGAGAGGGAGTAGATGAACTTGGCATGGAGGGGGAAGAGAGAGGCAGCCTTAGGGTGTTGTCAATTTTTACATGTGTTTTGAGTTGGGCGCAGGGTCTTATTTATAGACTATGCTTGATCCAACTCCTCTTCTTTCCAACCAACCACAACCCTTTGTGAAATCAGATCTAAATCTGATTGGTGGAAATAGAGTTTCTTGGATTCATCCTTAGATGGCGCCTAAGATCAGTCAAAGTTGGTTCTTAGGAGGAGTCTAATCAGAATCCAAAAAGAAGATGGAGTCCCTATCCAACAGGGACTCCTAAGCGCCTCAAACTTGGGTGCACGCCATCCTTAGCGTGCGCCCTCCTCCTTGCCAGCTTCTGGCAGGGGGACAAGCCCCCACCAGCTCTTCAATAGGTGCGTGACACATGGACAGAAGTCAAAGTATCATGGTCAATATTTAACCAGTCAAAGGTCAACTTTTGACCAAAGTCAAATGACGAGAAATGGCAGGTGACCAAAAATGATAGGTATTATCTTACAAAATAAGATAACCCTTTTCTGACCTGGACAGACTTCAGTCAGACCAAGTGAAGGCCTCTGATCAAGCACAAACTTCTTTGGCTCAGTCATGACAACTATTTATGATAGTAAAAGAAGAACGTTAGATTCAGTCAAGTGCTAGCATGATTTTTTTGAACCTAATTGAATCTCATTCAGATCAATTGAACTGAATCAGTTCAATTGATGATCACCAGATTCAAACTCTTATTTGTGTGATCTATTTAGATTTAGTTCTGTATGATAATGGGATATGTTATGATCTTTATCATCGACATCATCGAAACTCTTTTCGATGGATCAGAACTCTTCTGATTCAAACAGTTAGAATGATCGATCATCTAAATCATTCTAATTGCTCCCAAAATCCATCAGTGACGCCTAGCAGTATATGGTGGCAACCCATCAGAGCTGAATGTGAACCTCTTGGTGTAGCTACCTGTGTGATTAAGTTCTTCTATCTTGAGCTCCGATCAGATTAGGGTTAAGGTGAACTCGTCAAACCCTAGTTTCTGTCATATGATGTAATCATTTGATTCAAGTCCAATATGAAAACCTAAATGGAAACTCTTTCTATTATTTCACTCTGCCATGGCCATGAGCTTCTGGACTTGATTCTCATGATCATCATAGTGCTGCTCCTTTACCATCGAGGTAGATAGATTCCATCTTGATGCAATCCGGTTCCTACAATGAACATGCTATAGCTAACATACACCTCAAAATTTCGAATGGCTAGGAGATCGAGTTATGATGTAGTCAAACTATAACACCCTCAAGGTGAACTATCGATATACCTCAGATCAAAGAACTAGATACACCATTGCAGCATCGAGTCAGTCATTGATGAGTAGGTAGACTTTCTAATGACTACTCAAGGTGGTCACGCTCAGTGCCCTTATTCTCTAACGAGTATCTATACTCTCGCTCTGATGTCTTCACATCGTAGACTCAAGACTCATCTACTAAAGAGAAGCGATTGTACACCAACCTTTCGGATCAATCATCATCCTCATGATGATCCTATGGTCGAAAGCATTTTATGAGTTAATAATGATTATTCATATCTTAAATTTTCAACTCTTAAAAAATATGAATTATCATTACCATTAACTCAAAGGATGTATCACAAACACTAAATACACATATGTGATAGAAAATAATCCATTTTATTGATTATAGTCAAAATTATAATTTTAGTCCTTAGAAGTGTATTACAAGTGTCAGCCAATTCTGGCTTCTAGGACACATATATCTAACAATCTTTCACTTGTTCTAAAGTCAATTGGCTACAAGTCTAAGTCCCATCTTCTCAAGGTGGACTTTGATCTTTTGTTGTTCCAATGGCTTTATAAGTGGGTCTACCACATTATCTAAAGAATTGACTCTCTTGACCTCGATGTAATCCTTCTCAAGGTAATCACGGATAAGGTGGTATCGCCGCTCAATGTGCTTAAATTTTTGGTGAGACATCGGCTCCTTAGCAAGAGCTATGGCGCCATTGTTATCGCAGTATAGAGAAATGGCATCTGATGGCATTACTTCAATTTCTGCAGCAAATTTTTTATACCAGAATGCTTCCTTCGTAGTCTCTGATGCAGCGATATATTCTACTTTCATGGTGAAATCTGCTATCATGGTTTGCTTCAAATTCTTCTAGCTGACAGTACCACCATTACACACAAACAGACTCTCAGATGTCGACTTTCGATCATCTATATTGGACATGAAATCTGAGTCTATGTATCCCTGAACTTGGAGTTCTCCGTTACCAAAGACTAACATCATATCTTTAGTTCTTCTTAAGTACTTAAGGATACATTTCATAGAAATTTAGTGTTCTTCATCTGGATTTGACTGATATCTGCTTGTGACACTCACATCATGGGCTATATCAGGTCATGTACATAGCATGGCATACATGAGGCTCCCTATTGTAGAAGCATAAGGAATCTTGCTCATGTGTTCTATTTTCTCAAGTGTGCTAGGACACATCTTCTTAGAAAGATGAATACCATGTCTGAAGGATATTAATCCCCTCTTAGAGTTTTTCATACTAAACCTCTTTAGTACTTTCTCTATGTACATCTTCTGTGAAAGTCCTAGCATCCTATTCGGTTTATCCCTATAGACCTTAATTCCTAGAATAAATGATGCTTCACCTAGATCTTTCATGAAAAATTTCTTGGACAACCATATTTTGACTATCGTCAATATGAAAATATTATTTTCAATAAGGAGGATGTCATCCACATACAATATGAGGAAGACAACAGTGCTTCCATTCACCTTTTTGAAGACACATGATTTTTCTTCATTTTTGATGAAACCAAACATTTTGATCACATCATTGAAATGAGTGTTCCAGCTCCGAGATGCTTGCTTAAGTCCATATATGGACCTTTGCAGCTTGCAAACCTTGTGATCAGTATCACTGGATGTGAAACCTAGCGGCTATTCCATATAGATATCTTCCTCAAGGTATCCATTTAAGAATGCCGTTTTTACGTCCATTTGCCATATTTCATAATCAAAATAGACTGCAATGGCAAGCAATGTGCGGATGGATTTTAGCATAGCCACTGGAAAAAATGTATCCTGATAGTCAATGCCTTCGCGTTGACTATAACTTTTTGCCACTAGTCTAGCCTTGAATGTCTCCACATTCCCATCTGCACCAATCTTTCTCTTGAAGATCCATTTACACCCAATAGGTACTATACCTTCTGATGGATCTACCAAGGTCCAGACTTGGTTTGAGTGCATCGAGTCAATTTCTGACTGTATTGCCTCTAGCCATTTCTCAGAGTCGATATCTGATATCGTCTCATTGTAGATTTTGGGATCATCACCATGAGCACCATTACCTACGAGGAATATTTTTTTTACTTTCTCTGAAATAATACCAAAGTATCTTTCAGAAGGATGGAAAACTCTTTTCAATCTACGAGGTGGAGGAGGTAGTGTTCTTATTGACTCAACCTGATTTGGTTCCAATTGATCCTTAGCTCATTGTACTTGTGAGACTTTCTCATCAAGCTTAATCTGCTTTCCAATGCCGCTATCTTGAATAAACTATTTTTCAAAAAAGATGGCATGTTGACTCACAATCATATTGTGGTCTTCTGGAATGTAGAAATAGTATCCTAATGACTCTTTAGGATATCCTATGAATCAAGCTCTGAAGGACCTAAACTCTAACTTATCCGCTTGTTGTCTTTTGATATGAGCCAGATAATCCCAAATTTTGAGATGACTCAGATTTGGTTTCTTACCGTGCCATATCTCATATGGTGTGGTAGGAACAGTTTTAGAGAAAATCTTATTCAGTAGATAAATTGAAGTTAATAATAAGTATCCCCAAAAAAAATCTGAAAGGTCTGTGAAGCTCATCATAGATCGGACCATATCCAATAGAGTCCGATTTCTCCATTCTGAAATCCCGTTGAGTTGAGATATTCCTAGTGTAGTCCATTGAGAGACTATGCCATTTTTTTAAGATAGTTTAGGAATTTTTGGCTAAGGTATTCACCTCCTCGATCTGATCGAAGAACTTTAATGAATTTTTTAGTTTATTTTTCTACTTCATGTTTGAATTTTTTGAACTTTTCAAAAGCTTCAGACTTGTGTCTCATAAGATACACACACCCATACCTAGATAGATCATCGATAAAGATAATGAAGTAGACAAAATTACCTCTAGCCAGCACATTAAATGGGTCACACACATCAGTATGTACTAGGGCAAGGAGATCTGTAGCCCTTTCCCCATATCCTACAAAAGAAAGTTTAGTCATTTTGCTTTGAAGACAACATTCACAAGTTGGATAAGACTCGAAAGTTAATGGACTCAATAGCCCATTTTTCTCCAATTTGTTGATCCTATCTTTTGCTATATGACCTAATCTCAGGTGCCATAGATACCTATCATTTGGACTATCCCTAAGTCATTTGGCATTCACGTTATGCTCGATAGTTAGAACAGATACATCAATATGTGCTGATAAAGATCGTTAATAAGGAAACTATTTGCAATTTTATTTTTTTCATAAAGAATGTTACAATGGTTCTTAAAGAAGGTAATCACATAGTCTTCTAGTGCTAAGCATGAAACAGAAATCAAATTCCTGCTAGCTGCAGGCACATAATAACAGTTTTTCAAAACTAAGTCTAGACCAGATGGTAATCGAAGAGGGTATGTTTTCACCACTACTGCAGTAACTCTTGCTCCATTTCTAATGCGTAGGATCATGTCTCCATCCCTCAACCTCCTGCTATCCTCAAGACCCTGCATGAAAGTGCACAGATGAGCACTAGAACCAGAGTCAAGCATCCAACTGGATGCAGAAGAAATCGTAAGGTTAGACTCAATAATGAGCATATCTTCAGAAGGATCTTCCTTCTTGTTCTTCAGGGTGGCTAGATAAATAGGACAGTTCCACTTTTCAGTGGCCGTCGCTGTTGCAATGGAAATACTTTTCTTTGACAGCGGTCTTCTTCTTCGACTCTGCCTTCTTCTTCTTTTCTCCTTCCACCTTCTACTTTTTTGCAGACTTCTTTTTCTTTCTAGAAGACTTTCTTTTGAAAGAAGTCTATTCCAGAGCAAGAACTGAGCCTTTAAAATCTTTCATAGAAAGCTCAGCGGTGACCAGCATGTTCATTAATTCGGCCAAAAAATTTTGAAGTTTATGCATGTGGTAATTCATGATGAATTGCCCATATGCATCAGTCAAGGATTGCAGAATAACATCATTCTGCAGATCTAAGTCTAACATCACATGGAGCTTCTCAAGCTCTTTCAAGTCCTTGATCATCATCAAACAGTGATCTTGGACTGATTGCCTATCATGCATCTTAGCCTTAAAAAGTCATTTCGTGACTTGATACTTGGCTGCGCGACTCTGTTCACCAAACATCTCTTGCAGGTGAGCCAACATTTGGCGAGCAGTCCCGATATCTTCATGTTGGTGCTGGAGCTCATCAGACATCGAGCCCAACATATAATATCTGGTCTTATTATCTTCGTCTATCCATTTTTTTAGAAATGCTCTCTGTTTAATGGATGGATGGACTGATAAGGTGGGAGGGTCCTGGTCCAATACATGGGTTAACTTCTCAAAATTCAAAATAATTTTGTAGTTCCTGAGCCAATCTTTATAATTGGGTTCGGTTAGTCTACGTGTGTCCAGGATATGTGCTAATGGGTTGGATGCAGATATTTTCCTATAGAGAGTCAAAGATTCTAGTTAGATACTGTAATTATGATTTGATCAATTTATTTAAAAATTTTATTTTTAAATAAATTAGCTTCCACTATTTTTTTGGATCTTCACACTTCCTCTGTAGAGATGCGAAAATCTTTATGATTAATGATTTCTAGTGGGTGGTGCGGTCTCACCAACTGACTCATCACCTCACCTAACAGTTATTAATGATGGGTTAGCCAATGAGTGAACAACTCTTATTCAATGATTCTCTAATCATGGTGCACCTAAACTTGGTCTCTAATTCATGAATCTCACCGTATCCGAAATATTGATCTACTCCTTAGTTAAGTTAGACCCACCATTTGCAAGGACTAGATTCCTAATTGAGTCTCTCACCGTATTTGAAATATTGAGCCCAACTCATCCTCCAACCCATAGCATCCAATGCCTAATAGACATGGTTGCGTCTTTTCGGTGCAACTGAGCCACTGTATCCAGTCGAGAACAATCAACTTCGAAAAGGGCCCGCACATCTACAATGGTGAAAGATCTCAGACTTAATCTTTTCTTAGGAAGAATTGATTCAGGTCTCATTAAACTAGACTTGTTATAGTCATAATAATTATGACTAACCTAGTGGCATGGATTAGCTCGGATTATTGATCATCTCAAATTAGAACTGAGTCAACAGATATGGCTAGGTAAGTGAGACCATGGAAGGGATATGCCATTAACTCGTATAAGAATGCATTCAGATTGAGTAGCTCCCAATTAAAAATCAGTCAGTCGTATGTGCCAAACTAACCTTAGACACCAAATTGTTGAACCATAATCAATTAGGTTAGCCTACAATCCAGACTCTAATCTCTGAGCCTAATTAGGTCTTGCTTGATCATGACTCGATCTTGACCCAGACTTAATCCTATTAGACTAGTCAATTTAAGCATTGTTGATCCCATCTAACTAACTCTTGATTCGATTTGATCAACCGCTTAGACCTAATTGAGCTACCCAAGCCTGAACCCAGTATTATGAATATGTCTTAGATCTAAAATTCTTAATTTTAGATCTAATTAATATTTCATAATCTTAATTTTTAATTAAGTAGGATTCATAAATAAAATATGCATAATAAATCCTAGGATTTCAAGATCTAGGATTTTACAGAAAGTAAGTTTTGGGTTTCTGATTAAGAACGAACGCGCAGCACCTCTATACGTCATAAAAACACCCCATCGGATGGGAGGAGAGGGTCTTTAAATCCTTCTTCGTTCTTATGACCGAACGGCTAAGAGGAATGCCTTAATCAAGAACATGTAATACTACAAAATAGTTTTAGATCTATATCATATATCTCATATATAAATTAGATCTAATTATGGCATATTTTGCATACATCTCATGTATCGAATCATGTATATTTTTAAATCTAAATTATCTCATAATAATTTAAAAAATTAGATTTAAATTGATCTTATCAAAATAAACTCTAATCTAGACAGTTATGTAGAACTATTCTACAACTAGTCTAGACATGCATCAATCATATCTCATATGATGTTAAAATTAAATAATTTTTATTTACTATTTTTTAGATATTATTATAATAATTATAATATCAAAAAATAATAAATAAATAAATCTAAAATATGATTAAATTAAATTAAATTATAAACATGCAAGACTATTCTGTAGAACTATTCTATTTTAGAACTAGTCATGCATATTTTCTAATCTTAGATCTAAATCATTTAATTTTAATTTTTTTGATTTCAGATCTGATCACATCTCATGTGACATCTAAAATTACTTATTTTTTAATTAAAATAAATTTAAAATTAGATCTAAATACTTTAGAACCTTGGCTCTGATACCAGTTGAAGGAAAATCCTGATTTTCTAGATCAAGTTCGTTCAGATCTGATCGGATCAAGAGATATATTTTAAAAATTTTTCTCTTTGATCCAAATTAGATTTAGGATATTTCAAATCTAATTTTTATTATTTTAATAATTAAAATAAAATATAGATAAATTAAATCATATTTAATTTATCTTGATGTAGGGTAATCCTATTATCCATTGATGATCCTGTAAGCAGTGGAAGATTTTGGATCTAGCCATGCAAGTACTTGGCCTCTACCGGTATCTACTTAGGCTAGATCTAAAGATCCTCTTCTTCTCTATCACGTCTTCAAAAATTAGATCTGAATCTGATTTGGAGAATCTTCAAAATAGCTTTCGAAGATCAGCAGTTGTCTTTTACAACTGCACAGCCTTCTAGCTTTCTATCGCCTTTCTCTCGCCTAGATTGCATCAACTGAGATCCCAAACTTTTTTGAGCATGGAGAGGAGAGGGAGAAGATGAACTTGGCATGAAGGAGGAAGAGAGAGGCAGCCTTGGGGCATTGTGAATTTTTACATGTGTTTTGAGTTGGGCGTAGGGTCTTATTTATAGACTATGCGTGATCCAACTCCTCTTCTTTCCAACCAATCACAACCCTTTATGAAATCAGATCTAAATCTGATTGGTGAGAATAGAGTCCCTTGGATTCATCCTTAGATAGAGCCTAAGATCAATCAAAGTTGGTTCTTAGGAGAAGTCTAATCAGAATCCAAAAAGGAGATGGAGTTCCTATCCAACAGGGACTCCTGGACGCCTCAAATTTGGGCACACGCCACCCTTGGCGTGCACCCTCCTCCTTGCCAACTTCTGATAGGGGGACAAGAACCCATCAGCTCTTCAATAGGTGCATGACACGTGGACAGAAGTCAAAGTGTCAATGGTCAACATTTGATCAGTCAAAGGTTAACTTTTGACCAAAGTCAAAGGATAAGAAATGGCAGGTGACCAAAAATGGTGGGTATTATCTTACAAAATAAGACAATCCTTTTCTGATCTGGATAGGCTTCAGTCAGACCAAGTAAAGGCCTCTGATTGAGTACAAACTCCTTTGGCTCAGTCAGGATAACTATTTATGATAGTAAAAGAAGAATGTTAGGTTCAGTCGAGTGCTAGCACGATTTTCTTGAACCTAATTGAATCTCATTCAGATCAATTGAACTAGATCAGTTTAATTGATGATCACCATATTCAAATTCTTATTTGTGTGACCCAGTTAGGTTCAGTTCTGTATGATAATGGGATATGTCATGATCTTTATCATCGACATCATCAAAACTTCTTTTGATGGATCAGAACTCTTCTGATTCGAACAGCTAGAATGATCTATGATCTAAATCATTCTAATTGCTCCCAAAATCCATCAGTGATACCTAGCAGTATATGGTGGCAACCCATTAGAGCTGAATGCGAACCTCTTGATGTAGCTACCTGTATGATTAAGTTCTTCTATCTTGAGCTCCAATCAGATTAGGGTTAAGGTGAACTCGTCAAACCCTAGTTTCTATCATATGATGTAATCATTTGATTCAAGTTCGATGTGAAAACTTAAATAAAAACTCTTTCTATTGTTTCACTCTACCATGGTCATGGACTTTTGGACTTGATTCTCATGATCATCATAGGACTGCTTCTCTACCACCGAGGTAGATAGATTCCATCTTGATGCAATCTAGTTCCTACAATGAACATGCTATAGCCAACATACACCTTAGGATTTCGAATGGCTAGGAGATCGATTTATGGTATAGTCAAACTATAACACCCTCAAGATGAACTATCGATGCACCTCAGATCAAAGAACCAGATACACCACTGCAGCATCGAGTCAGTCATTGACGAGAAGGTAGACTTCCTAATGACTACTCGAGGTGGTCACATTCAGTACCCTCATTCTTTAACGAGTATCTATACTTTCACTCCAGTGTCTCAACACCGTAGACTCAAGACTCATCTATTAAAGAGAAGTGATTGTGCACCAACCTTTCGGATCAATCACCATCTCCGTGATGATCCTATGGTCGGAAGCATTTTATGAGTTAATAATGATTATTAATGTCTTAAATTTTTAACTCTTGAAAATATAAATTATCATTACCATTAACTCAAAGGATGTATCACAGACACTAAATACACATATGTGATAGAAAATAATCCATTTTATTGATTATAGTCAAAATTATAATTTTTTTCTTAGAAGTATATTACAAGTGTCAGTCAATTCTGACTTCTAGGGCACATATATCTAACACTAATACCACCTAACTCTGATACCAAATGTTGGAGATCTAGTATCATTTATTATAGTAGAAAGAAAAAAAAATAAAAAATAAGATATAATCAAATACATAGATTAGACTAAGATTTACTTCCATGGGGCATGTAAAGTCTTCACTATAAGAAAAGAGATTTTACAAGCGGAGATCACACCCTCAATTCTCATACACCAATCTCTTTCTTGCAATAAGAAGCACTCTCTCACAAAGCTCTCTCTTTCTAGGAGATTCCCTAAATCGACTGTTGTTCGTTGCTTGATAGTTTGCCTGAAGCCTTCCGCTTCTACTCTCTGCCAATGCCCTTCAGGGTTTACTATTTGCTGTAGATCAACTCTCTGATCTTTTGCCAAGTCACAGGTCTCTGCTACCATCACTCTGCTTCTATCTACCCATAGGCCCTTTTCAAGGCTTCAATCCTCAACTAGATCAATTTAGGAGTCCTAATAGTACCCAAATTAGCCTCATCATCATCATCTGATCATGCCCGCTTGCTCCTGCAACCATCTAATCGTGCACTCACATGAAGATCAGCACAAAATAGGCCTGTAGACCCATAGAAAAGGTATAGACCCTTAAGCAGGGTGGACCATGTAATCCTCATGGACTATGCCAAAATGAGCATGTGGACCATGCTCCACTCTCTTGTGGATCGGTGGCTTACCATGAACTACCTGTCCTAGGTAACAACACGTGCAGGCCTATGCACATGCTCACACACTAGGCCATGGGGGATGCTGTATCGCATGCCCATGCATTGGCTTGTGCAGGCCGTGGGCACCTATTGGGCTAGGCCCAACTTATGGGTCTCTCGCCCGTGGTTTGGTCCAAGACTTGCTCTGGGCCTTAACTATTTTTCTAGGCTTCTCCTTGTCATGGTCTTTACTATGGTCTCCTTGTGGATTGAATTCAAGGTGTTTTTTTAAACAAGTACCAGATAATAGATGCTACTATTCTAATTATCTAAGGCTCAGTGTCAAAACTAATTTCTTAGATCATAAGTTGACAGGTCTAATGTATAATCCCCATTGGTGGGGCCACATCATAACCATACTAAACATATATATAATAGTAATTTCATAAACTCTCTAGTCAAATTTTCTAAATCCTTTCTTAAAGTAGATCATATGTTCAAAATAAATTATTTATAATATTAAAATTATTAGATATATGCCCTAGAAGCCAGATTAACCGATACTTGTAAATACTTTCTAAGGATATTTTTATAATTTTGATTTATAATTAATAAAATAAATTATTTCTTTGATCATATTTGTATATCAAGTGTCTGTGATATATCTATTGATTTAACGGATATGATAACACATATTCTTAAGAGTTGAGAATTTAAGACATGTGTTGTTATAATTAACTCATAAACTGCTTTCGATCATAGGATCATCATGAGGATGATGATCGATCTGAAAGATTGGTGTACAATCACTTTCTTAGGATAGATGTATCTTGAGTCTATGATGTGAAGACATCGAAGCAAGAGTACAGATACTTATTGAGAATAAGGATACTGAGGATGACCACTTCGAGCAGTCATAAGGGAGTCACCTTCTTATCAATGACTAGCTTGATGCTACAGTTATGTGTTCAGTTCTTTGACTTGAGGTGCATCGGTAGTTTATCTTAAGGATGTTATAGTTTCACTAAACTATAACTCGGTCTTCTAGCCATTTGGAATCTTGAGGTGTATGTTGGCTATAGCATATTCATTACAGGAATTGAATCGCACCAAGATACAATCTATTAATCTTGGTAGAGGAGAAGTAGTTCTATGATGATCATAAGATCGAGTCCGTAAGCCCGTGGCTATGGTAGTGTGGAATAATAGAAAAAAAAATTTATTAGAATTTCACATCAGACTCGAATTGAATGATTCAATCATATAACAAGTGTTAGATTTAATGAGTCAACCTTAACCTAGATTCTATCGAAACTCATGATAGAAGAATCCAATCACACGATGGCTGCACCGAGAGGTTCGTATTTAGTTCTAAAGGATTGCCACCACATACTGCTAGGTGTCACTAGTTGATTTTGAGATCAATTAGAATTATCTCGATGATCGATGATTCTAATTAGACAAATCAGAAAGAGTTCTAGTCCATCAAAAGATATTTTGATGATATCGATGATGGAGATTGCGATATGTCCCATTACCATATAAAATTGAGCCTAACTGGATTACATAAATAAGGATTTGAGTTTGGATGTCATTAATTATGCTTACGTGATCCAATTGATTTAGATTAGATCCAATTATGTTCAAAAAAATTATGCTAGCACATGATTAGACTTATCTTTCTCCTCTTTTAGATTTTCTACTTGGTCTGAACTTAGTCAAATTAGATTTGGCTCATTCAAGAATCTTGTATGGATTGTATCCTAATCTGAGCTGGACCTTGTCCTAATTAGATTAGGCCTTGTCCTAGTCTCAGAAGAGGAGCATCAGGACAAGGGGGCACCAACTGTTGGTGCCCCCACCTTTGACCTAGTCTTGTGCCAAAAGAGAGGAGCGCACGCCCCTCTTTTCTTTTGGGCATGCGCTTCTTAGAGACAGAATATTGGGGGTGCATGCCCCATCTTGGTGTGCTCTCCTTGTGGATAAGCTTGAGGAAGTTGGAAGGTTGCTCATTTAAATTTATTTGAATAGGTCAAATGGAGTTTGAAAAAGTTCAAACTCAAGAGAGAGAACCCCTGGTGGTGCCAACCACCTTATCTAGATAAGGTGGCGCCACTTTTCCTCTCATTTTGTGCAACAAAATGAGAAGAAATTCTAATAGAGGGCATGGGGGCTCAAGGAGAGTCCTTTTGCTTTAAGCAAATTGATCCAGTTAATTGCTTAAAGCCCTAGGACTCATAGGTTTTCTATTTTCTCTATAAATAGGAACCCAAGCCAAAGAGTTTGGTCATTCCAGATGCCATGCCCAGACCCTACTCCTCTTCTCCATGCCTCCTCTCCCTCATCTGATTCTTCTCTCCCACACCCAAGAGTTGGGCCTACTAGCATTTCGAGCATCAAGATGCTGACAGTGCAAGATCATGTCAAGAAGTCTCCGATTGTGTGTCGATCGGATTACTGCTGGAGATTAGATCAAAGACATGCCAAGGAGATTCAGGTTTCTGATTTTTTGAGATTAGATCTAAAAGGAGAAGACCTCTAGATCTGATTCAAGTGGATGCTAGTAGAGGCTGGGCATGTGTATGGCTCAAGTCGATCTCTGACATCATTCAGATCATCACAGCTAGTGAATAGTTCACTCAAAATAGGTAGTATTTCGATACCTAAATGCATGTTTTATTTTAGATCTATATAATCAGATATGAGAACTCTCAAATCTGGTTAGATTAGTGAGAAAAAAAAATTTAAATTTTATTGCTTAACCTGATCTGATCAGATCGATCATGCAGTTTCTTCAATTAGTATCAGAGCTACGGTTCTAGTTCTAGATCTAAATTAGAATAGATCTAAATTTATTTTTGATGAGATCAAATATTTTTCTAATTTTATATGAGATGTAATCAGATGTATTATATAAGATATAATTTTAAAATTGATATATGAGATGTATGTAAAGCATGTGTAGAATAGATCTGATATCATATATGCGATATATGCTAGATCTAGTTCTTGTAGTAGTAGAAAATTTTTTTGATTGGGGCATTCCTTTTGGCCATCCAGTCATAAGGATAAGAAGGATTTAAAGGTCCTTGCTTTTCATTTGATGGGGTGCTCTTATGGCATGTAGGGGTGCTGCATGTCTGTTCTCAATCAAAAAATCAAAACTTACTTTCTGCTAAATCCTAGATCCATAAATCCTAGGATCTTTGTTTTATACTTTATTTTTAAACTATGTTATAATTAATTAAAAATTAAGTTATGAAACTAATTAGATTTAAAAAATTAAAAATTTTCATATCTAAGACATCTTCATAAAACATAGGTTTAGGGTATGAGTAGCTTAATTAGGTCTAATCTAAGTGGTTGATCAAACCAAATCAGGAGTTAGTTAGGTGGGATCGAGAGTGCTAAAATTGACCAGCCTAATAGTTGTAAGTTCGATCAAGATCGATTCACAACCACATGTGGTCGATCATCTCAAGACCTAATCTAGCTCCATGGTTCGAGCATGAATTATAGGCTAATCCGATCAGTTCTGATTCGACAAGTTGATGTCTAAGGTAAGTCAAGCAGATATGACCGGTGGTCATTAATTAGGAGCTACTCAATCTAGATGCATTTATGATGAGTTAATGGCATATCTCTCCCACTGATCTCACTTATCTGATCAATTAGGTTGATCCAATTCTGTATTGAGGTTGCTAATGATTTAAGCAAATCGATGCCACTAGATTAGTCATAACTGTTATGACTAATTAGGATTAAAGATATCTGAATTCAAATCAATCTAAGAAAATATTAAGTCAATTGGTCTTCTACCATTATAGTTGTGCGGTCCCTTCCTAGGATTGATTATTTTCGACTAGATACAATGGTTCAGTCATGCCGAGAAGATGCAACCACAACTATTAGGCATGGGATGCTATGGATTGGAGGAAGGGTTGGGCTTAATATTTTAGATATGGTAAGGATCCCAATTATGAATCTAATTCATGCAAATGATGGGTCTGATTTAAGTAAGGAGTAGAGCAATATTTTGGGTATGGTAAGCTTCTCGAATTAGAGACCAAGTTGGGTATAATATATTTAGAAACATATTGGATAAGAGTTGTCTACTCATCAGCTAACTCATCATCAATAACTGTTAGGTGAGGTGGTGAGCCAATTGGTGGGACTACACCATCCACTAAAAGTCTTTGATCGTGGAGATTTTTGCATCTCTTCCAAAAGAGTGTAGAAATCTAAAAAAATGGTAAGAGCCCAAAATTTATTTAAAAATAAAATTTTTAAATAAATTGATTAAGTCAATTATAAATCTAACTAAAAACTTTAACTTTCTATAGAAAAATGTCTGCCTCCAACCTCTTAGCAAGAATCCTAGAGACCAACCTATTGGTGCAAAATCTGGTTGACGCCGAAATCCATGCTGGAGTCGAAGAGGAAGAGATCATTACCGATGACCTACAAAATAAGTCTTAACCAAAGTCAGAGGTGGTGGCCCCGGCAAAATCCTTCGATGATCAAGTCAGCTCTTTTGGCCAACGAAAATGGAGTGCTCAGTGGTAGAGTCTCGAGAGGAAGAAGAGTGCTTACGAAAAACATATCTGAAGGATTTCTTTTATAGATGGGACCTATAACAAACTAATGGTGATAGCCACAACTGCTGAGTAGTGGGCCATTCAGATCACGTAGAGTTTGTTGCAGAGAGCGGTGTCTGTTGTCGTGATGTGCCAGTCTATTAAAATTTAATATTTAAAGTTCAAAGGAGATAGGCACTGGCGGTGAAGAGCTTCAAGTTTCATCAATTTCAGAGAAGTTGGAACTCCTTCAGGATCATCTGTGTGTAAGTAGGTTCATGCTATGCAGATTGTTGGATCCGCCTAGGCATAGAGGCTCTTCTAGGTGACTGCAGGGAGTTCGATCGAAAGGGTTCAAAAGTTTGCTGGAGAAATTCTGAAGGAAGTTCACTGAAGAAATCTAGAAGGAGGTCTACTGGAAAGATTCGGAAGGAGTTTCGACTGATGGAGAAATTAGTTGAGGATGAAGTCCGGAAGGAGTTTGATTGATGGAGGAGTTCGATCATCGAAGAAGTTCGGAAGACTTATGATCGAAAAAGGTCAACTGAAGGAATGTGAAAAGGAGCCTGCCTGGGATGGAGAAGTCAGGCTGAAGAAAAAGTTTGGAAGACTTGCAATCGGAGAAGGTCGGTTGGAGGAATATCAAAAGAAGCCTACTTGGGATGGAGAAGTCCGACTGAAGGAGAAGTTCAGAAGACTTGCGATCGAAGAGAGCTGACTATTTGGGGTGGAGGAGCTCGGCCACCCCTGCCATTCCAGCTCATCTAGGCGAGGTTCGGAGGGATCTTGCAAATTCGATCGAGGGTCAATCTTGGTTATCGCTATCAGATGTGATCATTTAGCAATCAGATATCTGGCCGAATTTTGATAGGAGCGGGTTTGCCCCCAATAGTAGTCTCCTCAATCTCGAGTTCAAAATTCGAAGGAAGGAAGTATAGATGCGGCTTTTGAAGCTCTTTTTGGCTTTCCATGCTGATTAGGATGAAATATTTTGGCATTTTCTACAGTGGTGTCAAAGCTCTTTAAATTCGAAATGACTTTGAGAAGACGACCCTTCAAATTTTTTGCTGCAATACTACCCTAGGTATGACGTAATTAAAGATTTGCCCATTGCCACTCTCCAGTCAGGATGAGTGGGACATGTGGTGCACACAGATCGGCTGAAGGTGACTTGCAATCATAACCGCCTCAGACCTCTTTTTAGCTATTTAAGGCCTTCTTCCTCCTCCGAAATCCATTTCGCCCAAGTCTTCTTCTTCCTCCAACTCCTACTCTTCTTCCATCCGAGAGTTTCAATTCCTCCCTTCATCTTCCCTGGTTTCAGGTGTTCCTTTGTCCGATTTCTGTCGCACCCATCATCTCTTTGTCATCCCCAACCAACTTAGGTCAGCCTCTCAACCCCTATTATCAATTACTCTTGCCTCTTTTACTCCTTATTTTTTTGGTTTTTCCGTACAAGTTTTTGCACTTCATTTTTTTCTACTTTTTGGAGGTTTTTCGGGAGGTTTAGTTCGATCTAGATGTATTCTGAAACTTTTCAATTCGTCGATTCTTGGAGCTCGTCCAGATCGGCCTTCCTAGACCCCATCCTTCTGACCAAGGTTAAGACTAGGAAACATGTCCCATCAGCCTTTTACTTCGGACACCATCCTTTCTATCCTTACTCCGAATGACCTCTCCTTGATTAGGACACAGTATGGCATCCCACCGAAGTACGACCTTGAGATCCCCGGATCAGATGATCGCGCTAGTTCACCTCCAGCTGGTCAATTTTGTTTGTATCTGGAAGTCTTGCATGCTAGGCTTTGACTTCCACCTCCTTTCTTTATAGTCATCTTATTTTATTTTTTGAACATCTCTTTTGCCTTCATTGTATCGAATTTCTTTCGGTTCATAATCGGCTTCCTTTCCCTCTATCACCTGGCCAAAGTTTGGTCGACTGTCTTACTCTTTTAAAATTTTTTATACTTTTAAGCATCATCCTTCTACAAAGGATTGGTGGTACTTCTCCCCCTAGTTCGATAAAAAGGGATTACTGAAAGGTGCTCCTTCTTCCATTCATAATTGAAAGAAAAAGTACTTCTCTGTCCGATGCCCGACCTTGATGCTTGGCCTTCCTCCTTGGGGCTTCCTCTAAAAATCAATTTGTCGAGCTCCTCTCCTTTTCGACCTTCTAAAGGAGCAGACCTTATTCAACCTTGTCCTGAGCCCTCTTGATCCTGTTGGTATTAAGTGCATTTGTATATATATGTATATATATGAATTCACATGAGGTTTTATATATACCTTGCTTGACTATAATTTTTTCTTTGGTATAGAGATGAACACTGATGCCGTAGAGAGGCTTGCCAAGGACTTTTATGCCCAAAAGAAAAGAAAGGGAAAGGCCCCAGATGAGAGCTTGAAATGAGCAAAGGTCGGTGCCTCCGACCCTATGGCTTCTATCGCCATCGATGCCGCTCTTGAGGTCCGCCAAAGTGATGAGGTCATACCGACCACCCGTGCCATCGTCATAGAGGAAGAATCTCTTCACCCCAAGCCTGCGAATCTCCCCTCCAAGGATCGCGTGCCTGATCCCCCTTCTGGCAAAGAGAAGGAGAGGAGAAAGGGGAAAGCAGCCATCGTGAAGAAGGCTCGCAAGGTGCACCCGGACGAGTCCGATCGGGGCAGTAGTGAAGACCAGGGGCAGACCCCTTTGGTAACCCAAACATCATTCAGGATTTAATTGATAGGTTTGCCCTCCTAGAGGAGGTGGACCACCTGGCCGATCTTGACCAGAGGCAGATCATCAGGGAGTCTCTTGGGACTGTCCTTAGGATAATCATCTCGCCATACTTCATTTTCATTTTTTCACCCTTTCTTCCTTCACCTTATAGTGACCTATTCATGGCAATCGAGCCACCACATGCTTGCCCACCTCAAGAGGGCAAATCACCCGGAGACGGAGGTGTTGAAGGTCCGGAAAGACCTTCAGGCCAGGATCAATCACTTTTAGGTGATGACTGCCGAGGCTGAGCGCCTCACGGGGGAGAAGACGGTGGAAAGTGAGAGCTTGCACGGCACACTTCGAAGGGAGGAGTTCATCTCGACTAGACTCAAGGGAGCGTTGGCTCTGGAGGAAAAGGAGAAGAAAGAAGTCAAGCTTAAGATCGTCGAGTTGGAGGTGCAATTGACGAAGTCCATTTTGGAGGCGACGGCCTGAGCCATGGAGGAGTTCATGACCTCCCTCAAAATGAAGGACTTGAATATCGCCTTCAGTCAGGAGGCGTTCATCAAGGTCTTCGAGCTTTGCGAAGGTAGAGTGGCCCAGACATTCCCCGAGACTTGACCTCAGCTTCCTGAAAGAGAAAGATGCCGATGATGAAGCAGGATCGTCTAGCACCAGGGTCGATCTTTCTTCTGTTGAGCCTACTGTAGAGGTGCCCGAGCCTACCGAGAGCACCCCAACTTCTTCTACCACTGCACCCCCTGAGGTTGTGGACCTCGAGTAGTTGTATCTTTTCCTTTTTCTCCATTGACTTGCTTTATACCTAAAAGTTTTTAGTTAAATAAAAATGAATTCACTTTTGTCTATATGTTTCTTTACATTGGTGTTGTGTCATATACTATCCAGTATCCTCCCACCGATCAGGATCATAACCCGTCATCCCCAATTGACGTCGATCCCTTACCTTAGGGAGTCCCACTGAAGCCTTTGATAAAGAGCTTAAAGAAGAAAGTCCATCATCTGAAGAAGAAGTTGAAAAGGATGGAGGACAGTCTTCAAGGTTCTTAGAAGAATGCCTTGGAGGTGACCAAAGAAGTCACTCACCTCCAAAACTTACACATGAAGGACTCTGCAGACTTCGGCATTCGAAAGGACATTTTTGAGAGAGAGCTTACCGAACTCAAGAAAAACGTCAACCACAAGTCTTGGGTGTTAACGGTAAAGATCAACTCTCTCATAACCAAGCTTAAAGTGACGAAGGAGAAGATCCAATTGCTGGAAGGGAGTTCGCCATGGTCCTCTCATAAAGCATGATACAAGTGGAACTAGTCGAAGAAGTTCTCCGTGCTTTAAAAGTAGTTGCATGATGCTGAGCTCATTTACGATACCTATCGATTAGGTTGGAGTGAGAGGATATCTAAACTCGAGCAAAAGCTTCGTGCTGCCAATGACGAAATAGCTCAGCTCCAAAAATAGTTGAATGATAGCTACCAAGCTGGCACAAGCAAGGAGTCAGAGGAGATTGCCTCTTTAAGGAGGATTGTCGGTGAGCTTTCAGAGTCGATCGGGGTAGAAAAGGTCAAGGTGCAATAGCTGAAGCTCCAACTGATCTATGAGCAGTAAGCCACTAAGAATGTGGAGGCCGAGTCTAAAGTCTTGCGGAAGTAGTGGTGAGAGCTTGAAGGCAAGTTTCAATACGTCAATAGGATGTACATAGATGGTTTACTAAAAAAGAAAGAGCTTGAGGAAGAGATCTTAAGGTTGAAGAAGGCCTTGGTGATGACTGGGGCCAACAGCCCAAAATCTGAGGAGTTCGGTCCATTTTAAGGCTTTGATCTTTCTCCTTCTTCTTTCTTTTCATATAATTGGCCTTGTCGATCTTTATTTTGCTTGTAATGAATTTATATTTATAATAAGATGGTATCTTTTTTCATCATCATTCGCCTTACATGGACTCAATGCTTGCTTATGTCTTCATTTTTCCCACTTTGTCTTTCTTCTATGTTGTCTTTCGATAAAGTGGTTGTTATGGATGTCTATCCGAGGTTCTTTTTGTAGATATGGGAGTGATTTTTCTTCTAGCATTTTATATGGTCAGATGGTCGTAGGAGAAATACGTGTAAGAATCAGTGACAGAATTTCTTCCTTCTCTTTGCTTTAGGTTGGGGGTTCGTTTGGGACCACTGGACGACTCTCCCTTTTTACCTCGACTTAGGTTAGCAAGGCCTTTGACTTTGCTCATGTTAGGACTAGGTCCTCCTCATGTTTCTAACATGGCTGTAGGGGCACATTGGGGCCATTGTTAGGGCCTCTCCCCTCATCTTGTCTTAAGTTAACGAAGCCTTCGACTTTACTCATATTGGGATGAGGTCCTTCTCCTATTCTTAACATGACTGTAGGGGCACATTACGAAGGGCCTCTTCCCTCCTCTCGTCTTAAGTTAACGAGGCCTTCGACTTTACTCATATTAGGATGAAGTTTTTCTATTCCTAACATGGCTGTAGGGACACATGAGGATCATTGTCAAGGCCTCTCCCCTCCTCTCGTCTGAAGTTAATGAGGCCTTCGACTTTGCTCATATTAGGATAAGGTCCTCCTCATATTCCTAACATGGCTGCACTTATCGTATGGTCAAGTTCGGGCTGTAACTCTCCACCATTATAGATGTACAATAAAGATTAGGATGTTAAAGTAGGGAGATTTCATTGCAATCAAATCATTGGTAATACATTCATAGATTTTTCGAATTCTATAGTCAAAGTAGATTTGTTCCTCCCAGCTCGTTCAAATAGTATGTCTCTAATCGAATGATTTTTTTGATCTCATAGGGTCCTTCCCAATTTGGAGTGAGCTTTTTCTAATTCTGAGGCTGTACAATAGCTGCTCGTCAAAGTACTAAGTCCCCCACTTTGAATATTTTGCCTTTGACTTTAGAGTTGTAGTGATGAGCTACTTTTTGCTTATAGACTATCATCAAAATTTAAGCTTTTTTCTATTTTTCCTCCAATAAGTTGAGGTTAGCCCTAAGGTCCTATGAGTTATGCTGCTCATTGAATGCTATGACCCATGCTGACGAAAGTTTGAGTTCTATTAAGATGACCACTTCTATTCTAAAAGCTAAGGCAAATGAGATCTTTCCAGTTGGCAATCTTTGGATAATTCAGTATGCCCAAAGCACATGATAGAGTTTATCCATCCAAGTCTTTTTTGTTCTTTTAAGTCTTGCTTTGATATCTTGCAGCAGGATTCTATTTGTTACTTTGGTTTCACCATTCGCTTGTAGATGGACAACTGATATAAAATGATGGAAGATGTTCGAATCTTCATAGAATTTGGCAAATCTTGCTTCGGCAAACTGCTGCCCATTATCTGTTATGAGGGTTCGTGGCAAGCCAAATCTATAAATGATCGACTTTCAAATGAAGTCTGCACTTTTATTTCAGTGATTTTTGCTAGAGGTTCAGCCTCGATCTACTTTGTGAAATAATCTATTGCCACCAAGAGGAACTTACGTTGTCTAGATATAAAAAAAGATCCGAGTATGTCCATCCTCCACTGAGCAAACGACCATGGGGCGCTCAGGGGTGCAAGTTCGGAAGCTAGTTGCCTTTGAATGTTTGCCTTTATCCGACAATGATCATATTTCTTGACATACTCTATAGAATCATGGTACAAGATTCGGCCAATAGTAATTCTATCGAAGTAGTCTATGTGATATGGATCTGGCCCCCATATGACTTTTGCAGATTTCTTCATGCACTTTCCATAAGGTAAAGTCGGGTTCTAAAGGTCTAAGACATCTCAAGAGCGATAAAGAATATGATATTTTGTATAGCTTATCTTCATACAGAACATACCAGAAGGCTTGATTTCTAAGTTTTCAAACTTTTTTCGGGTCATGAGGAAGAGCTCCTTTCTTGAAATAAGCAATCAATGGATCAATCCAATACGACTCATGGTCGATCTACATTACAGACTGTTGTTCTTCCAGACTTGGGTGTTTCAAGACTTCAAGGAAGACTTCCTTGGGCAAATTAGTCGGGGCTAATGTTGCCAGCTTTAAGAGAAGGTTGGCCCTAGAGTTTTTCGCTCTTGGGATCTGCTTGATGTCAAAATTGTTGAAGACCGAAGTCATGCTCTTCACTTTCTCAAGATTTTTATCATGCTTTCTTTTCGAGCCTCATAATCATCACTAACTTGTCCGACCATCAATTGGGAATCACTGTAAACTTGGAGTCAATCTACTTTCAATTCTTTGGTGATTCTTAATCCTGCAATCAAAGCTTCATATTCGGCTCCATTATTTATGGCAGAAAATTCAAAGCGCAGCACATATTCAGTGACAACTCCTTCTGGGTTAACCAAGATCAGCCCTACACCCACACCAGAAGCATTGGATGAGCTGTCTACACATAGAGCCTAGAAATCTTTAGAGAGATCGACTCTTTTCTCAGAGGAACTTGGTTGTAACCAGGGAACATTGACTTTAATTTGTTCAGGCTCGGCTTCATCCAAAATGGTGCACTCAACTATAAAATCTATTAGAATTTGGGCTTTGATCAATGGTCGAGGTTAATAGTTGATGTCAAACTCGGTGAGCTCAATTGTCCATTTTGCTATTCTTTCAAAGGCATCCATTCGATGAAGAACTATCTTGATTGGTTGGTCAGTGAGGAGGGTTACGGTGTACCCTTGGAAGTAAGGTCGAAGTCTTCGGGCTGCAATCAGTAGGGCATAAGTTAGTTTTTCTAACTTAGTATACCTGATCTCGACATCTCTTAAGACTTGACTTATATAGTAGATCGGCCATTGTACTTTTGCCTCTTCTTTGACTAGGATTGCTGCAAGGGCCGTTGGGGAGACCATCAGGTACAAAAATAATTTCTCTTCGGGTTTAGGCATTGTTAATAGGGGAGGTGAACAGAGGTAGTTCTTGAGCTCTTTAAAGGCTTATTGATATTTGGTGGTCCAGCAGAAGTTCTTTAGCTATTTTAGAACCTAAAAGAAGGACATGCATCGCTTGGCCGACCTCGAGACAAAGTAGTTCAGGGCTACCATCTTTTCAATCAGACGCTGAACTTTTTTGATTAATTTTGGACCAGTCATCTCTTGAATGGCCCGAATATTCTTTAGATTTGCTTCAATTTCGTGCCTCGACACCATGAATCCTAAAAACTTTTTTAAAGTCATGCTGAAGGTGCACTTGGTTGGATTCAGCTTCATCTTTTACCTCCTAAGGGCGCTGAAGGTCTCTTCAAGATCGGCAATGTGATTTATTAAAACTCGACTCTTGACAAGCATGTCATCTACATATACCTCCATGTTGTGGTCGATCTGTTTCTTGAAGATTTTATTGATCAGGCATTGGTATGTTGCTCCTGCATTTTTGAGTCCACAAGGCATAATCCTATAATAGTAAAGACCACGATCAGTAATAAAAGTAGTTTTCTCCTCGTCCTCTGGTGCCATTCGGATTTGGTTATAGCCAAAAAAGACATCCATGAAAGTGAGGAGCTCATAGTCCGAGGTCACATCCACCAACTGATCATCCTGGGTAGGGGCTAGCTGTCTTTTGGACAAACTTTGTTCAACTTTTTGAAGTCTATGCATATTCTCCACTTGCCCTTCGTCTTTTTGACAAGCACGATGTTGGAGACCCAGTTTGGATAGTTGACTTCTCGGATGAATCCAATCTTGAGGAGCTTGTCAACTTCCTTTACAATTGCTTTCTGCCTCTCTAGAGCATGGCTGTGCATCTTGTCTTTTATTAGTCGATGTTTAGGATCGACAGTCACGCGATGTTCCATGACCTCCGCATCTATCCTGGGCATATCATCAGGGATCCAAGCAAAAACATCTGCATTCCTCCATAGAAATTCGATAAGCTACTCTCATATCTCTTCTGCTAGGTTGGAGCCGATCTGTATCGTGTGCTCCACATTTTCATCATTTAGTGGGATGAAAATAAGGTCTTCCATAGGCTCTCCTCGCTTTTTAGTTAGATCATCGTGAACATCCAACCCATCAACCTAATAAGGATCTGGCCGCTCACCCCTTTACAAGGCAATTGAATAGCAATGCCTCACCAGGGCTTGATCTCCTTTGACTTCTTCGATCCCATAGCTTATTGAGAACTTCATTTTCAAGTAGTATGTCGACACTACTGCTTGAAATGCATTTAGACCAAGTTGGTTGAGGATTGCATTATAAGTCGATGGAGCTTTTACTACCAGAAAGTCCACCTATGCCTTGGACTATTTCGAGTATTGTCCTGCAGCTACAACCAAAGTTATTACGCCTTCAACTGATACTACATCACCAGTGAAGCCTACCAATGTGGAGTTCATTGGTCCAAGCCGACTATGAGGTATAGATATTTTAGAGAAAGCATCATAAAATAAGATATCGACCATACTTTCATTATCAACAAAGATGTGGCGTATATCATAGTCTGCAATATTTAAAGCAATTATAATCACATTGTTATACAGGAACTGAACTTCCTGAGCATCTACTTTAGTAAAAGTTAGGATCTCCTTAGTTCTCCGCCTCTTTGTCGGTCCCTTAGATTTGCCAGCCTCCTCTTACCGAAGTCTTCCAAAGATGGTATTGATGATACCGAGAGACGGCCAATCTTCTTATTATTTCTCCCTCCTTGGTGATTCTGGTTGTGGCAGTGCCCTTGGCCGATCCTCTCTTCCCTCAAGTTGATGCCACAGAAATCAACCAAGCCGACCTCGCTTGATGAGCTCCTCGATCTCGTCTTGGAGTTAAATGCATTCCTCAGTATCGTGACCATGGTTATGATGGTAGAGATAATATTTATTGAGATTGCACTTGCCAGAATGAGTGTACATCCTCTCCGACCTCAGCAGCTGCTTCTTGATTTTTATCAACACTTAGATTTTTGGAGCATTAAAGGGAGCATAGTTGTGGAACCTTCTGAGGGGGGAGCCCTGTCCTGCCCTTCTATTAGAACTTCTTTATTTCCTAGCTTGGGGAGGGGTTCGAACTTGCTTGTGCTCGGAGGGAGTTTTGGAGCACGGCCAAGCTTCGCTCGACCTTTCTCTAGCTTCTAGCATACTTGACTCGTCCGCTTGTCACTCTCCGATGGCTTCACCATCCTTGGCCTTAAAAATCTCTTTTGCTCGGGCATAACCTTCAGCCCGGGCTAGCATATCAGCAAAGTTTCTGAGATACTTCTTCTCTAAGGAGAATAACAGATTGTTCTTTTGAAGACCGCCCTTCAGTACGATCATAGCGATAGACTAATCTAGATTACGGACCTCCAGTGCAGCAGCATTGAACCGGAATGACATAGGCCTGAATGGACTCCCCTTCCTTCTGCTTAATGTTAATAAGGGAGTTTGAATCTCGGTAGGAGCACCGACTGTTGATGAAGTGAGCTACGAACTGATGGCTCATCTAATTAAAGAAGAAGATGGTATCCGACTTAAGTATCGAGTACCAGTTTTTGATTGCTTTCTTCAAAGTGGATAGAAAAGCTCGGCAAAGAATGGCATCTAGTGCACCATGGAGTAGCATTATCATCTAAAAGGCCTCCAAATGGTCGATCGAATCAGTAGTCCCATCGTAGCTCTCAAACTGAGGAAGCTTGAAGTTCGATGGGATCAGTTCTTGCATGATTTGATAAGAGAAAGGAAGGTCCATCCAGATATCATTTTCATGAGAGAAGAAAGCATGGTGGAGTTTCTCAGTCCATGGATTCATTTCTTGCAGCTTTCGATCTAGGAGATCTTCATGATTATAGATCTTCAGAGTTTTCTGACTGAACGAAGGTAGAGTCCCTCTACGGATAGAGTCATGGTCAGAGCAGGGGCTCCCTACCCTCTATTTTCCTTTCTCGGAGGTGATCGATCGACTCGCCTAAGTCGATCATCCCTAGACTGGTCCTAGGATTTTAGAGAAGCCTGCTTCGATTGAACCGGTACTGAAGGTTGCTGTTGCTACATGGCCTGCACTACTTCAGTGAGGCCTTTAACCTATTGAATTAGCAGGTTAAATTACTCTACGTCCACCACTGCCGTCGATGGAACTTGAGATGTCGAGGATGAGATGGGGACAGACAGATATGGATGAGATCTAGCCACGAAGATGGTCGACCATCGGATGGAAGCCTTTCTAGGAGGCATCCTTGTAAGATGGACTGAAGAAGAAGAACTTCGAGGGGGAAGAAGAGAGATCTCTGCTGAGCACTCATTTAAGAACAAGAAAACCTCAAGAGAAAGAGGATCCTTCCTCTAGTGCTAATGCTATTGGTGCAAAATCTAATTGACATTAAAATTTGTATTGGAGTTAGAGAGGAGGAGGTCGTTGCCAGCGATCTGCAAAATAAGTCTCAACTAGAGTCGGAGGTGGTGGCCCTAGCAAGACCCTCCGACGATCAAGTCAGCTCTTTCGGCCAATAGAAATGGAGTGCTTAGGAAAGAAAGTGGTAGTCTCGAGAGGAAGAAGAGTGCTTAGAAAAATATATCTAGAGGGTTCATTTTATAGGTGAGGCCTATAATAAACTGATGGTGACAATCATAACTACGAGTAGTGGGCCATTCAGACTACATGGAGTTTATTGCAAAGAGTGATGTTCATAGTCATGACGTACCAGTCTGTTGGGATTTAATAGTTGAAGTTCAGAGGAGGTAGGCACTGGTGGTGAAGAGCTTCAAGTTTCATCAATTTTAGAGGACTTTAGACTTCTTCAGGGTCATCTGTATGTAAGTGGGTTCATGCTGTATAGATTGCTGGATCCGCATAGGCGTGGAGGCCCTTCTAGACTAAAGTTCATTCGGAAGGGGTTCGAAAGTCCACTGGAGAAATTCTGAAGGAAGTTCATTGGAGGAATCCAGAAGAAGGTTTGCTAGAAGGATTCGGAAGGAGTTTGATTGATGAAGAAATCTGGTTAAGGATGAAGTTTGGAAGGAGTCTGACTGATGGAGGAGTCTGACCATTGGAGAAGTTCGAAAAACTTGCGATCGGAGAAGGTCGGCTGGAGGAATGTCAAAAGGAGCCTATCTGGGATGGAGAAGTTCAGTTGAAGGAGAAGTTTGAAAGACTTGTGATCGGAGAAGGTTGGCTGGAGGAATGTCGAAAGGAGCCTACTTAGGATGGAGAAGTCCAGCTGAAGGAGAAGTTCGAAAGACTTGCGATCGGAGAGAGCTGACTGCCTAGGGTGGAGAAGCTTGGCCACCCCTACCATTCAAGCTTATCTAGGCAAGGTCCGAAGGGATCTTACGAATTTGATCGAGGATCAATCTTGATCGTCACTATCGGACGGGATCATTCAGTAATCAGATATTTGGTCGAACTTTGGTAGGAGCGGGTTCGCCCCCAACACAACCGATTGATCAGACCCAATTTTAAGGATTGGCTCTAAAACTTAAAAATTATTTTGTGTTTCGAGAAGCTGACCTATGTCTTGGACTAAGATCTTCCCCCTCTTCCAGTCTGTCTGACTGTCGATCAGAGAGCATCTCATAAGAAGTGGTTGGATGATGACAACAAGATTAGGTGCTATGTGTTGGCCTCAATATCGAATGAATTATAGCACTAATATAAGGACATGAAGACTGCCAGCCAAATGCTGGCTCACCTACAAGAGTTGTATGATGAGCAGAGTCATACAGTGCGCTACAAAGTATTGAACAGATCCTTCAAGGCATAAATGCATGATGGACAGTCGATCGATAATCAATGCTTGTCGATGATCAAGGATTTAGAGGAGCTTGAGAAGCTCATCATGTCGATGGATAAGGATTTGTAGATTGATTTAATCCTATAGTCCTTGACCAATTCATATGGATAGCTTATTGTAAACTTCCATATGAATAAAATCCAGTGCACCCTGGTTGAGTTGATGAACATGTTGGTGACTATTAAAAAAATCTTGAAGAGTTCAAGGGGCTCCGTTCTTACTATGGAGCAAACTTCTTCCAAGAAAAGTCCTTTGAGAAGAAAAAGAAGTCTATGAAGAAGTAGAAGATGGAGGGAAAGAAGAAGGACAAGAGGGGAGAACTGAAGAAAAAAACCATAAAAAAATAAAAGTATTTCCACTACAACTCTGATGGCCATTGGAATCAGAACAGCCTTGCTTACCTGGCAAGCTTGAAGAATAAGAGAGAAGAAGAACCTTCGAAAGATATGCTTGTCATTGAGACAAACCTAATGATTTTTCTACATTCGGTTGGATGCTTGACTCTGGATCTAGTGCTTATTTATGCACTTCTTTGCAGGATCTTGAGGATAGCAAGAGGCTAAAAGATGGCGAGATGATCCTACATGTTGAAAATAGAGCAAGAGTTGCTGCTATAGCCATGGGAACGTATCCTCCGTGATTACCATCTGGGAGCATCTTAATTTTAAGAGACTATTTTTATATACTTGCTGTGAGTAAGAATTTGATTTTTGTCTCCTGTCTTGTACAGGAAGGCTATGTAATTAATTTCAATAAGGACCACTATATTATTTTTTATAAAAAAAATAAAATTAGAAATGGTGTCTTAATAAATGATCTCTATCAGTTAAATGTAGGTGTATCTGTTCATTATGTCAAGCAAAATGTAAATGTCATATGATCTAAACAACCTAGAGATAGTGTTAATAAAAAGTACTTGTGGCACCTTAGGCTAGGTCATACATCAAAAGACAGGATTAATAAATTAAAAAAATCTAGACTAATGGATTCGTTGACTTTTGAGTCATATCCGATTTATGAGTCATGCCTTCAAGATAAAATGACGAAGCTATCCTTTATGAGACATGGGGAAAGGACCATAGAGTTACTTGCCCTGGTACGTATAGATATCTATGGCCCATTCGATGTGCCGGCTAGAGATAGTTTTATCTACTTAATCATTTTTACTGATAATTTTTCTTGATATGGGTATATGTACTTAATGCGACATAAGTCTGAAGTCTTTAAAAATTTAAGAAATTCAAAGATGAAATAAAAAAATAGATTAAAAAATTTATAAAGATTATTTGATTAGATCGAGGAGGCAAATTTCTTAGTAGAAAATTTCAAACTATCTCAAGGAGAATAGCGTAGTCACACCATGGACTCTGCCTGTAATACCTCAACTCAACAAGGTTTTAGAATGGAGAAATCTGACCTTATTAGATATAGTCCATTTCATAATGAGCTTCACAGACCTTTCCAAATTTTTTTGGGGACATAATCTGTGAACAATAATTTACATACTAAATAGGATTTCTTCTAAAATTATTCCTATCATACCATATGAGATGTGGGATGATAAGAAGCCAAGTCTGAGTCATCTCAAGATTTAGGATTATCTGATTCATGTCAAGAGATAACAGGTGGATAAGTTAGAATCTAGGTCCCTTAGAGCTTGATTCATCAGATATCCTAAAGAGTCTTTATGATATTACTTCTATCTTCTTAAAGATCATAATGTGATTGTGAGTTGACATGCTATTTTTTTTGAAAAATAGTTCATTCAAGATTGTGGCATGGAAAGATAGATCAAGCTTGAGGAGAAAGTTTTCGAAGAGCAACGAGCCAAGGAATCTAAGAAATTTGGTTAGTTTGAGCTGATCCACACACTACCTCCTCTACCTCATAAGTCTAGTAGTATTTTTCGTCCTTCTAAGAGATACTTAGGTATTATTTCAGAGGATGTAGAGAAAATATTCATCATAAAAAAATAGGATTTGTTAACTCTCTGATTGATTTTGATGATTGTAAAATATTGATTATAAATGATACTGACCATGTGTTTTAAGGATGTATGTAGGTCCTTTTAGGTGTTAAAATTGAAAAAATTTCTCATGAAAGAAATCATCTCAACATTCCAAGCCAAAGCACTTCAAGGAATAAGTTTTCATAAGTTTGGATGGCTCATTATAAAGAAAATAAATTTTAAGAAGTAAATATCATTTGGAAGCATTAGAGTTGAGAAAATCAAATTTGAAAGGCAAAAATATGAAAAAAATAAAGTTGAAAGTTTTGAGGCGACTTTGGAAGGTTTCGAGTCAATTTTGGTATGTTAGTATCAAGTGGCACATAGAGGAGATGATCCATGAGTCGACCTCTATTGCATAAAAATAGAAAATAGAAAATTAAATTTTTGAGTACAGTCCAAGTGCTGACATCTGAGCAAAAGGTATCGACCCCAGATCAAAAGGTGTCAACCCTAGATAAAAAAGTGTCAATCCCTACAGAAAAGTGTCGACCAGATAGACTGTAATGGCTAGTTTTCTGCATTTTTTCAACAGGCCATTTTCATTTCAAATGGCTAGTACAAGCCTTCCAATGGTCCAAACTCTCTCTTCAGCCATTGTAAAGACTATTTAAAGATGGAGAATCAAAAGAAAAAGAAGAAAAGTGGATTGAAAGTAGAAATCATTTAAATTATGATGTTTATTGAATATCTGAATAAAAAAGAGAAAAGAGAGGATTTTATGTATCAAATTCAGAGAGCTTCTAAGTATGATCATCCTTAATAATTCAAGCTTCCTCTCAGCCTTCAAAGAAGAAAATACAAAGCTTCAAGAACTATCTTTCAGTCTCTCCATCAAATTTTAAAAAAAATTCTTTTTCTTTTTGTTTTAAGCTAAATTTGTTTATCTTATATTTTTATTTCTTTACAAGTTTCTTTGGAGTAAGAAACTTTGGATGTAGGTTAGTCCAAGCCAATAATTGGATGGTGTTAAGATTATGGTTGGTGCTCCTTTTTAAAACTAACTGGGTTAATAGTGAACCCAAAAAAACTATCAATGTAAGGTTATGGTTGGTGAGCTTGACAAAACTAACTAGATTTATTTATGATCTTGGGTTAAAACAAACACACTGTAATCTAAGAATTATAATAGAATTTTCAAGAAAAGCTTGGATAATGGATGTAGGTATGGATTGCACCGAACCACTATAAACCTTATGTGTTTGCATTATAATTTTGCTTTTCTTGCTTTCTTTATTTACTTTACATATTTACTTTATCTTATTGCTTTTAATTCCACTGCTACACTTTGTATATTCACTATAAAGACTCAAGTTGTTTTAATTAGAAGTATATATTTGACTTAAAGTTTTAACTTGACCAAAATTTTAAAAGAACCTAAATCACCTCCTCTCTTGGGTTGCTACCTCTGGGCAATAAGTGGTATCAGAGCAGGTACTCTATTATTAATTATTGACCTAACCATCAAGAGACAAATATCTAAGCAACCCAAAAAGAAATCTCTTTTTAATGAAAGCCATTCTATTGATCGACCCCCACTGTTTGATGGCTCAAATTATACTTATTAGATAGCTAAGATAAAAATCTTCATTCAAGCACATGACTATATAATCTGTGGAAGATTATTATCAATGGCCCTCATATACACAGTGCATCATTTATGGATAAAGAATCAATGCACCTAAATGCTAAGGCCATGAATATATTTTATTGCTTCCTAGACTTAAATGTATTTAATGTAATTTCTTCACATATTTCAGTAAAACATATATGGGAGAAATTGGAAAGAACTTATGAGAGAGCAAATCAAATAGAAGAATCAAGCTTCCAAGAAGAAAAGAAAGCTTACCCTGGCATATGCCTCATGGCTCATGAGGATGAAAAGAAGAAGAAAAGGAAGAAACAAAAGAAAAAGAAAGCATTGATTAAGGGGGAGCAAAGCAAAGAAAAGAAGAATAAAAAAAAGGAGGAAGATATAACAAGTTATTGCCTCATGGCTCAAAATGATAAGGTATATCATAAACATTCCTCTAATTTTTTTTTAATAAATTATATGAAGCTTTCAATAAGTTAATAGATGTACACGAAAAAATAAGACAAAAAAATAAAGAACTTAAAAAATCTAATTTTTCTTTGGCTGAACAAAAAGATAAAATTTTGAGTGAATTTTTTTTTTGAAAAATATAAAAAATATGGCCAAAGAAAAAGAAAATTTTTTGAAATAAATTAAAACTTTAACTAAGAAAAAAAAATTTACAAAATCTAAAAAAATTTTAGTTAAAGAAAAGATAAACTTATGAAATCACAAAGATCATTAGAGGATGAAAGAGAAAAATTTTTGATATCTAAAAAATCTCTTTTGAAAGAAAATGCCAAATTAAAGAAATAGATTGAGAGCTTGAAGTTATATTTTAAAAGTTTACAATTGAATTTCAAAATCTTCAAGCCATTTTAAATTATCAAAGAGTTATTTTTGATAAATCGGGAATTGGTTATAATTCAGAAAGAAAATAAAAATTTATCAAAAATATGCTCAACAAAGCTTCAATTAAAAAGAACTCAATTAAGTGTTTTAAATGCAACAACGTTGGCCATAAAATTTTT